>OZ024799.1:44662564-45202171 GCA_964017045.1 Omphiscola glabra
AACGATTCGACCAAATTTCCGTTCGATCAAATTTCCGTCGATCAAATTTCCGGATACGGCACATAACATGTACAATTTTCATAAACATTGTTCGATTTTTGAGGGGAGGGGTGGTATGGTAAGGTGGACGTTAAAATTAATTTTTTTTCCGCATAAGCATGTGCACTTGGTAAAATAGATGCAGCTTTGACCTTATACCACTGTAATGCTTCTCCTCTGAAAATGTGCAATAAAGATGGTCTCATGCCCTTGACATTTGCAAGAGCAGAAAGGTCATTAATGCTACTTTGGATGATAATTTTGAAAATCTTCAGAGACCAGCAATAAATAATCTTTTGAACCCTATTATTATTATATTTAATTTACATGGATTTCATTGCTACACTTTTTTTGTGAATTAAATTACATTAATGTTTTCTAACACCAGTCTTAATTTATGTGGCAATGTGTTAGATGACGTTGGGATGATCTTATTTGTGTGACAATGTGTCAGATGACGTTGGGATGATCTTAATTTGTGTGACAATGTGTCAGGTGACGCTAGGATGATCTTATTTTATGTGACAATGTTGTCAGATGACGTTGGGATGACCTTAGTTTGCGTGACAATGTGTCAGATGACGTTGGGATGCTGTTTTAAAACATTAATAAATACACAACCCAAATGTCTTATTCGGTATGACTAACGACTGTCTTTTATCAACAGATTAGCTATCTACTATTATCCATAATTCACAGATAGTTGGAGTCCGAGACCTGCTCTACAAATTCAGCCAAATTGAACCTTCTCAAGTCGTAGGGTTTAGGGCCCCATATCTGAAGCTCATGGGAAACCAAATGTATCAGGTAAAATAATTATTAATGAGGGAGAGATAAAGTGATAGAGAGAGAAAGAGAGGGAGAGAGAGAATTGGGAAGGGTAGAGGGAGAGAGACAGAGTTAGACAAAAGAGAAACAGATACAGACAGATAAAGAGAGCGAGACAAAATGATAGAAACATACATTTTTGGGGATAGACAGAAGGAGAGAGAACGGCAATGTGATAGAGACATTTGGAGAGACAGATAGAGAGAAAAGGTGATAGATGAAGAGAATTGGGGATGGGAAGAGAGAATTTTAGAGGGAGACCACGGAATAGACAGAGAGAGTGGGAGAGACTGAAATAATCGGGCAAAGACACACACACATACAGGAAGATACTTACATATATACTTATATATATAAAGGTGAAAATTTGTCTGTTTGTGGGTTTGTTCCACAAAGGCTTTTACACGGATTGATGGATCTTGACCAAACTTGGCACATATATCCATCATTATCCAGAAGGAACTCTCTTCTTCTTCTTCTTCTTATGTTTGAGGACCCACGATCAATTTATTGATCATTCTGGCTCCTGGTATGAATTCAAAGTTTGCCTTCTCTTAGATGAGTTACCGTCCAAGGTTAGCGAGTCCCATCCACCAGGGCTGCTCGTGGTGTGTTTGCTTGGCTGGGCTTTGGTGGGGATTGAACTCCAGACCATCAACTTGAACCCATAAGGGGTTGATAACTTTTAATAACATTTCGTGTGGGGCCGGGGGCCCCGCATAAGTTTTTTTTTCTTATATGAGCTATATAAATATCAATAGGCTTAATACTCCTACATGAATGGATGGATCTTGACCAAACTTAGTTCACATACACTTGATTATCCATACTCAAATACTAAAAGGTACCGAACTCATAATATCCATTCCACTGGGGCCGGGGGTCCCATTTCATTTTTCTGTATATGAGCTATATAAATATCAATAGACTTAGACAACACTATAGGTTCTATGTGAATTGATGGATATAGGCCTAGGGTGGTAGCAATACACTTCACTGTCCGTACTGAAACATCGTTGGACTTAAAACTATTGCTATCCAATCTAGAATTTTCCAGAAAGTTCGATAACTTTAAAACGCTATATCTATGGCATTAATCAATAGATTTTAATAGGAAAAATTAAAAATTTTAACTTCATAACTCTCCTGAATGTTTGTTATAAGGCCCCATCTAATCTCAGGCAAAACAAATTCGTTTTAACTTAAATGTACTATAGTTATAAAATGTATTTAGTTGTATAATTTTTCGTATTCGAAGAATAAATATTTAGAAAAGACAGTTTTTACACAGTTCGAGGAGGATAATACATTTAATCTGGAATGTTCCAGAACGTTATATATGTCCATAGGCGTAATACTCCTACATGGATGGATAGATCGTGACCAAATTTGGCACATATATCCATCATTATCTGGAAGGATCTCTGGATGGGCTATGAACTTTTTATGACATGCCCGTTTGGGGCCGGGGACCTCGAAAAGTTTTTTTTACTTATATGAGCTATATAAATATATATATAAGCTATATATAAATATCAATAGGCTTAGACCGGTACCCCACCGGTATCGGTATCCGACAGCTATCGTTATCCCACTGGTATCGAGATACCAACTGGATCAAAATACCGACGGGATTGGGATCATACCGTAATTGGGATCCTGAGGGATCAGAATCCCACTGGGAACTGTTATACTAGCGGAAGCGGGATACCGACGGGATTGGGAGCCCACCATGATCGGAATAATTATAAGGCTATAGAAGGTTAAAGTTGCTTCGTTCCGAATGTTGTCCCGGCAAATTGCCGGGTATATCCGCTAGTATATATATATATAGATAGATAGAGAAAGAACGTTTTAGTTAAAGAGGTTTAGATTGTTCATCTTTTAAAATGAACTAAGTGTATCTGATAAATTACAATTTAATCAAACTAATTTTAAGTATCAACATTTTAAGCCAAGAGGTACGCCTTTGGGTTCTATTAAATCATTCGTATCTAGGTGCTACATTTGCCTTCCTGTCCTACATTTGTATCTAGGTGCTACATTCGCTATCATGTGCTACATTTGTAGGTGCTACATTTGCTATCATTTGCTACATTTGCATCTAGGTGCTACATTCGCTATCATGTCCTACATTTGTATCTAGGTGCTACATTCGCTATCATGAAATACATTTGTATCCAGGTGCTAAGTGAGTCAAAGTTTAGATATGACGCCAGTATTTCCAACATAGAGAGGTGGAAGGGAGGACCACACCTTTGGCCATTCACGATGGACTTTCCAATACCACCTGACAGGTAAGTCATCAGTGTAGCCCTTGGAGGAAAAATCAGTACCCCATGGATAAACCAATACAATCAATACCCCCATGGATCAGTCCATACAACCAATCAGTGTTTCTTTCTACGTGCGAGGAGAGGCACTCAACAAATCTAAAATGCCTCCCTCAAGGGATTGTCTGAAATAAACACATACAACCAATTCCTCATGTCTCAGCCATACAACCAACACCCCTGTCTCAGCCATACTACCAATACCCATGTCTCAGACATACAACCAATACCCCTTGTCTCAGCCATACAACCAATACCCCATGTCTCAGCCATACAACCAATACCCCATGTCTCAGCCATACTACCAATACCCATGTCTCAGACATACAACCAATACCCATGTCTCAGACATACAACCAATACCCCATGTCTCAGCCATACAACCATACCTCATGTCTGATCCATACAAACAATACCCCATGTCTCAGCCATACAACCAATACCCCCTGTCTCAGCCATACAACCAATACCCCATGTCTCAGCCATACAACCAATACCCCATGTCTCAGCCATATAACCATTACCCCATGTCTCAGCCATACAAACAATACCCATGTCTCAGCCATACAAACAATACCCCATGTCTCAGCCATACAACCAATACCCCCTGTCTCAGCCATTCAACCAATACCCATGTCTCAGCCATATAACCATTACCCCATGTCTCAGCCATACAAACAATACCCATGTCTCAGCCATACAACCAATACCCATGTCTCAGCCATACAAACAATACCCCATGTCTCAGCCATATAACCATTACCCCATGTCTCAGCCATACAAACAATACCCATGTCTCAGCCATACAACCAATACCCATCTCTCAGCCATACAACCAATACCCCATGTCTCAGCCATATAACCATTACCCCATGTCTCAGCCATACAACCAATACCCATGTCTCAGCCATACATCCGACACCCCCTGTCTCAGCCATATAACCAATACCCAATGTCTCAGCCATACAACCAATACCCATGTCTCATCCATACAACCAATACCCCTTGTCTCAGCCATACAACCAATACCCATGTCTCAGCGCATACAACCAATACCCCTTGTCTCAGCCATACAACCAATACCCCATGTCTCAGCGATACAACCATACCTCATGTCTGATTCATACAAACAATACCCCATGTCTCAGCTATACAACCAACACACCATGTCTCATTCATACAACCAATACCCTATGTCTCATCCATACAACCAATACCCCATGTCTCAGCCATACATCCAACACCCCATGTCTCATTCATACAACCAATACCCCATGTCTCATCCATACAACCAATACCCCATGTCTCAGCCATACAACCATACCTCATGTCTGATTCATACAAACAATACCCCATGTCTCAGTCATACAACCAATTCCTCATGTCTCAGCCATACATCCAACACCCCATGTCTCATCCATACAACCAATACCCCATGTCTCAGTCATACAACCAATACCCCATGTCTCAGCCATATAACCATTACCCCATGTCTCAGCCATACAAACAATATCCCATGTCTAAGCCATACAACCAATACCCCATGTCTCAGCCATAAAACCAATACCCAGTGTCTCAGCCATACACCCAATACTCAATGTCTCAGCCATACAACCAATACCCCATGTCTCAGCCATACATCCAACACCCCATGTCTCATTCATACAACCAATACCCCATGTCTCATCCATACAACCAATACCCCATGTCTCAGCCATACAACCATACCTCATGTCTGATTCATACAAACAATACCCCATGTCTCAGTCATACAACCAATTCCTCATGTCTCAGCCATACATCCAACACCCCATGTCTCATCCATACAACCAATACCCCATGTCTCAGTCATACAACCAATACCCCATGTCTCAGCCATATAACTATTACCCCATGTCTCAACCATACAAACAATATCCCATGTCTCAGCCATAAAACCAATACCCAGTGTCTCAGCCATACACCCAATACTCAATGTCTCAGCCATACAACCAATACACATGTCTCAGCCATACAACCAATACCCCATGTCTCAGCCATACAACCAATACCCAATGTCTCAGCCATACAACCAATACACTATGTCTCAGCCCATACAACCAATACCCAATGTCTCAGCCCATACAACCAATACCCTATGTCTCATCCCATACAACCAATACCCCTTATGCACTTAATTAGCTAACCGTCTACAATCTCTAACTTCGTGTGTCCTCCTCTTCCATCTCTAACTAAGTTTGTCAGCCTCTACAATCTCTAACTCCATGTTACAGCCTCTACAATATTTTACTCTGTGTGTCCTCCTCTACAATCCCTAACTCCGTGCGCAAGTCTCTAGAATTTCTAACTCCGTGTGTCAGATACATATTTACAGGTATAAAACTTGACTAACACCTCATATTCCAGACAACGACCTGGCCTACCGCCTGGCCAACTACCTGGCTTACCACCTGACCAACTATCTGGCCAACTACATGGCCTACCAACTGGCCAACTACCTGGTCCTTTCCTGACTCACATGATAAATTATCGGCAAATACCCTGGTCATAAATTTATTTAAATGATTTGATTTGTATATCCCCATTCCTAGATGCCCCAACGGACCTTGCCCCACTGAGAAGTTTCCTGGTCTATGGGCCATCCCCCTCAACAGCTGGAAGACCACAGATGGGCAGAGCTATTGTAGTATGATTGATGCCTGTGTATTGGCAGACCCCGCCGATGACGTGGCTACGACAAAAGAGAAGTATTTGCAATACTTCAGGAAGAATTTCTATGAAGATTTCTACCCGAGAAAGGTATTTAATTTCACTGCTGGGTTTTCCAAAATTAAATTCTTTCTTACACAAGAACACTTTCGTTCTTTACATTTCTTATATTTAAACAACGAGAGTGCTTGCACTGATTACCCCATCAGACAGTGTTGTCTACTCATGCAATCAAATTATGATATTACACTGGGGAATGTGTTGTTTAAATGTTAATATTTTGAGTTCTGTGCTAATTAAAAAGATGTGGAAAAAAACAGGAAATGTCTAAATGTGAATTTATATAATTGCTCTCTGTCACTTTATGTAGCTGATGTCTAGCTGTGTCTTGTGTAACCACTATCTAATTGTGAAATTTTTCGTATTTGCTGTATAAATAGGATTGCATGTCACAGCAAGTTTAATTATAAATGTGTGTACATTGCAGGTCCCCATTGAAATCTTTACTCACTCAGCTCTGTTCTTGAGAAACCCTGGCAGTTTTGAAGCATTGACGGAATTCTTACAGGATGTAAACAAGTTAAAAAATGTTTGGATTTTAACCCCGAATCAAGTAATAGACTGGATGCAGCGACCTGTCAGCAACAATGACGTCACGAATGGGGCCATTAAGTCCTGGAACTGTGACAGTGGGAGTCCTTAGTCTCATCTTTAGTATGCTGCAACTGTGACAGCGGGAACCCTTAGTCTTATCTTTAGTCTTATCTTTAGTACGCATTATTTAAATTTTGTGATCCTGGTGAACAACATAAAAAAAAAGTTTCCTGAAATATTATGAGATTGTTTCCTCCTTTTATGGTTAATATGCAAGCATGTATTTAATTTGGAAGCATGTGTTTAATTAATTGGAAGCATGTGTTTAATTGGAAGAATGGGTTTAATTGGAAGCGTGTATATGTGCAATGGGAAATATGCTGTGTAGCATGAAGTTGGGCTGTATGTGTCTGCTCATCTTGGTTGAATACACTTTATGAATGATTGACGTAGGATTGAAAAATGAGAGGACATTTTCTGACGACATAAAAAGACAAGATCAATTTATTCTAATGTACTATTATGTTCACTCAAATCGCCTTAAAAATAAGATATATTTTGACAGCTGAAGTTCGCGCATGCGCCCTCGTCGTGATTTCTATCTGTATGTGAACCAACAAGTTGTTTGCAATTCTTCCCGGGCCAATTTTCAATCACGACATTCAATCACGACATTCAATCACGAAATTCAATTACGACATTCAATCAAGAACTCATAATTTGCTTTAACAAAAAGAAAAGGTTTCTACGGGTTAAGTCCCTTTGTTGCTAAAGATTTTAAATTTTTGTTTTAGCGCAAACCCCCCCCCCCCAACCCCCACACACACCCCACAAATACACCTTTTAATTCGTTTGTGGTTCAACTCTAACTTTGTAACTGTCATAGACCATGAAGAAAGGTTGGATGAAAGTCACATGACGTCTTAAGCTCTGCCCTAACTATCAATTGTTACTGTATATATTTAATGAATTAATAATTCACTAAATGCACTCAACAAAATCATTCATATATTGAGATATATATTAAACATACACTAATATAATAATATATTTAATTTCATCGCACACCCATATATTTCATTCCACTTCAAGTCATTTCATCAATCACCAAGACATGTCAGCTTACCATGACATTACAACACACGAACAGACATTTCAACTTAAAACAAGACATTTCAACTTATAACAAGAAAGTTCAACTTATAACAAGTCATTTCAACTTATAACAAGACATTTCAACTTATAACAAGACATTTCAACTTATAACAAGACATTTCAATTCAGAGAAAGACATTTTCCACACACCCAGACATTTCATTTTCCACACACCCAGACATTTCATTTAACATACACCATGACATTTCATTTAACATACACCATGACATTTCATTTAACATACACCATGACATTTCATTCAACATACACCATGGCATTTCAAAATACACCATGCCATTTCATTCAACATACACCATAACATTTCATTTAACATACACCATGACATTTCAATATACACCATGACATTTCATTCAACATACACCATGACATTTCATTTAACATACACCATGACATTTCATTCAACATACACCATGAAATTTCATTCAACATACACCATGGCATTTCAAAATACACCATGCCATTTCATTCAACATACACCATAACATTTCATTTAACATACACCATGACATTTCATTCAACATACACCATGCCATTTCATTTAACATACACCATGACATTTCAATATACACCATGCCATTTCATTCAACATACACCATGATATTTCATTTAACATACACCATGCCATTTCATTCAACATACACCATGACATTTCAAAATACACCATGCCATTTCATTTAACATACATTATGATATTTCAACATACACCATGACTTTCAACATACACCATGACTTTCAACATACACCATGACATTTCAACTTGCATTTAAAAAAGTAACCTAAAAACACGTTAATTCACGCAAAGACATTTCAACTCGCGCCAAAATATTTTAGCTCACTTCAAGACATTTCTGTTCACTCCATGACATGTCAGCTCCCGCTAAGATATTTCAGTTCACACAAGACAGTTCAGTTCACACCAAGACTGTACAGTACACAACATGACATTTTATCTCACACCAAAACGGCTCATTCATGCGATGACAGTTCAGTTCACGCCATGACAGTTCAGTTCACGCCATGACAGTTCATTAGGCTTAGAGCCTAGTGTTATTTACTTCTATACAGGCCCTAGGCTATGATCCTTATTATACAATTTGTTTTATATTTTACGTCGAGCAATAATCTGACAATCTGAAATCTGGTAGAAAATCGAAGGCTTCAATCATTCTAGCCGAAAGTCTTAATCACTTTCAGCCAAAAAAAACCCCAAAACTTAGCTCTTCTGTTTCGGCCGAAACCGAAACTACGCCGAAAGTGATCAAATGGCAACATTCGGCGCCGAAACCGATATTCGGTCGGTCTCTAGATGAAAGTGGTTAGGAGATCGGGAAGGAGATTGGGAAGGAGATGGGGAAGGAGATCGGGAAGGAGATGGGGAAGAAGTTGAAAATACGGTATATCTTTGAGAAGAGGTCATTAGTTGGCTAAATCTAAATATAGACATTTACTTGTGGCACTTTCTATTCTACACCTTTACTGAACACTATAATACGTCAACAAGCGAGAAGTACATTGTTGTATTCAGCTGCAGCTGCAGAGTATGTTAGATTAGTTGCACACAGAGTGATTGTTGTACCTAGCTGCAGTCGCCTAGTATTCTAGATTAGTTGTACGCTGGGTCATGTCAAGCCGAAGACAAATGAGGTACAGAAGACGACTGTGAAGCAACCAATGGCATGTGTAAAATATGGCTGCTGTGTATGTTAGGCCAAACGTTGGACCTAATTCCTTTAGCGATTACTCTTATTGCTTTAGCGATTACTCTAACCTTTGTTAAAGCTGAAATCTAATTTTTTTCTTAAGTATATATATTTTTAAAACAAGGGGTCTTAACCCCTTTGTATTTCCACACTAGCTCTTGATTTCAACCCATGTTTTTATGTTTGTTAATTTGCTACTTTTTAAGAAGACAACCAAACAATGGATCGCAAGCACATGTGACATGGTCAAAAGTCGTTATCCATAGAAGGTTTGTGGAAAGTTTGGTCAAAATCTTTTCTTCCAAAAGCTGCTTTTAAAAAATAGAAAAATGTAGAGTAAATATAATTATGCTATCTCCAATAGCGTCAAAATGATCGATGCAAATCTGAAATGTTCAAGATAAGATATTTTGGTCTATAATACGTATTTTAAAAAAAAATATACTTTATTCAGAACGGTGCACTTTCAAACTTTAAGCAAAGGAATATTTTGAGATAAAATTATTATCTTTATCTAAAATAATGTGATCTTAGGTATCTTTGATGAGGAGGATGGGATGTATCTGCTAAAATTTTTTAGTTAAACAAATGCATATTGATTCAAATAGTTCTTCAAGCGAAGGTAGTTTTGTTTGAGCGATATTTATTGCTTTCCTAAGGCATCGATTAAATCGATGTTTGATGAGAAGCGATGTTAAAGATACAGGACCAAACACATTATTAATGAAGCATGTTAGTTAGTTCGCCCCGGGAGATTTAGTCGAGGTACGCCCCTGGCATGCTTTGATTCCCGCAGGCATTTCTAAGAAGTATTTGAATTACTTTTTGAAACAAATGGTTGGCTGTGTAATACAACCTTCTTTTTAAATATACTAATATACATGTTACTGTGTAAAAGTATCAGTTTAATAAAGTACCATATAACAGAACCCATAGATGGTAACACGCTAGTTATAGAGCTATCCATATAAAAGAACCCATAGATGGTAACACCTAGTTATAGAGCTATCCATATAAAAGAACCCATAGATGGTAACACCTAGTTATAGAGCTATCCATATAAAAGAACCCATAGATGGTAACACCTACTTATAGAGCTAGCCATATAAAAGAACCCATGGATGGTAACACCTAGTTACGCCAAAGCACACTTTACACACGCCCCTGAACTATGCGAAAACTCTGATATAGCATCCGACCGCCTTGCATAATTTTCCTAAAATGTTTTGAACTGAGATTTAAAGATGTTTCTAAAAACATTCAAAATGGGTTTAGCGTATTCTACCATTTACTTTCCTTGCAATAGTCAAAACCTATCTACGAAGTCATCGCTTACAATGCATGGCTCTATGTGAATTGCTGCATCTTGGTCAACAGTGCTAAACTACCTTTCAATATCACTTGTAAACTATCGGTATATTTCAAAAGAATAGAGTCCAATACTTTTTCTTTTACAGGTGCTCAATTAGTTTAACTTTTGGAATTGTTCAACTGTTTTTAATTGTGAAACTTTGAACATAAAGTTTGTTCATCAAAAAAACTTAAGTACCCCCCCCCCTTTTAAAATAATTACCGTAAATTCATTTTGGCGCCGAGGGCCCCATATAAACAAGTTGAAAACCTGATTTTTGTCCAATTCTGTCTGATTTTAAATGGATGAATGAAAAAATCCCCCGGGTTTTCCCAATTCTATCTGATTTTAAATGGATGAATGAGAAAATGTATTTTGAATATCTATCTAAATGATTTTTAAAGATCCTCACCTTAAGGATATATAAAGTGGCGACTTTGGGAATGGTTCCAGCCGGGGGATTCTATTTTATTTGACTTGCCAAACGGACAGAGATTTGACATAGTCCAATAACTTGTTTTAAAATTAAGACTTGTTTTCAAAGTTAGATTGATAGTTTTATCATGGTTTTTTGACTTGTCCAAGCTTAAATATTAACAGAAAGGGAATGGACTTAATTTTAGTTATTACAACAATTTGTATAAATCTTGCCTTTTTAGGAGAACATTTTAAATATTGATTGGTACTTTAGGGAAGTGTTTTTTGACATGGCAACCTAGTGACGTGTAAGCTTATACGCTTTAGATATTATTTTGGAATGCCAACCCGGGAAACGCCGGGTAATTTAGCTAGTAAAAAAACAACAAAATATCATAACATGAGTTAAATCAAAATATAATAACTTGAGTTGAATCAAAATATAATAACTTGAGTTAAATAAAAATATAATAACTTGAGTTAAATCAAAATATAATAACTTGAGTTAAATCAAAATATAATAATTTGAGTTAAATCAAAATATAATAACTTGAGTTAAATAACAATATAATAACTTGAGTTAAATCAAAATATAATAACTTGAGTTAAATCAAAATATAATAATTTGAGTTAAATCAAAATATAATAACTTGAGTTAAATAACAATATAATAACTTGAGTTAAATAAAAATATAATAACTTGAGCTAAACAAAAATATAATAACTTGAGTTAAATCTTCGCTTAAATGAGACAATTGCCTGCGGCGAGATGATATCTGCTAAGATTTTTGTTGGTTGTCTCACTGATACATACATATAAAAAGTTCTCGTATTATTAAATTGCGATCAATTTATTTTAAAAAATGTAAATAAATGACGAATGTCATAATTTTTTTTTCTTCTATTTTAAATTCTATTTTTCGTGTTTTATTGGGGACCACTGGTGAAGAACCTCTGTTTTAAAAGATTTCCTAAAAATGTAAATTTAGATTTTTAAAAATGGAAAAAAAAAGAAAGAAATAGTCCATGCTTACAAAGCTTTACCTGGTTATACATTTAGAGACAAACATCTTGAGCATGTTAGAAATGAAAAGTTCATACATGTTACAAACTAATAGGAAGTATATTTTAGAAATGACTGCTTTTTACCTGTTAGATTTTGACATGTTTTATGTGAGAGAAATGACCAGGTTGTTATGTTAGAAATGACTAGGCTTCACGCTGGTTGCCATGTTTTATGTGAGAGAAATGACCAAGTTGTTATGTTAGAAATGACTAGGCTGCACGCTGGCTGACCAGGACATTGTTGCATGGGCTAACGTTAAATCAAAATGACGTAGCACTTACCTGAGAAAATGACAGGCAGGAGTTGCCGCCCTTACCATGGGGCATACAGCCTTACCTCCCCTTCTTGGCTTAACATCAGGCTAAATTATTTTTATGTAAGCTGTTTGCAAACACTCCGAGAATTATAACAAATACATTTGCGTTTGTTGAGAAGCTAATGCATAATTCTGTCATGAAATAAAAGGCAGCTGTGTTATCATTACTTAATAGACATGTGTCATATCGTGTTGTCATTATTTAATAGACAGTTGTCTATTCATGTTGTCATTTCTTATTAGACAGCTGTCACATCATGTTGCATTAGCTTGATTGACAGTTGTCGTATCAAACTGTCATTACTAAATAGACAGTTGTCATATCACGTTGTCATTATTTAATAGATAGGTGTCATTTCATGTTGTCATTTCTTATTAGACAGTTGTCACATCATGATGCTAGGTTTAGTTGACATTTGTCATATCATTTTGTCATAACTTAATAGACATCTGTCACATAATGTTGTCATTATTAAATTGACAGATGTCATATCATGTTGTAACTATTTAACAGACAGCTACTTGTCATAATGTGTTTTCATTATTTAAAAGAGAGTATTCATTTTATGTTGTCGTGACAAAATAGCTGTCATATCGCGTTGTCATTAATTTAATTACAGCTGTCATATAGTGTTGTCATACGTAATAGACAGCTGTCATATCAGGTCTTCGTTATTTCATTAACCCCGATCTGTCTTTATATTTCACACAAGTGTATGAAAAGGTTAACTTCACATTACACACAAGTGTAATAAAAGATTTAACATCAATTTACACGGGAGCTTAATTAAAGTTCTCTTAATCATACACACAAGTGTAATCTATAGTTCTCTCCGTCTCACCACAACTGTTTGATAAACAGACTACAGCTTTACTTCATGCCACATGGAAACATGTCATCAATTTTTTGTTGTTGTTGTAAATGCAGTGAGTGAATATTGTAAATATAATTAACAAGTTTTGCATAAGTTAGAGTTATGAAAGAAAACTTTAGGATAATCTTGTCAAGATTTCAGGCGAAAAAACAACATGATAAGGTCATTCAACTACTCCGAGAATTAAAGTTGTATTTTAATGAGACAAGAAAAAGTGCAGGTTCTGTATTCCTTATTCATGATTGTGAGCCCCCCTCCCACTTTTCACCCCTAGCTCCAGTTTTAGGGGTTCGTCCCTCCAGTAGGTAGGTAAGGAATTTATTTCGAGACATGGGGGAAGGTTTTGTTGTAAGGCTGACAAAGGGGAGATAAATGGTACATCAAGGGGAGACAAGTGATGACACGGTCCAGAACTGCTTGCTTCGTCTTCTATCTGCTACGCCATCTTGTGTCATACTCTCCAAGTCAGCTGCCATCTTGTGTCATACCTTCCAAGTCGGCTTGCTATTCTCTTCATTTGTTTTGAATGATGTGAACAATTTACGGGAGGAGTCGCAGTCGTGGAATTCAGTGATTACAAATTTGTATGTGTGAATAGTTTTTAACCTCCAATGTTATTTAATGTGACTTCTCGTTTTAAAATTATATTTAAGTTAAATTGATAAGAGCAGTGACCACAAAATAAGATGTCAAATATTATGTTAAACCGAGTTCTTTTAAGGGTGTAAACGGTTATAATCCAATACGTTGGACCAGAGGTGGCCAACGAAAGTGGCCACTTTGAAATCTAGTCACCTTTTCGCTGGACGCATGTCAGGAAACTAATAAAGAAAATAAATACCAAATAAATGATTTACACATTTATTTAAGAATTCTTTATGTACATGTTTGTCACACGATAACAAATCAAATAGTGCCCCCAAGTAGATACATTAACATGATAGAAAATAGCACAACGCTGTGTGGCTAGTGGGCCATGTGTGGCTAGTGGGCCACGTGTGGCTAGTGGGCCACGTGTGGCTAGTGGGCCACGTGTTAGTCAGCCCTGGTATAGACAGTTGTTGTCATATGCCTTGGACGCTCTACCTAGACTCGTTGGGCGCCCTTACATGAATGCACACATGGTGTAGATTATATTAAACTGTTAACACTCTTTTAAACCAACACCCGCTCTTCATCTATTTTTGTTGTAAACAATCTTAAATATCTTGATCAAGTGTAACGGTGTCATCGGAACACTGCATTCAGGTTCAAATAAGATCAAATATAAAACACAGATTTGGGAAAATCTACAAGACCACTAAACAAACTAGCAGAAGTTTCCCCAAGAAACAAAATAAGAAAGAGAACAGAAAAAAAAAATTAATAGATTGTAATGGATGCAGGCAGGATATTGTATTGTATTAGTTTTATTACAGTGAAAGGCTTTCATTGAAATGTTAGGTTTCATTGAAATGATAGGTTTCATTGAAATGATTGGTTTCATTGAAATGTTAGGTTTCATTGAAATGATAGGTTTCATTGAAATGTTAGGTTTCATTGAAATGATAGGTTTCATTGAAATGTTAGGTTTCATTGAAATGATAGGTTTCATTGAAATGATAGGTTTCATTGAAATGTTAGGTTTCATTGAAATGTTAGGTTTCATTGAAATGTTAGGTTTCATTGAAATGATAGGTTTCATTGAAATGATAGGTTTCATTGAAATGATAGGTTTCATTGAAATGATAGGTTTCATTGAAATGTTAGGTTTCATTGAAATGTTAGGTTTCATTGAAATGTTAGGTTTCATTGAAATGTTAGGTTTCATTGAAATCTAAGATTTCATTGAAATGTTAGGTTTCATTGAAATGTAAGGTTTCATTGAATGATAGGTTTTATTGAAATGTTAGGTTTCATTGAAATGTTAGGTTTCATTGAAATGTAAGGTTTCATTGAATGATAGGTTTCATTGAAATGTTAGGTTTCATTGAAATGTTACGTTTCATTGAAATGTTAGGCTTCATTGACATATTAGGTTTCTTCGAAATATAATGTTTCATTGAAATGTAAGGTTTCATTGAAATGTTAGGTTTCATTGAAATGTAAGGTTTCATTGAAATGTAAGGTTTCATTGAAATGTAACGTTACATTGAAATGTAAGATCTCATTGAAATGTAAGGTTACATTGAAATGTTAGGTTGTATTGAATTTTAAGGTTTCAGTTTCACTCAAATGTTGGGTTACATAGAAATATTAGGATTCATTTAAATAGTAGGTCACATTGGAATGTTAGGTCTCATATAAATGTTAGGTCTCGTAGGAATGTTAGGTCTCATGGAAATGTTAGGTCTCATAGAAATGTTAGGTCTCATAGAAATGTTAGGTTTCATTCAAATGTTAGATTTCATTGAAATGTAAGGTTACATTGAAATGCATGGTTTGACTTAAATGTTAGGATTAATTGAAATGTTATGTTTCATTGGGGTGTTATGAAGTCGTTCCAAATGTAAAATTTTACAATAATAATGATATCTTTAAACGAGTTTATGAAGTTGATTGTTTTTCAGTTGTGTATGAAGTTGATTGTTTTACATTAGTGTATGAAGTTGATTATTTTACACTTGTGTATATAGTTGTGCAGTCAGATAGAATTACATTTCAAATTCATTTTGTTAAATTTTTGTAAAAATTTGAAAATATTTTAATTTATTGAAAAAAAAATAAGTAGGAGAACATGTGAAATGAAACTCAAGTTTTTCATTTATTTAAGAATCTGATTAAAATAGTTTTCCGTTTGTCTTGTAATAAAAATATCAGACTTTAAAATAAAACTAAATGTACACCAGAGAATGTTGATCAAGATGCAGCAATAACTTACATAAAGAGATAGCTTTTTGTTCATTTTCTAGAAATTGTTTGCTCATTTTTAGTTAATTTTGTAGAAGATGTTTGTTAATTTTAGTTCATTTTCGTAGAATTTGATTTTTTTATTTTTGGTTCACTTTTAGATATAACAGAAAAACAAGATTGTTTTTTTTAAAGTATATATTATATTTTTATTTTTCCAGCTGTGTAAGCCCAACCTAACGATTGTCAATATTATGTTGTCTTTACCCCTGGCAAGTTCAAACTTGAGTGCCATGGCTACCAACATATCCTGAGAGTCATTAAGTTTTCATAGTTACCGATAGCCGCTTCCGCTCTACGATGTGGGTCAAATGTTTACTGCTGGCGACCATATTCTTCGTGTTGGCATTGGCTAAGGTTAGGCTTATCAACAATGGGTACGAGGGGGTCATCATTGCCATCAACCCTGACATTCGAGAGAATCACGCCATCTTGAGAAGACTGGAGGTATGTAGATGCAGTTAGCTGATCTGACTTAATCTTAATTCCTTCATGTCCTTCGCTTTTATTCGTGTGTTTCTGTGTTTAAAAGGCAGAATCTTCGGACGGCTTTTTGACCCACTTCTTGTCATCATATAGTAATGAATAATTGAGCACAGTCGTTGCCAATGACAACACACACTTTCAACCCCCCCCCCCCACTACCCTCACACCCCACAATATGCGTTTTCTCTTTTTTTTTCAAGGGGAGATGAATGGAACAAGATTTATTCCATGAGTGCCTGTTTTGGTGTGGAGATTAATTAAGTAGCTGTTGCTAGGTACTTTGTATTTATGACGTATTTATGACGTATTTATGACGTATTTGGGTATATTTTTGATGAAGAAAATGAAGGAAATAAGAAACGTGTTTTGGCCAGAAGTTGACCTATTTACATAACCGCTCCTTGGTAAATGATAAATCACGTACAACAGATGGCTGGTGCCATACAACAGATGGCTGGTGCCATACAACAGATCACTGGTGCCATACAACAGATGGCTGGTGCCATACAACAGATGACTGGTGCCATACAACAGATCACTGGTGCCATACAACAGATGACTGGTGCCATACAACATATGGCTGGTGGCACAACGCCCACATTAACATAAAGATTTGTAGCTCAATTCAAAATAGTTAATATTTATTCTAAGATTGAAGTTGAGCTCTCGAAATATTGAAAGCAAATCACTCTCACTTGGTTGGCGCTTTTTAGATGACATGGGCGAGATTGAGAAAATCGGCGGCAAGATAATGGCTAAATGGGTACCAGGTCACGTAGAGGTCAAGGGCAATGAAAAAGCAGACACCCTGGCAAAAACCAGGACAGCCCAGTCTCAGCCAGAATCACCATGACTTATATTGGTGTCATCATATGGCTGGCGTTCTACTTTCGAAAAAAATGTACGCCCGATGGGCAGACAGCACGATGGTTTGCTAACATGCCGTGTCCTAGCAGACAAGAGTCTGGTGGAAATCGGTTCGTCGACACCAGAGTCTGGTGACCAAATTAGAACCGAGCACTTCCCTTCTAACTCATGCTTCAAGAGGCTAGACAACATGGATCTGACCTGGAATATAGTAAAATGTTACTTGTAGACCCGATACGTGTGTGTTATTCGTCCTTCGCACGTGACCTGAGACCAAGATAATTTCCGTTGAGATAGCCGTGACCTGAGACCAAGATAATTTCCGTTGAGATAGCCGTGACCTGAGACCAAGATAATTTCCGTTGAGATAGCCGTGACCTGAGACCAAGATAATTTCCGTTGAGATAGCCGTGACCTGAGCTGTATTTTGTTGAAAGTGAAGAAGAGGTGCTCAATTTGTCAGCCTCACTTCCTCGTCCTTGATTATTGATATAATGGCAAGAATTAGTCAAGACGACTGGAAATGGACCAGGAAGATACAAAAGATGACCAGAAGTTTGTGTTTGTTTTTTCACTTGGTTTTTTATGCGTTCTACGACGCAGGAGTTGACGGCTTTTTCATTGTGCCTTTCAATTTAAAATGAATTGCTTTACCAGCATAGATTATATTCAACAAGACAGTGCAAATGCCCAGAATGCAGCAAAACATTCAATGAAGTTTTTAATACCTAGAATGGATTTGTGTATTTCTGTATAAAACTAGATACCATAAATAAATTGTTCTTTGATATTTAAACCTGATATGAAATAGTTCGTATTTGTCTTCTGACTTGCAGTGCTGGTTATGTTATTTTAAAATTATGAATAATGAACCAATTTCAAGCAAAGTAACTTTAAAAAATCTTAAAACAGTACGTATCATTATGTAACATAATACCATATAACTCTATATAGCACAATATCAAATATTTGTACAAAGGGTAAACACAATCGTTTAATAAATTTACCAAGTTACAATTCATGTTAAAAACAACTAATTCAACATCGGGCCTTTGCTCGTGGTGGCCATGAAATGTTACATGCAGGTTAGACTGGCCATGAAATGTTACATGCAGGTTAGACTGGCCATGAAATGTTACATGCAGGTTAGACTGGCCATGAAATGTTACATGCAGGTTAGACTGGCCATGAAATGTTACATGCAGGTTAGACTGGCCATGAAATGTTACATGCAGGTTAGACTAGCCATGAAATGTTACATGCAGGTTAGGCTGGCCATGAAATGTTACATGCAGGTTATACTGGGCAGGAATGTATTACGTACACGCAGTTAGAGTTACGTGAAGTAAAGTGAGTCTATCAAACTAAAAATGAATTGTATTGTCTTTTCTTGTTGAGATCTACACTGTTACAACAATGGTGGCATATTTCAAGGTAACCATTGTACATTTCTATTTTCGTTGTGAAATATACGCGCCGTGTGTTAATCACTTGTTCAGAAATAGCTCCGCTCTGTTTGATTTATGGCGATGTCTTAAAGGCGTCCATTCTTTACACAGGTTTCCCCTACACACCGTAGCATCCATTATTGACACAGGGTGCATCCTACACATTATAACATCCATTCTTGAAACTGGTTACATTCTACACACCATGATATCCATTCTTGACACGTTACATCCTACACACCATAACATTCATTCTGGACACAGGTTACATTCTACACATAACATCCATTCTTGACACAGGGTGCATCCTACACATCATAACATCCAGTCTTGACACTAGTTTCTAGCTACACATCATAACATCCAATCCTGACACAGGTTATATTCTACACATCATGACGTCATAACCTTATTTTACCTGTGTAAAATAAGGTTTTTCAATGTTGAACCATGCTAAATGAACCAATGTCTTGAGGTGTCAGGTAATAAACCATGATATGAAGATATTAAGCTTGATTGAAATACCTGGCAGGGCTCTTGACATTCTTGTATCCCCAAACCCCACCTCCCTTTTTCCAATCATCTCTAAAAATCTAAGATTTATAAACGGAAACGGTTCAAAACACCAGTATTGTTTTGAAATTACGAGCTGTGATTGGATTAGCGGATAGAATTATAATTATTATTTTTTTTAAAACGTCCTCCAAACACGACTCGCTTGACCTTGAAAACGACGAAGTGGCGTAGGGAGGGTAAACGGGAGAGGGCGGTATGCCCGGACTGCACTCTTTTTTTCAAAAGCGGTAAAAATCTTGTCATGCCCTGGGTGGCACTATACTTAGTTACGCCACTGAAACGGTGTCGTTTCTCATAGTAATTAAAATGACCTAATGTTACCTATGTTGTAATGGACATGAAGAATATTGACTTCAATTTACCTTTGTATGGATATGTGTCCGTCCATTATACGTTTGTATGGATGTGTTTGTAATTCATATGTTTGTGGTGATATTTCCATATGTGTTGGTGTGGATGTCCTATATATGTTTTTTTTAATGTCCTGTATATGTCTTTGTTAAAGTCCGGTATATGTTTGTGTAAAAATTCTCAATATGTTTATGTGAATTTTATGTATATGTTTGTGTGAATTTTATGTATATGTTTGTATTAATGATTTGTGTACGTTTGTGTGGATGTCCTTATATGATTATTTGAATTTCCTAAATATGTTTGTGGCAATGACCTGTATATGTTTGTGTTAATTACCCGTGTATGTTTGTGTGAATGTCCTGTATATGTTTGTGTGATTTCTATATATATATATATGTTTGTATAAATGTTTTGTGTATGTTTCTTTGGATGTCCTGTATATGTTTTTGTGGATGTCCTGTATATGTTTTTGTTAATGATCTGTGTATGTTTGTCTGGATGTCCTACATATGTTTGTGTCCGTATGTGGCTGTACCACTTTTATTAGTAAAGTGCTTATGATTTAGTTTCTTCTCAAGGTATTATTTAAATCTGTTTATGTGTCTGTGTGGGTATGTATGTTTGTAGGGATGTGTGTGTGGGGGGTATTTGTGTGTGTGAATAAAAGTTAATTGTGTGCCTATCTATGTGAAGATGTCTGTGTTAGGCTTAAAGATGTATGTGTGAGGCCTGAAATGTCTGTGTTAGGCCTGAAAGTGACTATGTTAGGCCTGAAGATTGCAATGTTAGGCCTGAAGATTTCTATGTTAGGCATGAAGATGTCTATGTTAGGCCTGTAGATTGCAATGTTAGGCCTGAAGATTTCGATGTTAGGCCTGAAGATGACTATGTTAGGCATGAACATTTCGATGTTAGGCCTGAAGATGTCTATGTTAGGCATGAAGATGTCTATGTTAGGCCTGAAGATTGCAATGTTAGGCATGAACATTTCGATGTTAGGCCTGAAGATGTCTATGTTACGCCTGAAGATTTCGATGTTAGGCCTGAAGATGTCTATGTTAGGCTTGAAGATGTCTATGTTAGGCATGAAGATGTCTATGTAAGGCTTGAAGATGTCTATGTTAGGCTTGAAGATGTCTATGTTAGGCATGAAGATGTCTATGTTAGGCTTGAAGATGTCTATGTTAGGCTTGAAGATTTCGATGTTAGGCTTGAAGATGTCTATGTTAGGCCTGAAGATGTCTATGTTAGGCTTGAAGATGTCTATGTTAGGCTTGAAGATTTCGATGTTAGGCATGAACATTTCGATGTTAGGCCTGAAGATGTCTATGTTACGCCTGAAGATTTCGATGTTAGGCCTGAAGATGTCTATGTTAGGCTTGAAGATTTCGATGTTAGGCCTGAAGATGTCTATGTTAGGCCTGAAGATGTCTATGTTAGGCTTGAAGATTTCGATGTTAGGCCTGAAGATGTCTATGTTAGGCATGAAGATGTCTATTTTAGGCCTGAAGATGTCTATGTTAGGCCTGAAGATGTCTATGTTAGGCCTGAAGATGTCTATGTTAGGCCTGAAGATGTCTATGTTAGGCCTGAAGATGTCTATGTTAGGCCTGAAGATGTCTATGTTAGGCCTGAAGATGTCTATGTTAGGCCTGAAGATGTCTATGTTAGGCCTGAAGATGTCTATGTTAGGCTTTAAGATGTCTATGTTAGGCCTGAAGATGTCTATGTTAGGCATGAAGATGTCTATGTTAGGCCTGAAGATGTCTATATTAGGCCTGAAGATGTCTATGTTAGGCCTGAAGATGTCTATGTTAGGCCTGAAGATGTCTATGTTAGGCTTGAAGATGTCTATGTTAGGCATGAAGATGTCTATGTTAGGCTTGAAGATGTCTATGTTAGGCCTGAAGATGTCTATGTTAGGCCTGAAGATGTCTATGTTAGGCTTGAAGATGTCTATGTTAGGCATGAAGATGTCTATGTTAGGCATGAAGATGTCTATGTTAGGCTTGAAGATGTCTATGTTAGGCTTGAAGATGTCTATGTTAGGCCTGAAGATGTCTATGTTAGGCTTGAAGATGTCTATGTTAGGCTTGAAGATGTCTATGTTAGGCTTGAAGATGTCTATGTTAGGCTTGAAGATGTCTATGTTAGGCTTGAAGATTTCGATGTTAGGCATGAACATTTCGATGTTAGGCCTGAAGATGTCTATGTTAGGCTTGAAGATGTCTATGTTACGCCTGAAGATGTCTATGTTAGGCCTGAAGATGTCTATGTTAGGCTTGAAGATTTCGATGTTAGGCCTGAAGATGTCTATGTTAGGCCTGAAGATGTATGTGCTTTTTAAAATAGGGAAGACCTAGCGCGTAAAGAAGGTTTAACGATTTGAGCCATTTCGAAACTGTCATATTTAAGTATTCTAACAATTTTCGCCATTGCTAGAGTGTTTTATTCAGGTATTTTCACAATTTGAGCCATTGCGAGACTGTCCTATGAGCCATTGCGAGACTGTCCTATGGACATTTCACTGACGTATTTCGGTGTCGATTTTGTTGTTTTTTTAAGTGACGAGAAATACTTGGTCTTTAAATACTTGGTGTTTAAATACTTGGTGTTAAAATACTTGGTGTTTAAATACTAGGTGTTAAAATACTTGGTGTTTAAAGTTTGGAAGTTAAATCAAATACCCTTTTTTACAACCAGGTGTATAATGTTGTTAGTTATTATACTGATGGAAAAATAATTTTAATTAACGATACTTTTAAAAATTAAAATATTAATTTAAATTATTTTTATTTTCGTAGGCTTTTTTGACTGCCACTTCTGCGACACTTTTTAAAGCTACCAGAAACCAACTTTATTTCCGAGAGTTTATCATTGTAGTACCAGAGACGTGGAAGCCGAGGCAGCGTTACGAGAATGCTCTTGATGTGGAGCTAGACAGAGCTCAGGTTATTATCGATAGGTGAGTCTTGAGGTGGAGCTAGACAGAGCTCAGGTTATTATCGATAGGTGAGTCTTGAGGTGGAGCTAGACAGAGCTCAGGTTATTATCGATAGGTGAGTCTTGAGGTGGAGCTAGACAGAGCTCAGGTTATTATCGATAGGTGAGTCTTGAGGTGGAGCTAGACAGAGCTCAGGTTATTATCGATAGGTGAGTCTTGAGGTGGAGCTAGACAGAGCTCAGGTTATTATCGATAGGTGAGTCTTGAGGTGGAGCTAGACAGAGCTCAGGTTATTATCGATAGGTGAGTCTTGAGGTGGAGCTAGACAGAGCTCAGGTTATTATCGATAGGTGAGTCTTGAGGTGGAGCTAGACAGAGCTCAGGTTATTATCGATAGGTGAGTCTTGAGGTGGAGCTAGACAGAGCTCAGGTTATTATCGATAGGTGAGTCTTGAGGTGGAGCTAGACAGAGCTCAGGTTATTATCGATAGGTGAGTCTTGAGGTGGAGCTAGACAGAGCTCAGGTTATTATCGATAGGTGAGTCTTGAGGTGGAGCTAGACAGAGCTCAGAATATTATTGATAGGTGAGTCTTGAGGTGGCGCTAGACAGAGCTCAGAATATTATGGATAGGTGAGGCTTGAGGTGGAGCTAGACAGAGCTCAGGTTATTATCGATAGGTGAGTCTTGAGGTGGAGCTAGACAGAGCTCAGAATATTATTGATAGGTGAGTCTTGAGGTGGAGCTAGACAGAGCGCAGAATATTATGGATAGGTGAGGCTTGAGGTGGAGCTAGACAGAGCTCAGGTTATTATGATAGGTGAGTCTTGAGGTGGAGCTAGACAGAGCTCAGAATATTATTGATTGGTGAGTCTTGAGGTGGAGCTAGACAGAGCTCAGGTTATTATGGATAGGTGAGTCTTGAGGTGGAGCTAGACAGAGCTCAGAACATTATTGATAGGTGAGTCTTGATGTGGAGCTAGACAGAGCTCAGGTTATTATGGATAGATGAGTCTTGATGTGGAGCTAGACAGAGTTCAGATTATTATTGATAGGTGAGTCTAAATGTGAAGATAGAGAGAGCTCGGATTTAAAGGAACATTATTCATTCAACACAACAAAACCCCTCTTCATCACTAAATCTCCTTCTGGGCTATCCATATTTTATTTTACATGAATTAACATATTTACAATTTCAGTGTTCCTGGTAATTATGCACTTCACGTAAATTGTTCTATAAAATATCTTTGAAACATTTTGAATGAGACTTAGGGACACCTTTGTAATGAGAATTAAGGATACCTTTGGACGGAGAATTAAGTGGACCTTGGTAATGAGAATTAAGGGGACCTTTGTAGACAGCATTAAGGGGACCTTTGTAATGAGACTTAAGGAGACCTTTGTAATGAGAACTAAGGGGACCTTTGTAGAGAGAATTAAGGGGAACTTTGTAATGAGACTTAAGGAGACCTTTGTAATGAGAATTAAAGGGACCTTTGTAATGACAATGAAGGGGACCTTTGTAATAAGAATTAAGGGGACCTTTGTAATGAGAATTAAGGGGACCTTTGTAATGAGAATGAAGGGGACCTTTGCAATTAGAATTAGGTGACTTTTATAATGAGATTATAAAAATCCTAAAAGAGCTGAAAAGAACATTAATATTGTATCATTATAATTGCTATACAATGACCAGGTCTAATCCAGCGTATGGTGACGCTCCTTATGTCAAACAATATGCCGAGTGTGGATCTCCTGGCTTGTACATTCACTTGACACCTGGCTATCTCCTGGATGACGCTGTGGTTCAGAAATGGGGCAAACCTGGTAAGCACTAGAAACTATTCATCATTGAAACAATTGTCTTTATAACTGAAACAATTGTCTTTATCATTGAAACAATTGTCTTTATAACTGAAACAATTGTCTTTATCATTGAAACAATTGTCTTTATAACTGAAACAATTGTCTTTATAATTGAAATAATTGTCTTTATAACTGAAACAATTGTCTTTATCATTGAAACAATTGTCTTTGTAATTCTAACTCTTGTCTTTATTTTTGAGCAATTCAAACTTACTTTCGTTATCATTAGTAAGAAGTAATTATTGCTTTTATAACACAATCAGTATCTCTAACACAACTATCACATCTATTTAACAACATCAAACAAATCATCACATCTATATCACAATCATCAAACAATTATCACATCTATAACGCAATCATCACTTCCAACAAAAGTAACACATCTATATCACATTCATCTTCTCTGGCACAATCATCTTCTCTATCACAATCATCAAACACAGTCTTCACATCTATAAGACAATCGCCACCTCTAACACAATTATCACATATTTTTACAATCATCACCTCTAACACAATCATCACATCTATATTGCAATCATAAACACAATTATAACATCTATAACACAATCATCAACTCTAACACAATTATCACATTATATCCGAATCATCAAACTCAATTATCACATCTATATCACAAACATCACATCAAACACAACTATCACATTTATTTTACAATCATCAAACACAATCATCCCATATCGATCACAATCATTAAAGACAAGTATTACATCTATAACACAATAATCACCTCTAAAACACACTGTTTTATATAATGAAACAATCATCTTTTTAGTAGCACAATCCCCAAGTTTATGACAAAAGCGTACATTTTATAACACAATCATTACTTTTATAACACAATCATCAACTTACATAAAACATTTCCAAGTTTTAGGACACGATCATTACTTGTATAGCTCATTCTTCACTCAAATGATCCAGTGAAAATGCAATTTAATTGTACAAGTTCATATTTACTGTATATGATAATATTAATTGTACACGTTCATATTAACTGTATATGATAATATTAATTGTACACGTTCATATTAACTGTATATGATAATATTAATTGTACACGTTCATATTTACTGTATATGATAATATTAATTGCACACGTTCATATTTACTGTATATGATAATATTAATTGTACACGTTCATATTAACTGTATATGATAATATTAATTGTACACGTTCATATTACTGTATATGATAATATTAATTGTACACGTTCATATTAACTGTATATGATAATATTAATTGTACACGTTTATATTTACTGTATATGATAATATTAATTGTACACGTTCATATTTACTGTATATGATAATATTAATTGTACACGTTCATATTTACTGTATATGATAATATTAATTGTACACGTTCATATTAACTGTATATGATAATATTAATTGTACACGTTCATATTAACTGTAATCTGTTCATGAACAGAGAAGACCATTGTTCACGAATGGGCGCATCTCAGGTGGGGGCTCTTTGATGAATACCCGATAGATGCACAGGATGACGCCTTCTATCGCTTTGCCGGATTGTGGCAGCCTACAAGGTAACAAACATAGACCATAATAGACAGGCTAGCTTAGACAGAAAATAATTGACATGAAATGTTACACAGGGATGTATAAAGGGAATGTTAGGCAGAGAATCTTAGACAGGGACTGTTGTACAAGATAAAGCCCAATAGATTTCTGTGTTGGTTTGGGGTTGAGCTCTTAGAAATAGGAAAGTTTAACAGGGAAAGTCAGATTACGTGCATATTTAAATAGTGAGATAAAGTTGAGATAAATATAAACATTATGTGTGGAACTGATAGGAATTGATAGTAAAAGTTGAGATAAATATAAAGTATATGTTAGCATGTGCCGAGCTTATGACCTTCTGGGATGTTCATTTTCTGTTGTGTAGTTCTTTCAGATTTTTCTCTATGCATTTATATTCAATTCTTTCTTTTCATTGCATTATCAATGTATTTTTTATATCCAAACTTTCCTATGTAACCTTTCAGTTAAATTGTACAAATAGTTCAACTCTCCTAACTCAAGCGAACTGATTTTCTCCCGACCCAACACCCCATCGTACTGATGTGTTTTTCGACCCCAACACTTCATTGTACTGATGTGTCTTCCGACCCCAACACCCCATCGTACTGATGTGTTTTCCGACCCCAACACCCCATCGTACTGATGTGTTTTCCGACCCCAACACCCCATCGTACTGATGTGTTTTCCGACCCCAACACCCCATCGTACTGATGTGTTTTCCGACCCCAACACCCCATCGTACTGATGTGTTTTCCGACCCCAACACTCCATCGGGTTCCCGCATGCGCAGGACGGCTCGTAATGCAGACAACGCGGGAAATTGTTCAATACCGAATATTTACTTCGCTTTTGTTCGTTTTTTTAAGGCAAAAACCTTCGCTCAGCTAATTGACCCACTTCCCGTCATCCTATCGAGCTGAAACTTGGCATATAGAGTTGTTGCCGATGACTGAACATTCTCACATATTTTCAGCCGTACCCACCAAAAAACGCCAGAAATCAGTTTTAAAGGTACCAGAAGCCACTGACTTCAAGAAATAAAATTCCCGATAACTGCGCTAAATAAGATTCTTAATAATATCGCAATTGCGTTAGGTGCGTGATATTTTTCTGAAATAGTTCGTGTAATAAATATGTGCTTTACGAGCGTTTGGGACTTTAGAATATTCATATAGTACAGAGGCGTGAACACATGTGCGGCATAAGCCTTCGGGGGAGTTGGGGGGGGGGGGGAAATGGGATTCTTTAACAGTATGTTTCTTAGACGCATGTTTTGTTATATTTTCAGCCCCCCCTCCCCTTTGTTTTTAAGGGTTGTTAAGTAAATCCTTTACATTAACTTCGCCTTTGTTCGTGTGCTGGTGGCTAAGTGTTCGGGGAGGTAAAGGAGCCGCTACTCGTCATCCTCGCACATTACATAGACACGTTGTCGATGTCAACATAGACCCGTGGCCGATGTCAACATAGACCAGTGGCCGATGTCAACATAGACCAGTGGCCGATGTCAACATAGACCCGTGGCCGATGTCAACATAGACCCGTTGCCGATGTCAACATAGACCCGTGGCCGATCTCAACATAGACACTTTGACGATGTCAACATAGACACGTTGCCTATGTCAACATAGACACTTTGACGATGTCAACATAGACCCGTTGCCGATGTCAACATAGACACTTTGACGATGTCAACATAGACACGTGGCCGATGTCAACATAGACACGTTGCCGATGTCAACATAGACTCGTTGCCGATGTCAACATAGACACGTTGCCGATGTCAACATAGACTCGTTGCCGATGTCAACATAGACTCGTTGCCGATGACACCACATTCTGAAACAGTTTCAGCCCAACTCCCAAAAACCAGCTTTACCCCTTTTTAAGGGGGGAGGGGCGAGCAATGTTAATTCAATGGGTGCGGGTTTTTGGTGTTAAGATTAATTGTGCAGCTGATGCTATGTGCTTTGTGCTTTTGACGTCATTGTTTATGCCGTGAAAACAAACACAAATTTTTAAATGGTAAATGATGTTAACATGAAACGTGTTTTCGCCAGAAGTTGACCCATTTGCATAACCGCATCGTAATAGATGACCAATCATGTATAGTGAAATAAATGCAAAGAAAAATACATGTAAAGGATTTATACACAAAATTTGTTTTAAGGGGAGGGGGGGATGGCTGTGCTAAAGATAATCTCCAAATTGTGAAGTGTGTTTTCATAGCCATACTCAAACGTATTGCTAGACTAAAGATTTCGTACCGGCAACGTTATGCTCGAGGACCGGCAACGTTATGTTCGGGACCGGCAATGTTATTTTCGGGGACCCCAGCAACGTTATTTTCGGGGACCGGCAATGTTATGTACGGGGACCGGCATTGTTATGCACGGGGACCGGCAATGTTATGCACGGGGACCGGCATTGTTATGCTTGGAGACCAGCAATGTTAATCTTGGGGACCGGCAATGTTATGCTTGTGGACCGTCAATGTAATACACGCGGACCACCATTTGGAGAACACTGTTTTAGAGGACTAATCTATGAATTGTCTGGTACAACTAAACTACCGTATGAATTTGCCGGTACAACTAAACCATGAATTGTCCGGTACAACTAAAATATGAATTGTCCGGTACAATTAAACTATGAATTGTTCGGTGCGACTAAACTACAATATGAATTGTCCGGTAAACTAAACTATGAATTGTCTGGTACAACTAAACTATGAATTGTCCGGTACAACTTAACTATGAATTGTCCGGTACAACTAAACTATGAATTGTCCGGTAATACTAAACTATGAATTGTCTGGTACAAGTAAACTATGAATTGTCCAGTACAACTAAACTATGCATTGCCTGTTACAACTAAACTATGCATTGTCCGGTACAACTAAACTATGAATTGTCCGGTACAACTAAATTATGAATTGTCCAGTACAACTAAACTATGAATTGTCCGGTACAACTAAACTATGAATTATCCCATACAACTAAACTATGAATTGTCCGTTACAATTCCAGCTTGCTTGGATATTCTGGCCCATATAAATCAAATGATTTTAAGGATGGTTCCTTTTAAACCTGCGCGAAATTTCTAGAACACTCTTCCTAATGTTGTCTTTATTTATTGCTATCATTTTTCACTATTGCAATGAGGCACACAATGGGTTAATGACATAGACCAGGGGGTCACCAAACTGTGGGCTGGATCTGGCCCGCCGACTATTACTTGAATTATCTTGATAAAAGTTTTGCACACTGCAACCTTCAGTGGAATCAACTTTAGGTGTTACAGTCGATGGAGGAAAACCATGGCTGGATTGGGGAAATTGGTGGCGAGGTAGATCAGGCAGGAGTCATTGGGAAGATGTGCAAATCCCTGGCGCTCTGTTCATCCACAACATCATACATCAGTTAGCACTCTGTGGGGAAGACTTGGATGTTTCTTGTGTACTGAAACCAGTCGTCTCTGCTATGAACTTCATTGGGGGACATGCATTCTGTGACCTGTCTTATCACACAGCAGTGAGGTGGCTCTGACCTGCCTTATCACACAGCAGTGAGGTGGCTCTGACCTGCCTTATCACACAGTAGTGAAGTGGCTCAGCTGCGGTAAAATTATGTTTCGTTTTTACAAGCTCCGAAATGATACATATGTTTTTCTCACTGAAAAAGATAAAGCTGATCCTACTTGCCTGTCAGATCCTACCTGTCTGTCAGATCCTATCTTTCTGTCAGATCCTTCCTGGCTTTCAGATCCTACCTTGCTGTCAGATCCTACCTGGCTGTCAGATCCTACCTGTCTGTCAGATACTATCTGGATGTCAGATCCTACCTGGCTGTCAGATCCTACCTTGCAGTCAGATCCTACCTTGCTGTCAGATCCTACCTTGCTGTCAGATCCTACCTTGCTGTCAGATCCTACCTGGCTGTCAGATCCTACCTTGCTGTCAGATCCTACCTGGCTTTTAGATCCTACCTGGCTGTCAGATCCTACCTGGCTGTCAGATCCTACCTGGCTGTCAGATCCTAACTTGCTGTCAGATCCTACCTTGATGTCAGATCCTACCTTGCTGTCAGATCCTACCTTGCTGTCAGATCCTACCTTGCTGTCAGATCCTACCTTGCTGTCAGATCCTACCAGGCTGTCAGATCCTACCTGTCTGTCAGATCCTACCTGGCTGTCAGATCCTACCTAGCTGTCAGATCCTACCTTGCTGTCAGATCCTACCTGGCTGTCAGATCCTACCTGGCTGTCAGATCCTACCTGTCTGTCAGATCCTACCTTGCTGTCAGATCCTTCCAGGCTGTCAGATCCTACCTTGCAGTCAGATCCTACCTGTCTGTCAGATCCTACCATGCTGTCAGATCCTACCTGGCTGTCAGATCCTACCTGGCTGTCAGATCCTTCCAGGCTGTCAGATCCTACCTTGCAGTCAGATCCTACCTGGCTGTCAGATACTACCTGGCTGTCAGATCCTACCAGGCTGTCAGATCCTACCTTGCTGTCAGATCCTTCCAGGCTGTCAGATACTACCTGGTTGTCAGATCCTACCTTGCTGTCAGATCCTACCTGTCTGTAAGATCCTACCTGGCTGTCAGATCCTACCTGTCTGTCAGATCCTACCTTGCTGTTAGATCCTACCTGGCTGTCAGATCCTACCTGTCTGTCAGATCCTACCTTGCTGTCAGATCCTTCCAGGCTGTCAGATCCTACCTTGCTGTCAGATCCTTCCAGGCTGTCAGATCCTACCTGTCTGTCAGATACTACCTGGCCGTCAGATCCTACCTGGCTGTCAAAGTTGTTATTTCTGGTCATTCCTCATAAATGAACTGAACTGGTACCTCCGCGGAAAGGATAATCTCATCTGTGATCTCTACAGAATCATCCGAATATATCGGTTTAAGCTGTAGTAGTTTTAAGCACAACTTGAGAGGGAAAAAAACTCTTCTCATTTTCACTGTTTCAAAGAGTTTTGCGTTACAATCGATTAGTCACTTGAAGAAGCATTTGTTGGAGAGATGTTCAGATCTTGACAGAATTAACACTGATATTCTTCTGTTTCTTTGCTTTTGAAAATCCATCACTTTGTTTTTGCCAACCCATCACTTTGCTTTTGCCAACCCATAACTTTGCTTTTGCCAACCCATAACTTTGCTTTTGAAAATCCATCACTTTGTTTTTGCCAACCCATAACTTTGTTTTTGAAAATCCATCACTTTGCTTTTGAAAATCCATCACTTTGTTTTTGCCAACCCATCACTTTGCTTTTGAAAATCCATCACTTTGCTTTTGCCAACCCATAACTTTGCTTTTGAAAACCCATCACTTTGTTTTTGCCAACCCATAACTTTGCTTTTAACCACCCGTCACTTTGCTTTTGACAACCCAGAAATTTGCCTTGACCACCCGCCATTAATAAACGTCAACATACTTTACATTCTTCCACACACCAAACTGAACTCTGAACTCTGAACTCTGAACACCGAACCATAATCATGTAGCATGAGTACAATTTTTGCTCAAGTTACCGGCAACTCAGACAGTTGCCCGGGGCGCCATGTGCTTAGGGTGCTATGGGCTTAGGGCGCCATGTGCTTAGGTTGCCATGTGCTTAGGGCGCCATGGGCTTAGGGCGCCATGTGCTTAGGCCTTACAAAATAGAAAAAATCGTTGCACCTGACATGGAAGAAATATAGAAAGTGTAATAAAGAGATTTGCTGTTCTAAGGTCTAGGAAAAAACTGCCATCGGTAGGCTAATTGTTTTACTACCCAGAAGAGGCTAATTGTTCATACTGACGACAGGAGACTTATTGTTCATACTACCCACAAGAGGCTACTTGTTCATTCTGACGACAGGAGACTTATTGTTCATACTACCCACAAGAGGCTACTTGTTCATTCTGTCCAAATACAAGTTAAGAAAACAATTTGTATTGTACATTGCTATTTTTTTTAAAAAAGCAAGGTAATAGAACTCAATAAGTAACATCTAGTTTTTTCCTTGCACTTATTTTTATGATTGTACTTAAAAGGGGCGCCAAATTTAAGCTTGCCCGGGGCGCCAAAGTTAAGCTTGCCCAGGGCGCCAATGTTAAGCTTGCCTGGGGTTTCAAAGTTAAGCCTGCATAGGGCGCCAGCCACCGAAGGGCCGGCCCTGCATGAGCAGTATATGTTATAGACTTTGGTGGAGAAGTGCCCCTGGCTTGAATTTCTATTTATAGAGTACATATTAGTGCAGGCCTTCAGGCCTGCGTCAGTCACAAACTAAACAACAACCACGTGACTCGTGACATTCATAACAAAACAACCACAAACGTAAATGAGATAAACAAGTGGTTGACATTCCAGTCATCCGTCATTCCAACAGGTGTCGCAGCATTCAAGATGGGACGAATTTCATTAAGTTTGAGAAGCCACCTCAGCATACCAATTTTCGTGTTCAGAGTTGCAGAAGAATTGCGTCTAGACAGGAGACTTCAGCTGTTTAACTAGATAACAGACGCTCTATGCAAGATGTGTTTTCGCTGATGCTAGAGGCAATCATTTGACTGTCCCAGTTACCTGCCCATACATGTGCCCACTTAAACAAGGGACAATTTTCTAAGGAGTTACTTGCCACTATATTTGCCCACTTCAAACAGGGCAATATTCTACTGTCTGACTTATCTGTCCTTACAATTGTCCACTTCAACCAGGGGGCAATCTTCTACTGAGTTACCTGCCACTTCATTTGCCCACTTCATCCAGGGCGCAATCTTCTACTGTCTGAGTTATTTGTCCTTACATTTGCCCACTTCACCCAGGGGCAATCTTCTACCGAGTTACCTGCCACTTCATTTGCCCACTTCAACCAGGGGGCAATCTTCTACTGAGTTACCTGCCACTTCATTTGCCCACTTCAACCAGGGGCAATCTTCTACTGTCTGAGTTACCTTTCCCCATATTTACCCACTTAAACCAGAGACAATTCAACCACCTGTGTTACCTGCCCTTACATTCACCCACTTTTAACAGGGGCAATCTTCTACTGAGTTACCTGCCACTTTATTTGCCCACTTCATCCAGGGGCAATCTTCTACAGCCTGAGTTACTTGTCACTATTTACTACTTTCTTGGTCATCGTTCATGACATCCATCCCATCATACGCCATCAGCATTAAGTGTGTATGACAGAATGTTTGTGATACATTCCATCAGCATTAAGTGTGTATGACAGAATGTTTGTGATACATTCCATCAGCATTAAGTGTGTATGACAGAATGTTTGTGATACATTCCATCAGCATTAAGTGTGTATGACAGAATGTTTGTGATACATTCCATCAGCATTAAGTGTGTATAACAGAATGTTTGTGATACATTCCATCAGCATTAAGTGTGTATAACAGAATGTTTGTGATACATTCCATCAGCATTAAGTGTGTATAACAGAATGTTTGTGATACATTCCATCAGCATTAAGTGTGTATGACGGAATGTTTGTGATACATTCCATCAGCATTAAGTGTGTATAACAGAATGTTTGTGATACATTCCATCAGCATTAAGTGTGTATAACAGAATGTTTGTGATACATTCCATCAGCATTAAGTGTGTATAACAGAATGTTTGTGATACATTCCATCAGCATTAAGTGTGTATAACAGAATGTTTGTGCATAATGTCCTCGTGAATCAAGACACACACCCCCCCCGGAACAAAACACTCTAGCTACACCCCTGCAAGTGGGGCAGGTGGAGTGGTCAGACCAGTTGTCTCTTTTTCCTTATTTTGAGGGGCAGTATTTTATAAGAAATGGAGAGTTTGTACCATTAAATGGAACATGGCATAAATCTTGGGCCGCCACTAACACTAGCTACTCTACAAGGCAGTGTATCCATCATCACTAACATTAGCTACTACTACTAGGCAGTGTATCCATCAGCACTAACATAATCTACTCCACCAGGCAGTGGATCCATCAGCACTAACACTAGCTACTACTACTAGGCAGTGTATCTGTCAGCACTAACACTAGCTACTACTACTACTAGGCAACGTATCTATCAGCACTAACACTAGCTACTACTACTACTAGGCAACGTATCTATCAGCACTAACACTAGCTACTACTACTAGGCAGTGTATCTGTCAGCACTAACACTAGCTACTACTACTATTAGGCAACGTATCTATCAGCACTAACACTAGCTACTACTACTAGGCAGTGTACCTATCAGCACTAACACTAGCTACTCCACCAGGCAGTGTATCCAGCGGCACTAACACTAGCTACTCCACTAGGCAGTGTATCCATCAACACTAACACTAGCTACTGCACTGGACGGTGTATCTATCAGCACTAACACTAGCTACTCCACTAGGCAGTGTATCCATCAGCACTAACACTAGCATCTCCACTAGGAAGTGTATCCATCAACACAAACACTAGCTACTTCACCAGGCAGTGTATCCATCAGCACTAACACTAGCTTCTGCACCAGGCAGTGTATCCATCAGCACTAACACTAGCTACTCCACCAGGCAGTGTATCCATCAGCCCTAACACTAGCTACTCCACCAGGCAGTGTATCCAGCAGCACTAACACTAGCTACTGCACCAGGCAGTGTATCCATCAGCACTAACACTAGCTACTCCACCAGGCAGTGTATCCATCAGCACTAACACTAGCTACTCCACCAGGCAGTGTATCCATCAGCCCTAACACTAGCTACTGCACCAGGCAGTGTATCCACCACCAAAGTTTATGATTAGCGCCAGATATACAGTCAGCTCTACTGTCAGCTATACTGTCAGCTCCACTGTCAGCTATACTGTCAACTATACTGTCAGCTCCACTGTCAGCTATACTGTCAACTATACTGTCAGCTCTACTGTCAACTATACTGTCAGCTATACTGTCATTCTTTTCGGGAAGTAGTGAAAGAATCTGATGTCATCGGCAACGATTCTAGGTGCCAAGGTTCAGCTCAAAAGGGGAACAGGAAGTGTGTCAACCAGTCTGTCGAAGATTTTAACAGTCCGTCACTCAGCAAATTTCGAAAAAAAGCGACGTTGAAATAAAGGATTTATAAAAAAGAAAACAATTCTTCTAGAAAGGTCTGTACAGTTTTATAAGTTTTCAAAACTGTTCAAAGTTATAAATCGTATATAACAGAATAATCAGGTTAAGAAGAAATGTTTACAAGGCATCAACTATATGCATATATTTTAATGTGTGATCTTATCTGAATGACATCTTATGAAATCAATTATACATTTCCCAATATTCAGTTGATTGAAATGTTTAATTGGAATTTCAAATTGCTATGACGTTCTTCGGATAAATTACTAGTTGCCTCTTCAACACACTTGAACAAATTTTTTTGTTTGCCAAATCCAGAATAATGTTTTTTAAACTATAGCACAAATAATAGAACTGGCGTGATCATCGAAAAGGAAAGTTCACACTAAAATTGTTGTTTTGTTTTTGTTAGCTTTTTACTGGATTCTTATCTAGTAAAAAAAATAAATTTAAAACAAATTTGCATGCAAACGGGCGGGGCTGAATGTTTATTATTCTGTTATTAAAAAGAGAAAAGCAGTCAGGAATTTGATAAATAAGGGCCAAGTACTTTAAAAAAACCTCTGTTATTGAGGAAAATGGGTTACAGAATTAGCATACCGGTATTTAATCATATAAAGAAAATACAAATGCTTTCGACTTAACAATAATACATCAAACTTGTAGTCCTATTTGTAGTCATATTTGTAGTCATATTTGTAGTCATATTTGTAGTCATATTTGTAGTCATATTTGTAGTCATATTTGTAGTCATATTTGTAGTCATATTTGTAGTCCTATTTGTAGTCCTATTTGTAGTCCTATTTGTAGTCCTATTTGTTGTGCTATTTGTTGTGCTATTTGTTGTCCTATTTGTTGTCCTAATTGTTGTCCTATTTGTTGTCCAATTTGTAAGCTCCCGTTAATTCTAAGATTTTGTAAACATTTTTTTAAGCTTTCATTTTATCTAGCAGTACATTCATGGAATCGACTACATTTAAAACTATGCTAATAACTATATTTTTTAAAACATGAAATCATCATACAATTTATAATGGACACCTATTCCTTCTTTGAAAGTCATGCTTTTTTCATGAAATATAGTTTGAAAAAATTTGATACTAGGTAGGAAATACAAAAAAGAATATAGACCCTTACATTGATGTAGAAGTAGCTACTACAGGGTTTTTAAAGTCTTTCAACTTGTGAAGTTGCAAACAAATAAATTAATTTAAATTGCAATATGGCGGACAAGGGGAGGTAAGCTTCCGCTTATGATCAGAAGAAGTCGATTTTTGTTACGGAGCGATATTTATAATCGTATAGTGTAAGCCTCTAATAAGATATGCGTTAAATATAAGTAACTCTAATGTATTCAGCGTATCGATGTTTCATAGGTTCCACTTACAGTAATCGGTCGAGGGCAACAGTTAATTTTTTTATGAGACTATCTAGAAAAAAACTTTCTTTGTTTTATTGTTGTACACATTTTTCCCCGCGGGAGGGGGGCACTTGACTCGTTCCGGGGGGCACTTGACTCGTTCCGGGGGGCACTTGACTCGTTCCGGGGGGCACTTAACTCGTTCCTGGGGTCACTTGAATCGTTCCGGGGGGCACTTGACTCGTTCCGGGGGGCACTTGACTCGTTCCGGGGGGGGGGGCATTCCCCTCCCGTGGAGAAATGCCTGAAAGAAACAATGATGGCAATGTGTGTTACAGTGTGTGAGGGATTTAATGACAGAGTGTGGGTTATTGTGTGGGACTGGTATTGTGTGACTGGAAGTGTGTGTGACTTGCACTTTGCTGTTACTGGCAATGTGTTTTTACTTGCAGTGTTTGTGGCTGGCAGTATGTGTGACTTTCCGCGTGTGTGGCATAGTGTGTGACAATTGTGTGCCTAATTGCAAGTTATCATGAACAAAATGTGACATGGTACAAGATATTAATGGGGCAATTCGTGCTAATGTCTCATGTTAGGCCATAGATTTATGCACAGAGGACAATTCATGTCCATGTTAAACCACACATTTATGCTCCTATGTTGCTGGCTTCTTCCATTTTCTTGTAATAAATGTCTTTAAGCTTCAGCTCAAACTTTTACTTTTGTATTTACTGTCGTTAAAAAAAATTCATAAGAGTCAGAGGCGTAGCTAGAGTGCTTGGCGCCCGGGGAATAGATTCATTTAAAAGCGCCTCCTTTTCACTTTTCAACTCTCAAACAAATTATTTTCATCAATAAAATAATATCAAAATACATTTTGGCGCCCCTAACTAGTATGGCCCCCGGGGCCATGTGTGCCCCATGGCCCCCCTTAGCTACGCTTCTGATAAGAGTAGGCTTACCCGAAATATTAAGTGAGGGACTTGCCGCTAAATATTATAGCCGGAAATATTATACCAACTTACCCCACATGCTATTCACCCCACACTATTCACCCCACACAATACACCCCACACAATACATTCCTTACAATACACATGAAAAAAATAATTACGTTATAAAGCAGAGTCTAATTATTATTTTCTAATAAAGCATTTCGACAACACAACATATAAAATTTTGCGATACAACAGTGTACATTTCACGACGCACATTTGAACATTTCATGGCAAACAATTGAAAATTTCACGACACACCAGTGAACATTTCACGACACACCAGTGAACATTTCACGACACACCAGTGAACATTTCACGACACACCAGTGAACATTTCACGACACACCGATTTTCAGCCTTTGTCCTAAGTATCGTAATTTCCTACCCTGTTTAAACCATTTCTCTTGTATTAATGAGGGTATCGATACTTGATTCAGATGTTCAACTGAAGTAGAAGGATCTATTCTCAATGAGTATACAAGTAAACGGTGTGAATTCGATTTCTATACTGGGAAGCCAGAGAAGAACTGTCGATTTTTCCCAAGGATGGCAGCGAATAAAGCTGCATCATCTTTGATGTTTATGCAATATTTAGACAGTGTAAGTTGATGTAATTCTAAATTTAGACAGTGTAAGTTGATGTAATTCTAAATTTAGACAGTGTAAGTTGATGTAATTCTAAATTTAGACAGTGTAAGTTGATTGAATTCTAAATTTAGACAGTGTAAGTTGATTTAATTCTAAATTTAGACAGTGTAAGTTGATTTAATTCTAAATTTAGATAGTGATGTTGATTTAATTCTAGATTTAGATAGTGTAAGTTGATTTACTTCTAAATTTGGAAAGTGTTAGTTGATTTAATTCTAAATTTAGATAGTATAAGTTGATTTAATTCTAAATTTAGATAGTGTAAGTTGATTTAATTCTAGATTTAGATAGTGTAAGTTGATTTAATTCTAGATTTAGACAGTGTAAGTTGATTTAATTCTAAATTTAGATAGTGTAAGTTGATTTAATTCTAAATTTAGATAGTGTAAGTTGATTTAAGTCTAAATTTAGATAGTGATGTTGATTTAATTCTAAATTTAGATAGTATAAGTTGATTTAATTCTAAATTTAGATAGTGTAAGTTGATTTAATTCTAGATTTAGATAGTGTAGGTTGATTTAATTCTAGATTTAGATAGTGCAAGTTGATTTGTATCTTCTATTTAGATAATGCAGGTTGATTTATATTCTATATTTAGATAGTTCAGGTTGACATTTTAATATTTTACTCTTTGCTCATTTATATCCCATATTTAGAAAGCATAGATTTGTATTGTTCATAGCCGACTTAAGAAATTAATATAAATATTGTTCATATTGAGATGATGTAAGTTGGTATTGTTCATATTGAGATAGTGTAGGTTGGTATTGTTCCTATTGCTTCAGATCGTGGAATTCTGTGATGATCCCGCTACAGCTCCAAGGCATCTCAAGCACAATTATCTGGCACCCAACAGACAAAACCGACTTTGCCATTATAAGAGTGCATGGGAAGTCATGAAGAAGCATGAAGACTTCGCTAAACGTAAGTTGCTAGTTCCCTGATAAGATTCTCATAGTTCCTTGTCAAGACTCTTATAGTTCCCTGTTAAGATTCTCATAGTTCCTTATTAAGACTCTTATAGTTCCCTGTTAAGATTCTTTTAGTTCCCTGTTAAGACTCTTATAGTTCCCCGTTAAGACTCGCCAAACAATTCAGTGCTCATCTACAGTGATTCTCTCACCTGGGATTCTGGGATGAATTTTTATTATGATAAATTAATCTTATTTATTTGAACCTATTTTCGGCAGTCTGATCGATATCTTTGTATCTAATAGCATGCATAGAGACAATTCTTGCTTCATTTTCACTTGTCATTGTTTACTGAACACAAAACAGAAATGCATTTTAAAAAAAAATCAACAGCTAAAAAACCGCTTCCTGACGGCACAGACACTCGTCCCAGGTTCCGGTATGTGCAAGCACACCCAAGGAAACGAGTCTTAGTATTGGACACGTCTGGTAGCATGACAGTAAGTACACTGACATTATATCCATGAGTACGACAACAAGTACATTTACACTTCATCTGATAGTATGACTGTAAATATATTTACACGACATCTGGTAATAGGACAGTACATACATTTACACTAAATCTGAGTATGACAGAAAGTACTTTTACACTAATTCTGGTAGAATGACAGTAAGTTCATTTACACTTCACCTGGTAGTACGACAATAAGTACATTTAAACTTCATATGATAGTATGCCAATAAGTACGTTAATCCTCATGTCTTACGCCCTTTCTAAACATATCTAAATACTTCATATTTAAACATATCTTCATATGGCCTTTCTAAATATATCTTCATATGCGAAATCTAAACATATCTTCATATGGCCTTTCTAAATATATCTTCATATGCGAAATCTAAACATATCTTCATATGGCCTTTCTAAACATATCTTCATATGGCCTTTCTAAACATATATTCATATGGCCTTTCTAAATATATCTTCATATGGCCTTTCTAAACATATCTTCATATGGCCTTTCTAAACATATCTTTATATGCAACATCTAAATATATCTACATACGCCATATATATAACCCTCTTTATACGCCATTTCTAATGATTTCCTATACTCTCAAGGGAGCATCATTGAGTGTTCTCAAACAAGCCGCCAGTAACTACATATTGAGTTGTATTGAGACAGGCAGCAAACTGGGCATCGTCCAGTTCAACACCAATGCGTCGACTTTGTCCAATCTGATGGAGGTGAACACATTTATTTTGACATTTTGTCTTGATCACATATTTAATGAAGTCTCTACAACTAACCTCTCGATAACTGACCTGTCTACAACAAAAATCTCTACTAGTGACCTCTCTACAACTAACCTCTCTATAACTGACCTGTCTACAACAAACATCTCTACTAGTGATCTCTCTACAACTAACCTCTCTATAACTGACCTGTCTACAACAAACATCTCTACTAGTGACCTCTCTACAACTAACCTCTCTATAACTGACCTGTCTACAACAAACATCTCTACTAGTGACCTCTCTACAACTAACCTCTCTATAACTGACCTGTCTACAACAAACATCTCTACTATTGACCTCTCTACAACTAACCTCTCTATAACTGACCTGTCTACAACAAACATCTCTACTAGTGACCTCTCTACAACTAACCTCTCTATAACTGACCTGTCTACAACAAACATCTCTACTAGTGACCTCTCTACAACTAACCTCTCTATAACTGACCTGTCTACAACAAACATCTCTACTAGTGACCTCTCTACAACTAACCTCTCTATAACTGACATGTCTACAACAAACATCTCTACTAGTGACCTCTCTACAACTAACCTCTCTATAACTGACCTGTCTACAACAAACATCTCTACTATTGACCTCTCTACAACTAACCTCTCTATAATGGACCTTTCTACAACAAACATCTCTACTAATGACCTCTCTATTAATGATTTTTCTATAATTGAAATCTCTACCAGTGACCACTCTACTATTAACTTATCTACAGTTTCCTCTCTAGTAGTAGCCTCTCTATTAGTGACCTCTCTAAAGTGAACTCTCAACTAGTGACCTCTCTACAACTAACCTCTCTATAACTGACCTGTCTACAACAAACATCTCTACTAGTGACCTCTCTTCAACTAACCTCTCTATAACTGACCTGTCTACAGCAAACATCTCTATTAATGACCTCTCTATTAATGATTTTTCTATAATTGAAATCTCTACCAGTGACCACTCTACTATTAACTTATCTACAGTTTCCTCTCTAGTAGTAGCCTCTCTATTAGTGACCTCTCTAAAGTGAACTCTCAACTAGTGACCCCTCTACTAGTCACCCCTCTACAGTGTCATCTGTTGTAGTGCCCTTTATAATAGTGACCTCTCTAGTCACCTCCCCACTAGTGACCTCCCTGGTCACCTCACCACTTGTGACCTCTCTGGTCACCTCACCACTAGTGACCTCTCTGGTCACCTCACCCCTAGTTACCTCTCTGGTCACCTCACCACTAGTGACCTATATGCCAGTACTCTCTCTGCTTTACTTAATATATTTGTCATCATTCGTTCTATTTGTTTGACGAATAGACGTGTAAATCTTATTTTAAGTGCCCATAATGTTTTACATGAGGTACCCATAATGTCTTACATGAGATGTCTGTAATGTTTTACTTGAGGTGACCATAATGTCTTACTTGAGGTGCCCATAATTTTTTTACTTGAGATGTCCATTGTTGTTACAGGTCAAGTCAGAAAGGGACAGATTCAATCTGATTGATGCCCTCCCCATGCAGGCAGAGGGTAAGACTAGTATCGGAGCTGGACTCAAGAAAGGTGTGGAGGTAAGTCTGCCCTCTAAGACAGAAAGTACAGATAAATAATTCAGGAAATATTGTTTGGGTGGTGTTAACTTTAGCAGGTAGGCTTAACTTTGGGTGTATATGGTTAACTTTTGGTGTAAATGGGTTAACTTTGTGTGGGTAGACTTATCTTTAGATATGTAGGTTAACTTTGTTGTGTAGGGTTAACTTTGTGCGGGTAGGGATAACTTTGTGCGAGTAGGGTTAACTTTGTTCGGGTAGGGTTAACTTTGGGTGGGTACGGTTAACTGTGTGTTGGTAGGGTTAACTTTGTTTGAGTTTACTTTGTGTGGATATGGTTAACTTTGGTTATATAGTGTTCACTTTTTTGTGTAGGGTTAACTTTGTTGTGTAGAGTTAACTTTGTTTGGATGTGGTTAACTGTGGGTTGGTAGGGTTAACTTTGTTTGGATGTGGTTAACTGTGGGTTGGTAGGGTTAACTTTGTTTGGATGTGGTTAACTGTGGGTTGGTAGGGTTAACTTTGTTTGGATGTGGTTAACTGTGGGTTGGTAGGGTTAACTTTGTTTGGATGTGGTTAACTGTGGGTTGGTAGGGTTAACTTTGTTTGGATGTGGTTAACTGTGGGTTGGTAGGGTTAACTTTGTTTGGATGTGGTTAACTGTGGGTTGGTAGGGTTAACTTTGTTTGGATGTGGTTAACTGTGGGTCTGGAGTTAGAGTCGAGGGGATAAAAAGTGCTTTAAAAAAGTAAAATCATTTTCTTAAAAAGTTTGGATAGAAAAAAAAATGCCTGAAAAAGAAATAAAACATTTCTTATTTATAACTTAGAGCCGCGACGTCAGCACAGGGACATAAATGTTAAGTCTTAATCATTGAATACATCTATTATCTTGCCCATTCCTTTGCTCATTAGAAGACTTAATATTCAGATGGTAGAGAGACGTGGGCTTCAGTTCCCTACCTGCCTCATCCTAGTGACGCCACTTGTAGTTTGAGACATGAATATCATGCTTTATTTTTTAATCATTTTATTTTAACACATGCTCTCTTGCAATCTTCTTAAAACTTTAATGATTTATCTCACAGGTGTTGACAAAATATGGCGAGGCTCCTGGGGGCTCTATCATTCTGATTACGGATGGCAAAGAGAACGAAGGGCCGTATCTCCGTGACTTAAGACCAGCACTGATGAGGAGAGGTCAGTCCAAACTCGTGTCTTACATAAGTCTTAATTCGTGTCTACATAAGTCTAAATTCATGTTTTACATAATTTTAAACTCTTGTCTTACATAACTCTAAATTCTAATCTTACATAAGTCTAAATTCGTGTCTTACATAAGTCTAAATTCGTGTATACATAAGTTTAAATTCGTGTCTTACATAAGTCTAAAATCGTGTCTTACATAAGTCTAAATTCGTATCTTACATACGTCTAAACTCTTGTCCTAAAACTACGACCCGCGGACTAGATCCGTTCGGCCAGGGATCCTCAACCCGGCCCGCCTGGCCATCGTTCGGTTACCAGGGTAGCAGTGACAAATACAGAGCCAGATATTGACCATTGCATGAGCCAAAAGCCAGGGCTTGGTCTTCTCATTTAAATAACAATAACTTGATGTTGATCATAAAATTGATCTAAAATTTAAATATTGTACTCTCCTGTTTTTCCACTACAAATAAGTTACGTGGAGTGTGTATATGAATTTGATCATAACTATATCGATGCCCCAAACAGTGTCTTGGAGACATGGTATACACCCCCCCCCCTTTTCACCCAAGTGTCCTGGGGATAGTAACCGGCTCCCAGTTTAAAAAGTTTTAGGACCCCCGATTTAGCTTAGTTTATACTTTAAAATTATTATAGAGAATTTGGTTTCCTACAAAAATAAAAACTAGTTCAAATGAATGAATGATAAAAATTAATTTAGGAATATGTGACGTCATATTCTATTCTTGCCCATATCACAAATTTCTGTACAGCCGGCATTGTGTATATATACATAAATATACATAAATCTGATGTCTGAAAAAATAAACACTTGCCATATCCCGTGCTGCTCTAGGAATTGTGGTCCATGCTCTGGCTTACGGCCAGCGAGCTGAGCAGAGTATTGCAGCACTCTCCCAGGAGACAGGAGGGAAGACCTTCTTCTACAGCGGGAGACAGAACTCGACAGCACTCATTGACGGCCTGGCCGCCACCGTGGCCACAGAAAACACCTTCGTCCACAATTCAAACGTTCCCCAGTCAGTAAGTCATTTGTTAGCCAGCTACAAGTACAAGAAGAGTTATGTTATGTCATGCCCCTCTCTAGTGTCGCAATGTTCATGTAATATGGCTTAATATTAGTCACCTAATCAGACACACTGAATTGATGGACTACCAGCTCCCACTTTTCTCAGAGATATGCACGAAAGATGCTGAGCTGGTACAGTTCAAAATGCTGAGCTGGTACATTTCCAGATGCTGGGCTGGTACGGTTCCATGTGCTGAGCTGGTACAGTTCACGATGTTGAGCTGGTACAATTCCAGATGCCACTGTAACACGAGGCAAACACATTTAGGGTTTCCTATAGTGTCAGAAAAATTGAACAAATGAGTCATTGAATTTTTATTTATGGCATTTTTTAAAGTGTATTAATCTTGTTTATCATAAACAAAATTAATATTAACATATTTACATTTTCTTTACATAGTTCTATGTTCGCTCTCTCTAACTCACTTAACTTATTTACATTTTCTTTACATAGTTCTATGTTCGCTCTCTCTAACTCACTTAACTTATTTACATTTTCTTTCCAATTTTAAAATGCTTTGTTGCTTTTGTAGAGGGTGCAAGCCCTGTTGAAACAATACGCAATAGAACAAACAATAGAACAATTTCAATTAAATATATTATAAGAAGAACCCCTTATTACCCATGAGTCTGCTACACCTTATGTACCAAGTTGATGATCTAATTCAGTGGTTCTCAACCTTCCTAATGCCGCGAACCTTTAATACAGTTCCTAATGTTGTTGCGACCCCCAACAACAAAATTATTTTCCTTGCCACTTCATAACTGTGGAGTATATTTGTTTCCCGAGGGTCTTAGGCGACCTCTGGGAAAGGGTTGTTCAACCCCCGGGAAAGGGTCGTTCGACCCCCGGGAAAGGGTCTTTCGACCCCGAAAGGAATCGCGACTCACAGTTTGAGAACCTCTGATCTAAGAAATGGAAGTCGTAGTCGTAGTCGTAGGCGTTCCCGTTGTATGGCATCTCTGGCTTTAATAACTAGGATAATATTAAAATACAATATAATATACTTTATTTGAGATTATTCTGACTGACACATCATGTTAGTCGTTCACCAAGTGACACATCATGTTAGTCGTTCACCAAGTGACACACCATGTTAGTCGTTGACTAATTAGTCATGTGACTTATTCCTCCAATAGATCATGACGGTGGCAGGTTTGGTTAAAAGGAATGAAACATCTTCTGGGACGTTCTACGTGGACTCGACGATTGGAAAAGAAACGTCCCTGACCTTCAGCTATTCGGAGTATATCGAGGTTAAAGTTCAAGGTCCAAGCGAGGTTTACAACGTGGAGAAATTCCCGGAAAGTTTCCGCTACGATGCGTCATCAAAGGTTCTGAAAGTGTTGATCCCGGGTGACTCAGAGGTAACTGTAATAGTATAATAATTGTGTGGTCTTTTGATTATTGAGGACCGTCTTGAGAATCATGCTGCGGGGTTTTCATAGTTTCCTTTGAACACTACTTTCCTAGCCATGTTTGTAACGAAGTATAAGCCAGATATTTTTTTAGTTTTAATTTAAACAACCCTAAAAACCCTAGTCTTTGGTATAAACCCTTGTTGTGCTGTTTGTTATTTTATTTTATATTAATAGTTTATTGTTCCACCCGTTTTTACACCGCAGATTTATTGCACCAACTTTTACACCGCAGATTTATTGCACCAACTTTTACACTGCAGATTTATTGCACCAACTTTTACACCGCAGATTTATTGCACCAACTTTTACACCGCAGATTTATTGCACCAACTTTTACACCGCAGATTTATTGCACCAACTTTTACACCGCAGATTTATTGCACCAACTTTTACACCGCAGATTTATTGCACCAACTTTTACACCGCAGATTTATTGCACCAACTTTTACACCGCAGATTTATTGCACCAACCTTTACACCGCAGATTTATTGCACCAACTATTTTAGAAAAAAAAGAAGATATTATTACGCACTAAACGTACTTTGAGATATTTTTACGAATCTGATTGGCCGCAGTTATCGGTACTTTCATTTCTTGAAATCAGTGTCATCCTATTCCTTCATCTTCCCCTTGAAAAACACGGGAATCTGATTTTGGGGGGCTGGGGTTGGGAAAATTGATAGAAAATGTTTTCATTGGCAACGAGTCTGTGTTCCAAGTTTCAGCTCGAAAGGTTGACGGGAAAAGTGTTAATGAGCCTTCCTAAGATTTTGCAATACACCCAGACAGAAAGAAACACACAAACAATAGTGAAGTTAATATAAACGATTGAAACGTACTTATAAAATAAAAGTTATAAAATAATACTTGAAACTTTTGTTTAAATATGCATTACTTGAAAAAAACAATCTGTTGGGGTTAAATCATAATTAATGTTCCATGTTATTATTACAAATAAACAAAATCAGAGTGTAAATCAATATAATCAGAGTGTAAATTAATATAATAACAACGTGGAGAACTATATTAAGATAATAAGTGTACCTAACCCTAACCGTTTTCATTGCCAGGCGGGGATGTGGGCCTACCATGTCAGTACCAACCCTAACCCTAACCCTAACCCTACCGTTTTCATTGCCAGGCGGGGATGTGGGCCTACCATGTCAGTACTAATGCCACACAGAGTTACGTCACTGTCAACATACAGTCAAAGAGTCGGGTGCCAGGGACGGATGTATTACAGGTAATAACTACATAGACACAATGTTCTTGGATGAATTACAATTTATACCACGCCATTACCCCACTCTGCCAAAATTTATTTCTCCCGGCACTGTGTTTTGTCACAAGCTATACCATTCAGTCACAAACTATACCATTCAGTCACAAAATATACCATTGAGCCACAAGCTATACCACTCAGTCACACACTATACCACTCAGTCACAAACTATACCACTCAGTCACAAGCAATCCCACTCATTCACTAACTATACCACTCAGTCACAAGCTATACCATTCAGTCACAAACTATACCATTCAGTCACAAACTATACCATTGAGCCACAAACAATACCACTCAGTCACACACTATACCACTCAGTCACAAGCTATACCATTCAGTCACAAACTATACCATTCAGTCGCAAACTATACCACTCAGTCACAAACTATACCATTCAGTCACAAGCTATACCATTCAGTCACAAACTATACCATTCAGTCACAAACTATACGATTCAGTCACAAACTATACCACTCAGTCACAAACTATACCATTCAGTCACAAACAATACCACTCAGTCACAAACTATACCACTCTGTCACAAGCTATCCCACTCTGTCACAAGCTATCCCACTCTGTCACAAGCTATCCCAGGATATATACATTAAAGAACGCTGTTTGCCTAATGTACAGATCAATTCGTGGATTCCACAACAAGGAGAGGTCCAGTTCAACACCAGCCAGAAGTTCGGGATCTATGCAGAGGTTCTCAAGGGAAAGGCCCCTGTGTTGGACGCTCAGGTTGTGGCCTCCATCGAACGACCTCAGTCCGCACCTGTAGACCTTGAACTTTATGATAATGGTGTGGGTAAGTTCTAGGATTGTGCCTGGCCTCAAACTAATTAAGTTGTAGAAAAAGTATTTATACCGTGAAGGTACATCGCACCCATCCTTGGCTTTTACCATCGCATCCATTGTTGGCTTGTTCCATGATATCCACCTTTGGCATGTACCATTGCATCCATCCTTGTTTTGTACCATCGCATACATCATTGCCCTGTACCATCGCATACATCATTGCCGTGTACATCTCATCCATCATTGTCCGGTACCATCGCATCCACTATTGCCCTTTACCGTCGCATCCATCATTGCCTTGTACCATGTCATTTCCTGTGCCTGACTAGACAAAGCTGATATTTGAAATATCCCCAAAAGCTGATATTTGAAATATCCCCAAAAGCTGATATTTGATATATCCCCAAAAAGCTGATATTTGAAATATCCCCAAAAGCTGATATTTGACATATCCCCAAAAGCTGATCTTTGAAATATCCCCCAAAAGCTGATATTTGAAATATCCCCAAAAAGCTGATATTTGATATATCCTCAAAAAGCTGATATTTGAAATATATCAAAGGCCCTTGTGGTCACCTCTATTGAAGTGTTTAGAGACGGGACACTGTTTACCTTGCGTCGGGGTCCTGTCTCTCCTATGTATGACATCTGGTAGAGGGTGCAAATGATGGCGTAGACCACATTGCGGCTAGTACAAGGGAAACCGTCTTGAATCTGAAAACTGCACTCAGGGAAGCATATGTGTTGAGTCTCTACCGTTGTATTGCTAACTTGATTGCAGTATCTCCCCTTATTACCCATTTGATATATCCCAACTAAGCTGATGTGTGATTTATCCCAACTAAGCTGATATATAATCTATCCCAAATAAGCTGATATATAATCTATCCCAAAATAAGCTGATATATAATCTATCCCAAAATAAGCTGATATATAATCTATCCCAATTAAGCTGATATATAATCTAACACAAATAAGCTGACATATAATCTATCCCAGTTAAGCTGATATCGGACACAACATTTTCAGGTGCTGACATCATTAAAGGAGATGGCGTCTATGCTGCCAGCATCCTACCACGTGACCTTCTCGGAGATGGCAGATATAACATCAAGGTCAAGGTCTTGGGGATCGAAGGAAAAACTTCAGTTGTTGTAGCAGCAACAGGCACATCAAGCAGGTCTCTGGATGTACAAGGTTCAGGTGAGTGGAAATAAGACTGAGTCTTTGTGGAGCCTCTACCCCTTTGCTACTCCTACAAATGAAGATGTCCTGCCTCTCCCTTCTAATACTCCAAATAGACATGTCCTGTCTATCCATTCTAATACTCTAAATAGACATGCCCTGTCTATCCATTCTAATACTCCAAATAAACATGCCCTGTCTATCCATTCCTTGTTACTACTCAAATGCGCACCTCTTGACGAAATTATTTACAGCAACCTCAAGTGGACAGATGAACACACACATTCCTGATTTTTCAAGGGCTGGACACTCATACACACCCATCCCCGACTAGTCATGGTAGATAACAACAGCACATATCAATTGTTGCCTTTAGTCTGCAGATCTTAAAAATTGGATCAGAAATGTTTCCAAGACGTTGCGTCACTGTCACACACTGCTTGTGGCAAGGAGACGCTAACGGAAACCGCTAAAACTTTAGGACCCCTAAACCCTGATACGGGTCCCTGGGGACTCCCCCGCACCGCGCACTTTTGCCTTAAGGCTAATCCGCCCCTGTTCAATGCAATCAACTTTATTTCATGGCAAACGTTCATTTTACTGATAAAGTCAAAATGAACATTACTAGTTGACTATTTGTTTATATTAATTTGTGTCATTAAAATTACGAACTATAACATCAACTAATAGTAAAAATAACAGAAAACACCCAGCCCTATTAGACAACTAACGACACACAAAAAGACACAAAGAGACACAAACAGACACAAAGAGAAACAGACACAAAGAGACACAAACTGACACAAAGAGAAATAAACAGACACAAAGAGACACAAACAGACACAAAGAGACACAAACAGACACAAAGAGACACAAACAGACACAAAGAGACACAAACAGACACAAAGAGACACAAACAGACACAACGAGAAACAAACAGACACAAAGAGACACAAACAGATAGAAAGAGACACAACAGACACAAAGAGACACAAACAGACACCAACCTGTAATAAGGAAATAGAGGAAACAAGTTTTTGGAAGTTTGAAATGGAAAGATAGGCAAATAAATGGAGAACTTTTCGGCCAAGGGCTTCCACAAACCTTGCACCACTATTCGGCTAAGAGCTTCCACATACCTTGCACCACTATTGGGTTAAGAGCTTCCACATACCTTGCACCACTATTCTGATAAGAACTTCCCCATACCTTGCACCACTATTCTTCTAAGAGCTTCCACATACCTTGCACCACTATTCTTCTAAGAACTTCCACATACCTTGCACCACTATTCTGCTAATAGCTTCCACATACATTGCACCACTATTCGGCTAAGAACTTCTACATACCTTGCACCACTATTCGGCTAAGAACTTCCATATACCTTGCACCATTATTCGGCTAAGAACTTTCATATACCTTGCACCATTATTCGGCTAAGAACTTTCATATACCTTGCACCATTATTCGGCTAAGAACTTCCACATACTTTGCACCATTATTCGGCTAAGAACGTCCACAAACCTTGCACCACTATTCGGCTAAGAACTTCCACAAACCTTGCACCATTATTCGGCTTAGAACTTCCACAAACCTTGCACCATTATTCAGCTAAGAACGTCCACATACCTTGCACCACTATTCGGCTAAGAACTTCCACATACCTTGCACCACTATTTGGATAAGAACTTCCACAAACCTTGCACCATTATTCGGCTAAGAACTTCCACAAACCTTGCACCATTATTCGTCTAAGAACTTCCACATACCTTGCATCACTATTCGGCTAAGAAATTCCACATACCTTGCACCACTATTCGGCTAAGAGCTTCCACATACCTTGCACCACTATTCTGATAAGAACTTCCACATACCTTGCACCACTATTCTGATAAGAACTTCCACAAACCTTGCACCACTATTGGGCTAAGAACTTCCACAAACCTTGCACCACTATTCGGCTAAGAACTTCCACCACTATTCTGATAAGAACTTCCACATACCTTGCACAACTATTCTTATAAGAACTTCCCAAAACCCTGCACCACTATAGGGCTAAGAACTTCCACAAACCTTGCACCACTATTCGGCTAAGAACTTCCACATACCTTGCACCACTATTCTGCTAAGAACTTCCACAAACCTTGCACCACTATTTCCTCACACGGCTTGAGCGCAGTCCTTCATGTATTATTCCCTAAGCTAGCTCTTTGCGTAACTTTGAAATACATTGTAACATTGTAACCATCAGCAATCATTATTTGAATGAACTTCTTTTGATCTTTGAATTGACCTTTGCCCTGCCCCCAGGCCAGCAACTGAGTACTCAAACAGAACCAGTAGATAACTTCCAAAGAGTCACTTCCGCTGGAGAGTTTCGGCTTCGTGGTTATCCTGGTTCAGGGGCGGGACCGGAAGTGTTTCGAGATGAGATGGCCCCCTCTAGGATCACAGACCTAAGAGTGATATCTTACAATTTCAACAACTTCACGGCTGTTATTCAGTGGACTGCGGTGGGAGATGATATGGAGAGGGGAACGGGTGAGTTGTGTTTGTAAGTTCTGATGGTTTGGACAGAGAAACTGGTGAGCTGTGTCTGCAAGAAGTAATGGTGTAGAGAAAGAAAGTGGTATGATTTGTTTGTAAGGAGTTATGGTGTAGAGAAAGAAAGTGGTATGATTTGTTTGTAAGGAGTTATGGTGTAGAGAAAGAAAGTGGTAGGATTTGTTTGCAAGGAGTTATGGTGTAGAGAAAGAAAGTGGAAAGATTTGTTTGTAAGGAGTTATGGTGTAGAGAAAGAAAGTGGTATGATTTGTTTGTAAGGAGTTATGGTGTAGAGAAAGAAAGTGGTAGGATTTGTTTGTAAGGACTTATGGTGTAGAGAAAGAAAGTGGTAGGATTTGTTTGTAAGGAGTTATGGTGTAGAGAAAGGAACTTGTTTGAGTGGTTTGTAAAACGTAATATGTAGAGAGAGAAACTTATAAGTGTGACAACATTATGGCCAATTTTAATTTTCCCCACTTTTTATCGTGAGACGCAATTGAGAAGTTCAATGACCGCAAGTTGTATGTTACCCATTGTTATCTTCTACTTGCAGCATTCAGTTACAACATTCATGTTTCTGAAGAATTTCACCAGCTTCTCACTGACCGGAAGTCTACGTCACTGATCCTAAGCGAACATGTGATCAAAGGTCGCTTGGATGCACCGAGTCCCTCTGGAACCACAGAGGAATTTGTCATTCTGCTCAATGCTACGTCACTTAAGGACAATCTGACCCTTTTCATGGGCGTGCACGCCGTAGATCAATCTGGCAATGAAGGGGAGCTCTCTAACGTTGTTTCCCTCTCCCCCGCCCACGAAACGTCCGTGCCTCGTGTCCCTGTCAACGACTCCTGGTCCACCAACACATACCTGGCCATTATCTTGCCCCTAGCCCTGGTCAGTGTGGCTTTGCTCCTCGCTGGCATCGCCCTGCTAGTGTCCAGGTCAAGAAGATCGAAATCAGAGAGCTTTGAGCAGGCAGAGCAGAGCACGACACATTCAGTGCATTCCTTGGACATCGAGCACATGAACTACATGTTTGATGGAGAGTACAGGAAGAGACTTCCAGAAGATATCGATACTTGGAGCAGAGGAAGTATTTGAGAAACTCTCGATACCAAACATGCTTGCATATAAACATGAGAAGTTAAGGGGACATACCTGTATGATTTTTTTCACTGTGTGACACATATTTCTTGAGATACATAACATTACTTAAGAGGAGGACACGTCTGACCTCTGACCTTTGGTGACTTGGGGAAAGTTTAACTTTGTTCTTATTGATATCATCACGTTATTTGCCTTTTAATTAGTTGCCAGAAACGTTTTAATAATAACTTCCGGTTTCATCGTATTGTTTGTCTTTGTATTTAGTGTAGCAGGAAAACTGTTTGAGCAAAAGATCAACAAAAGAACGCTCCATAAACGCTCCATAAACGCTATATTAAAGCCAGAAGGCAGTTCTCTAAATGATAAACATTCTCCCATAATATAAGAGATTTGGTCAATCTTCTGAACGTTTTATGAATAGGTTTGATGGATAACTCATTAGCTCTGAATTATTTCCCCTCATTTGCCTCTTGGTTTCGTTACCTGTCTTTGTTCACAGGCCAAGTCTATCTGCCTATCATTCTTTGTCGTCTGCTTTAGTTAACGTCGTGACGTGGAGTATAAGATGGCAACAGATTTGGGACAGAATCACTCCCCTTACTTATTTTCATGACAATTTTATCCGCTGGTCAAAATTTAATTTTAGTTAAGTTCAATTAATGCATATTATATTTGTGTTGTTTTGTGTCCACTAATGAGGTCACCTGACCGACCTAACTGTAGCTTGTTTAATCCAATATAATCATGGCAAAGGGAATGTTGATTATTTTGATGGACCTATTGGAATGAGTGAGTCTTGAATATAATTATTCTGAAATTTAAGGCAAGTTTCTCTCCCTTATATTCACTGTTGATAGTTTCAACTTTTAATTTTTGTAGGAAAGTTTTTTTTAAATTTTTTAGTCATCATAACATCAGTGAGATAATTAAATTAATGAATTAATCTAATTAAACTATATAGTATAAATACACTCATAGGTCTACAGGTCTTATTCTTCAATGGAACGTTCTTTGTCTTTCAACCAAATAGGGTTCTATGTTTAATTCCAGAAGAAGTGAACATTCTGTCGCAGTTCGCTCGTTTCCAACTGTTGTCGGTAGTTAGTCGATTTGATGCTAAATATAGAACTTGTCACTGGCTGAGAGTTGCCTAACTTAGTAAGTGTGTCGTAGTCTGAACTCTGCCTGCAATTAACTAAAAGTATCTACTTGTTTATTGACTATAGATTAAATTAAACGTCTAGAAATAACACAGATAGAGATCATTAATTAATTTTTTTATTACCATAGCTTAAAACAAATAAAGAGAAAGAAATACAAATAAATAAGTTATAAACAATATATATTAAAAAACAAGATGTAATATAAAATGTCCAAATCTCTATTCTAACATCTCTACCTCGCTTGGTGCATCTGCAAACTCTACTATGTGATTACTACACACCACTTAGATACTGATTGTCAATTTGACTACAATGCACACTCAACGAATTATAACGCTACGCACTACATCACATGCCCAGCAAACAACGCCATCTAACATTTGCCTACCATACCACGCCATCTAACAACATTTTCCTACCATACCACGCCATCTAACAACATTTGCCTACCATACCACGCCATCTAACAACATTTGCCTACCATACCACGCCATCTAGCAACACTTGCCTACCATACCACGCCATCTAACAACACTTGCCTACCATACCACGCCATCTAACAACACGTGCCTACCATACCACGCCATCTAACAACACTTTCCCACCAAATACGACATCCAACTGCACCAAACAAATTAATGTCACAAACATGTCACGTTTATCGTATTCAAATACCGTGTTGCTCATACATTTGACAAATCAATCTATGTGTCACTCTTTGTCAAAACAACCTATCTGTAACTCATACGTTTGTCAAAACAACCTATCTGTAACTCATACATTTGTCAAATCAACCTGTGTCACTCTTAGATTTGTCAAATCAACATATGTGTCACTTATACATTTGTCAAATCAACATGTGTTATTCATACATTTGTCACATCAACATATGTGTCACTCATACATTTGTCAAAGCAACCTGTGTCATCTAAGCTCATAGTCTACTCACAACATCATTAGCATAAAGTAAAAATAACATGGCTACGTGTGTTCACAAAACCTTCACTCTTACAGTAACAATAACTGGCCACATTTGTTCACAAAACCTTCATTCTTACAGTAACAATAACTTAGCCACATTTGTTCACAAAACCTTCACTCTTACATTATCAATAACTTACCCACATGTGCTCACAAAACCATCACTCTTACATTAACAATAACTTACCTAAGCTTTAACTTTGTCCCTCGGCTTTACAATTTTCTTGAGTTTTTTTTTTATTCGCCCTTTTGACCTTGCCATGTTTACACAAGTATATATATCTTGTATAGTTTTTGTACCGTTGTTAAAATAACATTAAATCAATAAGCAACTGTACGCTCAGCCTCCGAGAGTTGTTATTCTTCTCACAAGTACACGTGTGTTGACAATGTTAATACAACTGTCTAGTTAACTGAATGTGTAACTGAGTTTAACAGTGTGTCGCTTACAGTGCTCCAATGTAATGTGTCCATGTAATGTGTCCATGTAATGTGTCCATGTAATGTGTCCATGTAATGTGTCCATGTAAAGTGTCCATGTAATGTTTCCATGTAATGTGTCCATGTAATGTGACCATGTAATATGTCCATATAATGTATCCATGTAATGTGTCCATGTAATATGTCCATATAATGATTCCATGTAAGGTGTCCATGTAATATGTCCATATAATGTTTCCATGTAATGTGTCCATGTAATGTGACCATGTAATGTGTCAATGTAGTATGCCCATGTAATGTGTCCATGTAATGTGTCCATGTAATGTGTCCATGTAATGTGTCCATGTAATGTGTCCATGTAATTTGTGTCCATGTAATGTGTCCATGTAATGTGTCCGACCATTATTAAAGTTTTGATTAATTTATTTGGTAAAAAAAATAATTATTTTCATTAATTGAACAAGCGAACCGGTCTCAATTATGACTTATGGATTATGGCTTATGGATTATGGCTTATGGATTATGGCTTATATGTTAAAGTGGCATCAGTCAAACTAAAAACTTAAGTTACAGCTGTTGAGTTGTGACATCCAGTTATTAAGGCAGAAATGCTAAGCCACAGATTTGTTCCGGAATTTCATTCTAAAGTAACTAGAGACATTTTATTGATGTCGCCAGCAAGTCTACATTCACTCTTGAACTCTCAAATATTTATCCTTTGGACTAAATCTTTGGACTAACCCTTTGGACTAAATGTTTGGACTAAATCCTTGGACTAGCCCTTTGGACTAAAACTTTGGACTAAATCTTTGGACTAAATCTTTGGACTAAATCTTCGGACTAAATCTTTGGACTAAATCTTTGTACTAACCCTTTGGGCTAAATCTTTGGACTAAATCTTTGGACTATACTCAAGGATCCTGGAGATTAAATGAAAAGTTCGTTTTAAAATAACGCAGACACTATCCCGTTAGCGTTACCAGATTCCTAATTCCATCACTACTGGACCCCTTCCCAACCATCCCCTTCCTGGGGCTTCCGCAAGTTGTGGGGAGTGGGGGGTGGCTGGATCCGAGAGATATATATATTCCAGAACAGTCTCCTGAAATAGAAGACTGTCGGGTTCAAACACTATCTGCTGCTAATATACACACCTATTGCTGTATGGGATGTAATAGAGAATACACGTTTCTGTTTCCTTACACTATCCAGTGTTGAAATAATAGCAGATCCAGTGTTGGGCAGCTGGCAGATCATGTGTTTCCAAACACTATCCAGTGTTGGGCAAATAGCAGATCATGTGTTTCCAAACACTATCCAGTGTTGGGCAGATAGGAGATCCAGTGTTTCCAAACACTATCCAGTGTATGGCAGATAGGAGATCCAGTGTTTACAAACACTATCCAGTGTTGGGCAGATAGGAGATCCAGTGTTTCCAAACACTATCCAGTGTTGGACAGATAGCAGATCCTTTGTTAAGACTTATATGACATTTCCCTTATGATTTGTTACTGTATTCATCCTTCTGCAGCAACCAAATCTCCCCAATACTTACGGTACGTCTGTTTGTTATTGAAACCTGCCATTACAAACATGGCATTTTTATGGTGTGGATGATAACTATTTTTAAAGACTACTGTGAGATTTCCATTGAAGTCTTTCAATTTGACCCCTGCCTTCCACGCTACAAGTCCCGTCATGTACACATCGTCAATCCAAAATGGCCGAACATCTCGCGTTGTCTCGTAGAGTCTCCGCGCCACATCACGTGTCATGAAGATGCCTAAACCGAGACAATATGGGGGATAAACGCGAAATGGGTAATCCTTCATGCTCACTGACCATTTGCTGACCTTACTTCTGTGCACCTGAAGATTCTGTGAAGACGACAAAGGTAAACTATTACTATTACGTAATTACATCAATAGTTACACTAGATCATTCTAAGTATTTTATTTTCTTGGTGTCGGAATGATATCACGGATAGAGTTATAATTTTTTTCTTATATATCTGTAAAATGAATGAAGGATTTTTTACAGTGGGTTCATAGGACACCAGTATGTTGAGTTTGATATCTTGTTACAGAGGACACCAGTATCTTGAGTTTGATATATTGGTACAGAGGACACTAGTATGTTGAGTTTGATATCTTGTTACAGAGGACACCAGTATGTTGAGTTTGATATCTTGTTACATAAGACACTAGTATGTTGAGTTTGATATCTTGTTACATAGGACATTAGTATGTTGAGTTCGAAATCTTGTTACATAGGACACGAGTATGTTGAGTTTGATATCTTGGTACAGAGGACACTAGTATGTTGAGTTTGATATCTTGGTACATAGGACACTAGTATGTTGAGATTGATATCTTGTTACATAGGACACTAGTATGTTGAGTTTGATATCTTGTTACATAGGACATTAGTATTTTGAGTTCGAAATCTTGTTACATAGGACACTAGTATGTTGAGATTGATATCTTGTTACATAGGACACTAGTATGTTGAGTTTGATATATTGTTACATAGGACATTAGTATTTTGAGTTCGAAATCTTGTTACATAGGACACGAGTATGTTGAGTTTGATATCTTGGTACAGAGGACACTAGTATGTTGAGTTTGATATCTTGGTACATAGGACACGAGTATGTTGAGTTTGATATCTTGGTACATAGGACACGAGTATGTTGAGTTTGATATCTTGGTACATAGGACACGAGTATGTTGAGATTGATATCTTGGTACATAGGACACTAGTATGTTGAGTTTGATATCTTGTTACATAGGACATTAGTATTTTGAGTTCGAAATCTTGTTACATAGGACACTAGTATGTTGAGTTTGATATCTTGGTACAGAGGACACTAGTATGTTGAGATTGATATCTTGGTACATAGCACACTAGTATGTTGAGTTCGATATCTTGTTACAGATGACACTAGTATGTTGATTTTGATATCTTGTTACAGAGGACACTAGTATGTTGAGATTGATATCTTGTTACATAGGACACTAGTATGTTGAGTTCGATATCTTGTTACAGAGGACACTGGTATGTTGAGTTTGATATCTTGTTACAAAGGACACTAGTATGTTGAGTTTGATATCTTGTTGCATAGGACACTAGTATGTTGAGTTTGATATCTTGTTACATAGGACACGAGTATGTTGAGTTTGATATCTTGTTACATAGGACACCAGTATGTTGAGATTGATATCTTGTTGCATAAGAAAATGATCACATTTTTCTTACATAAAATAAATGTTGTATGCATATGTCAAGCCATTTAAATTAAACGTGTAGTATTTTAACTATTTAAAATATTAATTCTGTGAAAAAATCTGCTTAAATGTTACATGTAAGAGATTAACCTACTTAAATGTTACTGGTAAGAGAGTAATGTACTTAAATGTTATTGGTAAGAGAGTAATGTACTTAAATGTTATTGGTAAGAGAGTAATGTACTTAAATGTTATTGGTAAGAGAGTGACCTACTTAATTGTTACTGGTTAGAGAGTAATCTACTTAAAAATGATGTGTCTAGTCAATCTAAAGCAGTGGTTCTCAACCTTCGTAATGCCGCAACCCTTTAATACAGTTCCTCATGTTTTTGTTTCTACTTCATAACTGTAGAGTATATGTGTTTTCAGATGATGTGCGACCCACAGGTTGAGAACCGCTGATCTAAAGTATGGCGTCTAGTATGTAAAATCTGACTTCTCTGACTAAAGTATGACGTCAAATATGTCAACCTACATTGGGCACTCTGCAGACGATTGTTTTCCGGGCCGTCCTGTACGTCTGCTTAATATGTCTGGCAAGGTTGTAGACGTTCACGATGACGTCATCATCTAGTTTGACAATGTACTTGACCTTGGGACAATGTGACAGAACCCAACCCAGCGCCACCACGTGCTTCCTCGTCAGGTTTCTAGGGAGACGGGATAGGGGGTGGGGAGAGAATAAGGATAAGGGGTTTAGAAGCTTTAGAACACTGGCCCATGACGTCACTCAAGAATTCAGGAGTGTGGGGTTGGGGGTGTGGGCTAGAAGGCTGGCCCATGACGTCACTTAAGAATGCTGCATTTTGTGAAAAAGGGGGGGGGGGAGATTTAGAAGCTTTAGGACGTTTCCCATGACGTCACATAAGATAGCAGGAGTGCCTGTTGCTACGTCGTATAATTGACTAGAATACATTCAAACAAATCATACATCAATGATGACCCAATAGAATTAGATTACTTTACAACTACGTCAATGTGGGAGTCAACCACGTCAATGTGGGAGTCAACCACGTCAATGTGGGAGTCAACTACGTCAATGTGGGATTCAACTACGTCAATGTGGGATTCAACTACGTCAATGTGGGAGTCAACTACGTCAATGTGGGATTCAACTACGTCAATGTGGGATTCAACTACGTCAATGTGGGATTCAACTACGTCAATGTGGGATTCAACTACGTCAATGTGGGATTCAACTACGTCAATGTGGGATTCAACTACGTCAATGTGGGATTCAACTACGTCAATGTGGGATTCAACTACGTCAATGTGGGATTCAACTACGTCAATGTGGGATTCAACTACGTCAATGTGGGATTCAACTACGTCAATGTGGGAGTCAACTACGTCAATGTGGGATTCAACTACGTCAATGTGGGAGTCAACTACGTCAATGTGGGATTCAACTACGTCAATGTGAGATTCAACTACGTCAATGTGGGATTCAACTACGTCAATGTGGGATTCAACTACGTCAATGTGGGATTCAACTACGTCAATGTGGGATTCAACTACGTCAATGTGGGATTCAACTACGTCAATGTGGGATTCAACTACGTCAATGTGGGAGTCAACTACGTCAATGTGGGATTCAACTACGTCAATGTGGGAGTCAACTACGTCAATGTGGGATTCAACTACGTCAATGTGGGAGTCAACTACGTCAATGTGGGAGTCAACTACGTCAATGTGGGATTCAACTACGTCAATGTGGGAGTCAACTACGTCAATGTGGGATTCAACTACGTCAATGTGGGATTCAACTACGTCAATGTGGGATTCAACTACGTCAATGTGGGAGTCAACTACGTCAATGTGGGAGTCAACTACGTCAATGTGGGATTCAACTACGTCAATGTGGGAGTCAACTACGTCAATGTGGGATTCAACTACGTCAATGTGGGATTCAACTACGTCAATGTGGGATTCAACTACGTCAATGTGAGATTCAACTACGTCAATGTGGGATTCAACTACGTCAATGTGAGATTCAACTACGCCAATGTGGGATTCAACTACGTCAATGTGGGATTCAACTACGTCATTGTGTGTTTCAACTACGTCACTGTGTGTTTCAACTACGTCACTGTGTGTTTCAACTACGTCAATGTGGGATTCAACTACGCCAATGTGGGATTCAACTACGTCAATGTGGGATTCAACTACGTCAATGTGGGATTCAACTACGTCAATGTGGGAGTCAACTACGTCAATGTGGGATTCAACTACGTCAATGTGGGATTCAACTACGTCAATGTGGGATTCAACTACGTCAATGTGGGATTCAACTACGTCAATGTGGGAGTCAACTACGTCAATGTGGGATTCAACTACGTCAATGTGGGATTCAACTACGTCAATGTGGGATTCAACTACGTCAATGTGGGATTCAACTACGTCAATGTGGGATTCAACTACGTCAATGTGGGATTCAACTACGTCAATGTGGGATTCAACTACGTCAATGTGGGAGTCAACTACGTCAATGTGGGAGTCAACTACGTCAATGTGGGATTCAACTACGTCAATGTGGGAGTCAACTACGTCAATGTGGGATTCAACTACGTCAATATGGGATTCAACTACGTCAATGTGGGATTCAACTACGTCAATGTGGGATTCAACTACGTCAATGTGGGATTCAACTACGTCAATGTGAGATTCAACTACGTCAATGTGGGATTCAACTACGTCAATGTGAGATTCAACTACGCCAATGTGGGATTCAACTACGTCAATGTGGGATTCAACTACGTCATTGTGTGTTTCAACTACGTCACTGTGTGTTTCAACTACGTCACTGTGTGTTTCAACTACGTCAATGTGGGATTCAACTACGCCAATGTGGGATTCAACTACGTCAATGTGGGATTCAACTACGTCAATGTGGGATTCAACTACGTCTCTGTCTGTTTCAACTACGTCACTATGTGATTCAACTCGAGACTATTTACTCGACTACGTCAGGACTCATATTATTATTATTATTATTAGTTGTCTTATATAGCTCGGTTTCCCAGCCTAGCGCTAGACTCACCGCGCTGTACATAAAAATATTAGCAAAAGAGACATAATCGTGACAATAAAATAAAATACATTTATGTAATAAAGAACAGCTATATAGAGACAAAACAAACAAATGCATATTCACACCATCCACCTCAGAATATTTACATGTCAAGCCATGGACGGCGGCCAGCAGCATCGTTTATCGTTCAGATGTGGGGAATCAGTCGGGATAGTAGAGTTTAAAGAGATGTGTTTTCAGTGCCGTTTTGAAGGCCTGTGTGGTTGGTATATTGAGGATGTGTAGTGGCAGAGAATTCCGTTGTTTGGGGGCGCAGAAAGAGAAAGATCGTTTTAGTACGTGTCTTAGCAACGGACAGAATACGCGTGTCTGCGGAGGATCGAAGCTGTCGAAGGGGTGAATAGACAGAAAGAAGTTCGGTTAGATAGGAAGGACATGAATCTGATAAAAAGTTGTGTCAGAGAACAGACAGCTTGTAGCCAATGCGTACCTGTATAGGGAGTCAATGAAGTGAGTGGAGTAGAGGAGTGACATGATCATAAATTACCTGTAGATGTCGGTAAAATTCCCCATCACAATGTCCCGGTATTTCCTCGCCTCTTGAACATTCCTTAATAAAGTGTCGAGAATGTCTTTTTGCTGCATCATCTGTTGGTTATCAGTTGGTCGTCTGTTGGTCATCTGTTGGTTATCAGTTGGTCGTCTGTTGGTCATCTGTTGGTTATCAGTTGGTCGTCTGTTGGTCATCTGTTGGTCATCTGTTCCCAACTTTACGGTAACATGTTTCTGGCGTTTGTTGGCCTCGGGTATCCCCAGGACAAACACCGTTGTGACATGCAGTCCCTGGACGGTTCTGCAAAGACATTACTCTTGGAGTTAAAGTAGAAATTTATGTATCAACACCAATGTTTATCATCTTCTTTGCTGTTGTCATTGACCCCATTTATAAATATCTCTTTTTTATTCCTCAAGTATTTACATTTTTTATATTTGTGCTTCTGACTATTTGAGCTTCTGACTATTTGAGCTTCTGACTATTTGAGCTTCTGACTATTTGAGCTTCTGACGGTTTGAGCTTCTGACTATTTGAGCTTCCTCCAACGGTGTCTCGACTAGTCGAGGTGTATAAACCCTTGAAATGGACCCTTGCATCTACCTGCATTGCACATGGTAAAACCTTTAATTAAAACCATCAGGAAACTAAAAACTGTATGTTAATTTAAGTTTGACTAGACAGACGTGTCAGAGAAAAAGATAGGAGAGAATGATGCGGGTTGTCATACTTTTTACAAATTACTCAGATTAATTAAATCTAATGTCATTATCATGATGTTTAATGAATTAGTGTATGAAAGAAGGGATAGTTTTTTCCCTAGAAATTTCTAAAATTTTAATTTACAGAGAGTACAAATTAATTGCTTATTACACCGTGACAACCAGGCCTAAGAATAATTTGCCAATGTATTTATTTTAAACTGAAACGTGAATGTTAAAGAAATGATATGTATGTGCTAGTTAAAGAAATGATATTTATGTGCTAGTTAAAGAAATGATATTTATGTGCTAGTTAAAGAAATGATATTTATGTGCTAGTTAAAGAAATGATATTTATGTGCTAGTTAAAGAAATGATATTTATGTGCTAGTTAAAGAAATGATATTTATGTGCTAGTTAAAGAAATGATATTTATGTGCTGGTTAAAGAAATTATATTTATGTGATAGCTAAAGAAATGATATTTTTGTGATAGCTAAAGAAATGATTTTTATGTGATAGGTAAAGAAATGATATTTATGTGCTAATGATATTTACGTGTTATTTAAATAAATTATATTTATTTTAAAGTAATGATATGTATGTGCTTTAATTAAAATAAATAATGTGACTACTACATTTATAAAGGAAACATAATTTATAATTGTAACTTTAATCCAAAAAAAAAGATCAAAATACTAGAAAATGTACTTAACACAGTAAACAAATGAACTAAAAATCTGAATATTTGTTCATCTTATCCACGCTCAAACGGTTTGATATCCAACATGCAGAGAAACTTTGCAGTTGTGCATTTAGTCAGCATTTAAATATTTCACTTTTTTTTTTTTTTTTTCAAGACAGCCTACCCACCCACGAGACAACCTACACACGAGGCAACCTACCCAGAGACAACCTACCCACGGGACAACCTACCCGCGAGACAACCCACCTACAGGTCAAGCAGTCCACGAGACAACAAGGCGACGAGACAACCAGCCCACGAGATAACCTACCCATGAGACAACCAACCCATTAGACAACCAGCCCACGATTACAACGTACCGACGAGACAACCTACCTATTCCACAACCTACCCAAGATTAGAAAACTTAACCATTAGTCAACCTACCCATTCGACAACCTTCCCAGGAAACTACCAACCCATTAGAAAACCTACCCACAAGACAACCAGCCAACCTACCAATTAGACTACCTACCCACGAGACAACCTACCCATAAGACAACCAGCCTAATAGACAATTACCCTTACACAAGACAACCAGTCCACGAGACAACCTACCAATTAGACAACCTACCCACAAGACAACCTACCCAATAGGCAACCTATCCCGCTCTCCCCTATATCAATTATTTAGGTTAGACTGTCTTGTACTTTCCTGTTATGGGCCCAGGTTGACCTGATGACCTTCCTTCTTTGGTAGTGGTCAAATTTGCTGTGGACAAGCATGACGACTTCAGGAGACTCTCTCTGACAGGCTGTAGAATCTATGACGTAGTCGTACCTGTGGGTTACATCTCATTAAATGCTAGTGTGGGGACATGCTCTAACGAAAATCAGCATCAAATAAATATTTGAGTGGGTTACAATGACTGATTGTTGAGATGGTTCAAACTATGGTTGACAATACGTTCATTTTCTTCAGATAAGTATGCCTTGAGTTGAACTTAAATTCTTATCAAAACAGTTTCCTAAATTCATTATGATGAAAATTATGAGAAACTATGGCAAATAACAGAATAGAAAACACAAGTCACATATCAGTCAACACGAGAATAAGACTTTTGAAAACACAAGTCAAATATCAGTCATCACAAAAATTAGACTTTTGAAAACACAAGTCAAATATCAGTCATCACAAAAATTAGACTTTTGAAAACACAAGTCAAATATCAGTCATCACAAAAATTAGACTTTTGAAAACACAAGTCAAATATCAGTCAACACAAGAATTAGACTTTTGTGCCATGGGTTATGAATGTAACTATTTCATAAATTAATAATAATATATTCAAATATTTATATATCAAGAAAGACTTAAGTTATTGAAATAAAATTGTATATCAAATAATATCATCTATTATTTTCTATTTATGGATTAATTTATGGATATATTGATGGATTTATTGATGAATTCATTTATGGATTCAGTGGTGGATGCATTGTTGGATATATTGCTGAATGTTTTGATGGGTTTATTGATGGATTTATTGACTCACCTGTGGAGATTGATCAAATCATCTCGCATGTCACTTTTTTGAATGGTGAAATTGTGAATAATTTTATTGTAAATGACACATTTTTTGGGCACCATCCATTTAGGACAACGTGATTCACTCTGTACCCCAGCAATAGGACCATTCGATTCACTATGCACCCGAGCAGTATGGGCTGAATGCCACAGTGGATGCACCTCAACAGTAGGGTTTTGACGCCACGGTGAATGCATATCTTTCGTTCGTTGCCCCTGGAAAAGTTGATTTGGTAAATGGTTCGAATCCCCAACCATGACAAAACCAGGAGAAGACAATCCCAGTTTTATTTGTTTTGATATCACTTCAGGGGGAGACAAAAACAAGATGTCCTCCAGGACGAGTAAGAACAGTGTGAACACTGAGGTCACCACCATAAATATGATGACCTTCTTTCTGTGTCGACATATGGGGAGACAAATCGATGGACACAATCGTATCCCCATCTAAACAAGGATTACAACAGCTCAAATTATCTGCCACTGTAAAATCAAGTTATTTCCCCTTGTACTCAAACACAGAAAACTTTTTTACTTTTCTTTGGAGGTATCTCTAAGACTTTGTCACTGAAAAAAATAAATAAATAAAAAGGTCAAAATTAAGCTATAAAATTTAACTATAAAAAATAATTTAATTTAAATAAAATTTCAGTTTAATAAATAATAATACGAAAGAGCTGTATTACAGGCATAAAAGTTTAAAGAATTAAAAGTGACTCTTTTCTTTCGAGAAACACAAACATTCCATTTGCTATAAAACCTTTTTAAAAAAGTATCTCAATTTTATTGACCTTAAATTTGAAGAATAAAATATTCCCCAACTTATAGCAAACGACTTAATTTGTTTGTTGTTTTGTTGTTCTGCTGTGTTTGAATTTCAAAAATGTCGTTACTTTATTTATATCTGTGAAGTAAAACAAAATTGACACAATTTAACATCGTCATTCAGCGTTTTCACTTATCTTTAATTTAGATAAATGGTGTTTATTTGAAAATAGTTCCTTTATCTTATAATAACGTCAGTATTTCACCTGTAATATCGGTAGAGCAATATTTTCTCCTGTGCTAATGTCTGTAATCATAACGTCACTATAACATGTAGGCCAGCTGTGGCAAACGCTAGCCCTTTGAATAGCACTAGATGTAGAGTTGCCCTAAAACTTGACTTGTTCGTGGCATAGGGGAGGATAATCGTTAAACTAATTAGGAATTTAACTTAAAATGGCTCTACTTTAGTTTTTACAAATATTTTATATGTCTTAGCTAGAGTAACTTTCAATCTAACATTGCGCATGCGTCGTGGTATCAAACTTTCTTAATTAATAGGTTGCCCATAAATCCACATTCATGTGTAACAGCCTGCTCATCGCTAGATACATTTGTACAGTTTTCTAGGATCGAACCTTTGCCTTGTCTTGGCCAGGCTGGGCGGCCCTAACCCTAGCTACTCTACGCCACGTCTAACAGCCTACCTATGGACTGTGCGTTTGTACAGTTTGCTATGACTATTGTGCAAGATATTCATTCTGGGTGTACCTGGAAATAGCCCCATCACTGCAAAAGTCACCGCTTTTGATCAGTCTAAATGGTTCGCGTTATTTCCTAGTGTCATTGTTAAAAATACATTTCTCATGTCTTGGTGACCCCCAACCACAAATTATTTTCGTTATACTTTAACATTGTAAAGTATATGTGTTTTTCCTATGGTCTTAGGCGACCCCTCTGAAAGCGTCGTTCGACCCCCAAAGGGGTCGCGACCCACAGGTTGAGAACTGCTGCACTAGATTAAAATTAGAACTTAATGGATTTGGGCGATTATATCATTGTTGAATTCTTCAAAACGAGACAAACATAATTTTTTGATTAAAAATGGAATATGCCTAGGTCTACATTATTAAATATATTATCATTCACCGGCAAAAGGTGAGTTCCAAGGGAAAAAAAAATCTCAAGGAGAGTTTAATGCCATGCTGTATTCTGAAAATGAATACGGTTTTATAAACATGTAATATGTTGAGTGTCTTAGTGTTTTTCTTCGATTTTTGTGTTTTTGTGTTTCGTTGTTTGTGTTTCATTGTTTGTGTTTCATTGTTTGTGTTTCATTGTTTGTGTTTCATTGTTTGTGTATTGTCTGCTGAAAACCGCATTTAGACGAAACATCCGCGTATGTGTCTTTTATTTTCAAGGCTAAGCATATATTTTTCCACTACTTATTTACTTGACAAGGCGCATATATTATCATTAGAATATATAATTTATTATCCAAAACGACAATAGCATCCCCTTTATCTGCATGTTTAATGACAATGTCACTACGCATCATGTTTAATGACAATGTCCCTACGCTTTTGTTTAATGACAATGTCACTACGCTTCATGTTTAATAACAATGTCACTACGCATCATGTTTAATGACAATGTAACTACGCTTCGTGTTTAATGAGTCACTCATCATCATCGCCTGTCGTCCCGTCTGTGCCATAGGCCACAAAGAAAGGCTCTCCAGGCATCCTGGTCTTGGGCAAGTCTCTCCAGCTGTCACCAGTTGTGCCCACACTTTTTGGTGTCTGCCTCCAGCTCCCTTCTCCAAGTAATTTTGGGTCGACCTCTTTTTCTCTTTCCCTGGGGGTTCCAAGTGAGGGCTTGTCTATACTTGTGATACTTGATGTGGACTTTCTGAGGGTGTGACCAATCCATCTCCATCTGCGCTGGCAGACTAACTCTTCAACTGGTTCTTGTTGTGTGCGCCGCCAAAGATCCTCGTTGGTGATGACATTGGGCCAGTGGATGCGTAGAATCATTCGGAGACATGAGTTGATAAATGTCTGTTGCTTTTTTGAACCAGCTGCTGTTGTTCGCCATGTTTCTGCTCCATATAGCAAGACAGGTTTCACTGTGGTGTTGAATATCCTGATCTTGGTCTGGAGGGTCAAGTTGCTGCAGCTCCAGACTTTTTTAGCTGGTTAAATGCAGCTCTTGCCTTACCAATTCTCACTCTTATGTCAGCGTCTGTTCCTCCTTGTATGTCAATGATGCTGCCGAGGTATGTAAAGCTATCCACCTCTTCAACTTCAAGCGTTGTTCCTTCCATTGCTATAGGTGTTTTGCTTGATGTATTTATTTTAAGGACTTTGCTTTTTCCTCTATGGATGTTCAGGCCGATGCAAACAGAGTACTGAGCTACATAATTGGTTTTCTCTTGCATCTGTTGCAGCGTGTGTGATATTAGGGCCAGATCATCCTCAAAATCCAGATCATCAAGCTGTTTCCATAGTGTCCATTGGATACCATTTCTCTTCTGCTCTGAAGACATTTTCATTATCGACAATGTCACTACACATAAGTAATTTAGAGAGCGCCTGAGGTTCCTGTTTGGAGAGGTTAGAGTGGCGAAGTTTGAGGAGATTTTTTATATCGTTAAAATACTACTCATAGATTCAAGGCTTTGGATTGACGGCAGGGAGGCGTCCAATGTACTGAAGTTGTCTCTGAGAAGGGAACGTATCATCCCCCTTTTTGGGTGCTGTTTGTACCACAAAGAGTGAAAATAGTGATGTAAATTAGCGAAACAAAGTATGGAAAAACCTGAAACAAAAAACATGCAACAAAATAACGAACGTGTCGGCAAGAAGCCTTCATCAGCGAACAAACAATACAAACAAGAGTTAGAATTTAATTTAAAACGGTCACTGGACGACTTGTGACTTGTGAAAAACAAATTTATTGAGTCCTTTACAAAATAGACATCTTTATCATCAGATAGAGGGAGATTTGGAGGAATGCAAACTACCAAGTTTTTGACATTCTCTCGTCTGCATGGGGTTGAGTTAAAAATTTGTTTTCTTTGTATTGGTAGAATGAGAGAGCATATGTCATTATAAAGTTTAAATATGTCATTATAAAGTTAATGTATAATAAATCTGATGAGAATTAATTTTTTAAAATAGTAAATGGTTATGTGTGGTTTTCGAGAAAATGTATTCCTCAAGTTCGTAGACAGATTACATTAAATGTTATATCAGTAGACTTAGATCGTTTGTAGCTTATGAATGTGAATAATAGTCCGTTGAAAATTAAACGTCATCTCTAAAGTTGGGAGTTTTCTCTACGGTTGACCATAAGATTAAAATAACTAACAAAACCCTCAGGCCTCAGGTATTAGTCGTAATCGTATGCAGTTATTCTGGAAAGCAATTTGAATATATGTAGCCTACTGTATTATACTGTATATCATTATCATGTATTTTTTAAAAGAGAGTAGGCTAGTTTTCTGCAGTCGCATACCAGTTTTGGGTGGGTATAACGAATGTGGTAATTATAAATGATCTAACTTTGATAATTTCGATTTTATAGGAAGCCATTAACAATAGGGGTTTTGAAAATAAAATGGAAATAATGAAATAATTGAAAGTGGTCAGGTGCACGGAGTCCATTTAGGTAAACGAATTACAGTTAGGTACACGGAATCCGTTTAGGTATACGAATTATAGTTAGGTACACGGAGTGTGGGGAAAGAAGGAAGAAAATAAGAGTATCCCAGCAACAAGTTTATTTCAAACATAATACATAAACAAGGTTATATAAACAAATAAAATAAAGAATAGTTAAATTCCTAAAAGATATGTGTAGGCTTGATATTAAAAAACAGTACAAGTACAAATAAACTGACGTTTAAGTTTAATCTAGAAGCAATCTTCAGCACTTGTCAGCAGGCAATAGAAATTAAACAAGAAAAAAAAAATTCTTTAAATTAAAAAAAATAAAATAAAACTAATGTTTTAGAAAATTTCAATAATGTCAATGGCAATGTAGCTTAATATTCTGAACACGAAACGCTCTTAAAAAGTTAACTATTTGAAATGTAAGAATATCCTTTAGGCTAGTGGAATTTCACACAACAATCGCGGATAGATGTCACAGGGTATGCTACTCTAGCAACTGTAAACAGGAATGAACTTTGCATCGACTTGATAAATCTTTGTATGATAACATTTGATAGATCAAAGCTTTCGGTTTGTTATCTGTAAAATATTTTTATCACGGCTTCATACTGAACCCCGTCGTCTGGGTTAACTTTTATTACATCTATTTTTCCGATGAGATAAAAAGACGACTTTCCTAAGCCTAATATTTAAAATAATTAAGAATTAGAGTAGAGATTCGTTTCATAATTTCAATTATTCTTATTATTAGTTAATTAATTTGTGATATTTGTTTTGTTAAGAATTCACCTTGAAATGAATGCAACTTAATGTAAGTGGCCCTATTTAATGTTATTTAGTTTCTAGTTTAATAATATGTCATATTCTCATATCCTTATTAAATTAAGGGAAGTGTTATCCGCACAGCTCTGCGAATAATGCCGAGCGTTATCAGCAGACCGAAATCTTCGAATAATGCGGGGCGTTATCGGCAGACCGAAATTTTTGAAAAAATTTCTAGGAGTAATTAGGATCATATTCCAAGTGCCGGGGGGGGGGGGGGGGGTGTAAGTGTGATTTCATTGAATGAATGTTTTGACAAAAAATAATGTCCGGCACTACTAGCAAAACCACGGTCGTTGGCCTGCGTACGCCGCGGCTGTAAAAGCAGCAAATCCTGGGTCTTTTTTGCCGGTCTTTAACTCTATGCCATGCGGTACTTGTAATTTTAATTTTAAACTCTTGTTAAAACTGAAAACTATTTATTTAAAAATTATTTAATACCTGCAAGATTAAACAAAAGTAGAACTGATATTTTCATTGTGCGCAGGGCTGGAGTCCTGCATGAACGCAAGGGAACGACGTTCCTGTAAAACTTTTATAGTAATATTTTTTTTTAATTTGATAATATACATTTTATTTATTTTGGGGGTTGGGAGTAGTGATGGGACGATTCCAAAATTTTTAACGATTCCGATACGATTCCGATTCTACCCAATTATCCCGATTCCCGATACGATTCCAGATACTATTCCGATTCTGATTCCTGGCCATTATTACATATATGTATTACTGTGCCCAGATATTAACATATTTAATTAATATAAAAGTTGAGAATTGATTAGAAAAGTTTATTAACTTGCTATTGAAGCTTTACAATATGCTAGATAACAATGTATTGGAAAGGTTTTATATAAGCACATCTATCAATAATTCCATTTTAATAATACAAAGATGTAGTATTGAGTTCAAAATAATATAAATAATTCCATTTTAATGAGAAAAACTTCATTCAGTTAAGAATCGTTTTGGTATCGGAATCGGGTCTGAATTATTCAGCTCCGATACTGATTCCCGATGCTTTGGAAAAATCCCGATATTCCGATTATTCCGATACGATTCCGATTAATCGTCCCATCACTAGTTGGGAGGAAGATATTTGGGTAAGTTCCACACTTTTGTAAAGGGCGAGCATTTCTTAGTATTTAATTGGTCGTATATCTGGCTTCTTAGTAAGTGAAACGCATTTTATATCATAATCATAACTTGTGGCGTACCCCCACAAATGTTATTGATTGCACAGATTTTTAGGTTAAAATTGGCTTTAATTTTTTAATAGATGTATTTGAGTGTAAAAAATGCAAGATAATGATTAAATGTATGTTCTTTCTGCCGAACCCACCTTCCCTCAGACAACTGTTATACGCAGCAGTATGCAAAATATTCAAAATCAACAACCTCCTCCTCCTTCCATAGTGCGTAAATAGAGTATAGAGGGACCTATGCCTATATATCATACTTTCTATTTGTTTTCTCATTTCTTATTATTTTCAAATTCAACATATACTTAAAATATTTCAATCGCTACAAAATATTTTCAAAATTCTCATAAAACTACTGTTACAAATGAACATAATTATTAAATATAAAATATACTTTTAATGAAAATGAAGAAAAAAAAAAGGATAATTCGATCCCCATCTAGTATATGATCAGATAATGTAAGATCGCTTAGCGCATACTCTACCACAAGACCACACAAGTTCACATCCAACTGCCTTATCTTAAAACCAGGTCAATGGTACATTTTTGCTGCGGTGTACGCAGGCATAGGTCCAAGGTTTGCTAGATAAACCGCTACTGTGTATGCAGGCGTAAGTCCATGGTTTTACGGAAATTCGTTCTTTTTTTATTATTCTTTTTATTCATTTATTAGTGAAGTAATGTAAAAAAGAATAAATAGTTCGGCAGACAGAAATCTTCGAATAATGGCGAGCGTTATCGGCAGACCAAAATCTTTGAATAACGGCGAAAGTTATCCGCAGAGCTGTGCGAATAATCACTTCGTTAAATTAATTATAACTATACATTAATCTTCAAATTGATTTGAAGTGAATAGTGAAGCACTGGATGGGTCAGGTAATTATAATATATATATATTATATAATATATATAATTAGATTGAACCTAATTAATAATAATAATATTATTAGCGTAATACTAGGAATAGTGATTAACTCTTATTCTAGAACTAAATGCCTTGGCCGGCTTAAGCTTAATACTTAATAAAGGCACTTGTAAAAAAGTTAAGCTTAAGAATTAAATTGGCCATTAATTTTTGTATTGTATCTTTAAATTTTAACATCTGTCATTAGTGAATAGATGATACTTGGCAGAAAAAGTTAAAAATGAAGTTAGCTGAAATGGTTTTGCTAAGAGTTGTTTCACCTGAAGCACAGTGACATCACTTTGATGAATCCCAACACTGCACTTGGGGTGACAGGACCAACAGTTGAACCTCAATTTCAACAATATGTTGTATATGATCATTTTTCTGTTCTTCACTCAGCATTAAATGCATTATAACCAAAAACTGATGATTGGTACAGTTAATATGAAATACATAACCAAAGTATCTCTAACCTATTTCCATCATGTTGCTATTTCATGGGACATGTCAACATAATTTTGTGGGGATGCGAGATCCCTGCCCTACTTTCAATACTAAAATAAGAAACAAAATAGTTTCCGGAACCCCTCCCCCACATTCAAGACAAAAATAAAATATAAAAAAAAACAACTGTTATTTGATAAATGATGAGCTAAAAATCTAAATCTTTTGAAAACTGAACTATTTCCAGTAGTTGATTCAAGAACCTAATTAATAATAATAATATTATTAGCATAATACTAGTAAAAGTCATTAACTCTTATTCTAGAACTAAATGCCTTGGCTTAATAAAGGCACTTATAAAAAAGTTAAGCTTAAAAATCTAAATCTTTTGAGAACTGAACTATTTCCAGTAGTTGATTCAAGAAACCTCCATGACCTATACACCATGCAAGGCATGGCCAGTCCTGCCACTAAATGCATTTTAGCTGACCCATAGTATAGTATAGTAAAGTAATATTGCTTAAGATTTCCAAAGCCAATACTCTACTTTATTCAAATATAACCTAATTAAAAACTTGAAATTTATATTTTGAAAGGTGAAAGTCATTCATCATGCTACATGCTGTTATGCTGGTCATTCATCATACTACATGCTGTTATGCTGGTCATTCACCATGCTACATGCTGTTATGCTGGTCATTCACCATGCTACATGCTGTTATGCTGGTCATTCACCATGCTAAATGCTGTTATGCTGATTAATGTTTTAAAGGCCTGTAATGGGCACACCTGGATGAACCCTGACTTGCCAAAGCTCAATTGTGGATGATCAGGAAGAGAAATTAATTAAATTTAATAGTCATAGGATGGATTTATTTTGTTGGGAATTTTTAAATAAAATATGTAGACATCAGCAGTGGGGGCAAGGTTCATTATTTACTGTGCAAGGTAAAAGATGCAACGTAGAGCCACTACCAACAACTCAAGTTAAGCTTAGGAACCTTTTTACCCCCCTGAGATATATGGACAGACCCGTTGATGAGTTGCATAGGCACATAGTCTCAGCAGCACTATTTTAGACATTAAGATTGATATTTATTATATAAGTTGCAATCTGATGACAATGGCCTGTTGTTGGCAAAAGGGATGAAAAATTATTTGTTATAGTGGACTATGAAAAACATAACATTATTATTATTTCTTTTATTGCACATGGTCTAACTAGAGGTACAAAATTATTGCACATGGTCTAACTGGAGGTACAAAATTATTGCACATGGTCTAACTGGAGGTACAAAATTATTGCACATGGTCTAACTGGAGGTACAAAATTATTGCACAAGCTCATTATAAAAAATTTGCAAAATCGAGTCTTAGGAAATTCAAATTATTCTAATGTTAAACTTTGCTCTGCCGAATATCTTCATTTTAATAAATTAATGAAATTAAAAATAGAGTATACACTTGGGCTCTCCCTTACAATATAGAGTATTCACTTGATTTTCTCTTTCAATATAGAGTATTCACTTGATTTTCCCTTACAATATAGAGTATTCACTTATTCTCCCATTCTCCCTTACAAATTAAACCATCAAGAAGGTGTTCAAAAATTATCATGTCTTCCATGGGATATTAAATTGAATCATCTGTCCATTGTAATCTTTTGTAGGTTAGGCAAAGCCAGTAACACACAGTGACACCTGGTGACAGTGTATGTGGACTTTATTTAAAACAGAAAAGGAGCTAAGCCTGAGAAGGCAAATTCAAAATAACTGGAAGAGTGATATTTTAATGAGTGTCATCAAGAGCTATGAATAAAAAGCATGAGCCCTTGTGTTACAATAAGTCTAGGCTTAGACCTATTCTTAAAAGTCTTCTCCTTTGCCGACTGAATTTGATTTTATTACTGATGAGTATCAGCTGTGTAAAGGTAAAATTTTAATGCATATTCTATTATATAACTATTTTAATGTACTTTTTGAAAGTATTAAATGCATTATAAAATTTCCATCTAAAATGCTGAATACTTTCAAAAATTAAATAAATAAAGTTATACATTTTAGATGGTAATTTATGTTTTATCCTTGGCAAAAATGGTTTTATTAAACTAAAACTGCCATGCAAAAAATTCATAAGCTATTCATGAAGATTTATCATAACTTTTCAAATCATCTAAAATTAATTTCAAATTCACTGGATGATCAAGTATTTTCTATGTTTATATAAATTATGAACTCATTTATTATCATATGAAGTATCGTAGTTGTGATATCAGAATGTTTTATAAAAAACATTTATAAACAACAAACCAATTAAAAATAAAAATGTATACATTTTGTGGTTATCATGTATATATATATAAGAATAGCTGAGGAAACTTTATCATGAAATATAATTATTGGATATATAAACTGTCATATTCAATGAATATTGGCAAAAGATTGTTAAATTTAAGAGAAACTGCTTTTGTGATTTAATCAATTCTGAACTCTCTGCTATGAATGATAAATTATTTCTTTACAAAAAAGTTGAATTTTTTTTTTATAGATATTCATTCTGAATTATTCATACAATTATTTTTTTTCATTGTAATTTTTCAACAGGTTTTTGGTGAACAAGATTTAGCCAATGCTAAAGATAGCACCAACAAAGTAGAAGTACCAACGTCATGTAGTGCTGAGCACTTTAACAATGCTGAAGTTTCTCAGACTCTTGTTACAGAGGATGATGGCAGTGGAGAAGGTAAATGCCCAATACTTTCATTGGAGGAAGCTGATGTACTAAAAGAAGAGGTTGAAGGCATGACAAGTAACTTTATCCGCCGCAGCATGGAAGGCCTTGAAGAAATGTTGGGTCAAGTTGAACAGTCCAGGGTCAAAGTCCTGGAGAAACTTGGGGGTGTCATGGACCAGGTATTGCATTACTTCTTTCCTTTAGGGCAACGGTTCTTAACCTGTTGGTTGCCACCCCTTTGGGGGTCGCAAAACCAAGACCATTGGAAAACACATATACTCTACAGTTATGAAGTAGCAACAAAATAATTTTGTGTTTTGGGCTGGCCACAACATGAGGAACTGTATTAAAGGGTTTGCGGCATTAGGAAGGTTGAGAACCACTGCTTTAGCTCTTTCCGTGCCAAGCCCCGATTTATCGTAGATTTGAGTGGTCACGTTTGTGCCAAGGCAAGATACATCGTAGAAATTTATTTATATAGTTTATTTCGTTGCCTGTGGCTATTAATCCGACTTTATATGTTCTTAAAAGAAGTGCAACTCTTCCTACTTCCTTCCTGTTAGAAGTAGGGCAAGTGTACATGTGTTTTTTCTAATAATAATTTAATTTGTGTTGAAACTTTTGTAAACAAAGCAATGGCCACCACGCCTACTCCGGGCCCATCAGCTGTTGCTAGACCACGTAGGTAATCAAGTTTGCAAACAAAAGAGCTTTCATTGCTAATTATTGATGCTGAAACATCAGACAATAACCATGAATCATTTGAATCTGATTCCAGTGATGATTTTGAGCTTTCTGAGCATCCTGATGGGTTGGTAAATCCCAAATGGAAATAGTAATAGAATGGTGAAAGTGATAGTAGTAGTGGCGCGATAGTCGGCACTTTCATAAAAATTTCAAAACATTTTAAAATTAAAAAAATACCACAGATGCATAGAGCATAGAAAATGGATTACATTAACTTCAAGTGGTTCAAAAGTTATGATTTTTTTTCAAAATCACTTTGTTGCTGTGGCAACAGTGAGGCTTCAGATAATACTAAACATAACATTACAAAAATGTGTATAACTCTGTCACTAAATGGAATATTTTCAAAATGTAAAATGCATTATGATAAAAAATGGATATACTTTCTGAGGATTGAAGCAGAATATGATACCAGCTACACAGACCATATGGTAGTCTGGTAAGTTCAGATTTGGGGCACATTTTAAAAAAAATATAAAAATTTGATCTCATAATATTACTGGTAAAATTTATACTATTGTTGTCATGTTGTTTTATCTGTTACATATTATTATTCTCTGTCTAATTTCCTTTAATTTGATATGAAATACAAGTATTCATAATTAATTAATAGATAATAGCACCCTAAAGAATTTCCACTGGCCGAAAACTGGTCTGTCACGAACGTGGAAAACCCCCTGGCATGGAAAGAGTTAGAGGATATTATCATAAGCTTGTATTTCTTTCCTTTAGAGCAGAGGTCCCCAAATGTTTTTGTCTACTAGACCACTTGCCATGTATCTTGGTTTTGAGTAGACCCCTGCTTACCTGATATTGCTTTTTATGCAAATTCATTAACTTCAAATGTATTTTTGACAGCCGGTATAGTGCTACTCACTTTGAAAGATTTAAATTTGTATTCATGTATCAGAAAATATACCTAATAACTTAAATTTTTATATGATTCTTCATCACGTTTCATGAACATTTACGCTTTTAAAATTTTTACTTCATAGGTTCTTTTAAAATTTATGTAGGTAGATACATGATGTCTTTATATTATAAAGTAATATTATGTAAGTAAATAGGTACTATCTGTGTATGTGGATTATTCCATTCATAATAAAAGTTACGACCTGCTTACATGAGATCCACTATCGTTGACCCCCATTTTCATTTCATAGACTCCTTAATTTTTTTTTCCGCTGACATGGAGCCCTTGCAAGTTGTTGTGGACCCCAGGGGGTCTATATAGACCACTTTGGGATTCACTGCTTTAGAGGATATCATCAAATGCATGTATTTTAAACTCAACATGCATACATTTCTATGCTTAAAAAAACATACAATAACATAGAAATATTTCTAGTGTTAGCAAACAATGAACATACACATCTTAATGCTGGAATGCTGTTAGCAAACAATGAACATACACATCTTAGTGCTGGAATACTGTTAGCAAACAATGAACATACACATCTTAGTGCTGGAATACTGTTAGCAAACAATGAACATACACATCTTAGTGCTGGAATACTGTTAGCAAACAATGAACATACACATCTTAGTGCTGGAATACTGTTAGCAAACAATGAACATACACATCATAATGCTGGAATGCTGTTAGCAAACAATGAACATACACATCTTAGTGCTGGAATACTGTTAGCAAACAATGAACATACACATCTTAGTGCTGGAATACTGTTAGCAAACAATGAACATACACATCTTAGTGCTGGAATGCTGTTAGCAAACAATGAACATACACATCTTAATGCTGGAATACTGTTAGCAAACAATGAACATACACATCTTAGTGCTGGAATGCTGTTAGCAAACAATGAACATACACATCTTAATGCTGGAATACTGTTAGCAAACAATGAACATACACATCTTAGTGCTGGAATGCTGTTAGCAAACAATGAACATACACATCTTAGTGCTGGAATACTGTTAGCAAACAATGAACATACACATCTTAGTGCTGGAATACTGTTAGCAAACAATGAACATACACATCTTAGTGCTGGAATACTGTTAGCAAACAATGAACATACACATCTTAGTGCTGGAATACTGTTAGCAAACAATGAACATACACATCTTAGTGCTGGAATACTGTTAGCAAACAATGAACATACACATCTTAGTGCTGGAATACTGTTAGCAAACAATGAACATACACATCTTAATGCTGGAATACTGTTAGCAAACAATGAACATACACATCTTAGTGCTGGAATACTGTTAGCAAACAATGAAAATACACATCTTAGTGCTGGAATACTGTTAGCAAACAATGAACATACACATCTTAGTGCTGGAATACTGTTAGCAAACAATGAACATACACATCTTAGTGCTGGAATACTGTTAGCAAACAATGAACATACACATCTTAGTGCTGGAATACTGTTAGCAAACAATGAACATACACATCTTAGTGCTGGAATACTGTTAGCAAACAATGAACATACACATCTTAGTGCTGGAATACTGTTAGCAAACAATGAACATACACATCTTAGTGCTGGAATGCTGTTAGCAAACAATGAACATACACATCTTAGTGCTGGAATGCTGTTAGCAAACAATGAAATCATCCATAAAGGCCTGGCCTGAAATACCTCACTGATAATAATCCCCCCTTAATGTCTCTCCCTGGACAACTTATTGAACTAATTAAATTATTTTATAAAGATATTTATTATTTGAAAAAATAGCAAGTAAAAGTTTTCATTTGCACAATTTAAAACTCATAAAAATTAAAAACATTATTTTATGGCTTGATTCTCTTTCTTTTTTCTATAAAAGTATGAAGTAACAAAGAAAATTATTACCTCTTTTTGCCATGCTCTACATCTAAAGATCAAAATGTAAAAATCTGTGGGAGATATTATGTATGCTTGAGTTATGCCCAAATAAATATGGCTGACATGTTAGCAAGAAATTTTTTTTAGTTTTATCCTTTTGTTAAATAAAATGTCGGCTTTTTTGTCATAGGTTGTTCACTCAAAAGACCAAGTCATGAAAGGTTTCGATGATGTGATGGACAGAGTTTCTGAGTCAGTTTCAGAGTCAAAAGTTCGAGTCATCCAAGGATTTGATTCCGTCATGGATAAAATGTCAGAATCTAGAACCAAAATGATGGAAGAGCTTGATCAGGTCATTGATAATTTGGCTCACTCTAAAGTCATGGAAGAAATACGAGCTCTACCTAGAGGTACATTTTTAGATCAAATTTTACTATTAGATAAACACAGAATGTACATCAAATGACATTATGGCTGAAGCACCCTAACTCTTAGGGCTGTATCATACCATCTCACCCTAACTCTTGTTAGGACTGTATCATACCATCTCATCCTAACTCTTGTCATAGATGTATCATACAATCTCACCCTAACTCTTGTTATGGCTGTATCATACAATCTCACCCTAACTCTTGTTATGGCTGTATCATACCATCTCATCCTAACTCTTGTTATGGCTGTATCATACAATCTCACCCTAACTCTTGTTATGGATGTATCATACCATCTCACCCTAACTCTTGTTATGGCTGTATCATACCATCTCATCCTAACTCTTGTTATGGCTGTATCATACCATCTCACCCTAACTCTTGTTATGGCTGTATCATAAAATCTCATCCTAACTCTTGTTATGGCTGTATCATACAATCTCTCGCTAACTTTATACTCTATAAAACTAAGTATCAAACTGATCAGCTGAAATATCTTGAATTCATTATGTCATATTTGGAGTCTGGAGATGGGAAGCATTCTTCACAATCTTTTCCCTAGTCTGGCTTGGTAATCGCAAATCAATAATTGTAGTTGATATTTAAAAATATTTAATAAATACAATTCTTGATCTGTGAGCCTTACATTGCTGATCTGCCAGCCTTACATTGCCGGTCTGCCAGCCTTACATTGCTGGTCTGCTAGCCTTACGCTGCCGGTCCACACTACATGGATATTAATGGACAATTAAAAAGAAAATGTAATTAATAAATGTGGCACCGGTTTCTGATGTAATTTAGAAACTTGCCCATGAGTCCGCAACACTTAAAAGTGTGGGAATCACTGCTCTAGAGGACATTAAAAAAATCATTGCATGACATAAATGATAAAATTAAACAAAGATGATAATTTAGTTTTTGAAGTTTAAAAATAGATTATACTAAAATTTCTTTTTACATGTAAATAATTACTTTACAAAGAGTCCTGGTTATAATTACTTTACAAAGATCCTGGTTGTATTTTTCAGAAATCAGAGAATCCTTTGTTTTGAGTGTGAGAAATCAAAGTTATATAATGGCTGGAGTCATGGTGGCAGCAACGACTGCTATCCTGATTGCCGGCGTTCTCTACTATGCCTGGTGCCACCACGATGCCTGGAACTACAACATTGTCCCCATTGAAGAGCTCCCTCATGCAGCAGAAGATGTCATCACTCACATAGGAACCAAGTTTGCAGACGGCAGTGTGGTCAGTAATGGTATAACATCCTGTTTTGTCAGCAATAGTTCCAGTGTTGTCAGGAGGAGGAAAGTCAATGCGGCTAAAATCAATAGTAAAGAATATCTGAAAGTAAAAGGTAAACATTCAGTCAATGAAGCTACACCAGTGCTACAACAAGCTACACCAGTGTTACAGCAAGCTACACCAGTGCTACAACAAGCTACACCAGGGCTACAACAAACTACACCAGTGCTACAACAAGCTACACCGATGCTACAACAAGCTACACCAGTGCTACAAAAAGCTATGCCAGTGCTACAACAAACTGCACCAGTGCTACAACAAGCTACACCAGTGCTACAACATGCTACGCCAGTGCTACAACAAGCAGTATCAGGTCCATTAGTTTCTGAGGTAGCTGTGTGCCAGATGGATGAGCCAATACAGAAGAGTATGAGAACAGCTGAGAGTCAACAAGATGAAACTTATCCATTGCTCAAGTCTATAGAACCTGAACCATCTGTTAGTAATGTGCCGAGTCCTACAACATCTAAGCATTAATACGTGTATGGAAGCCATTGAAGTCTGTATTGTTGTATAAAGCTTCAACATCAAGATTGTCAAGAAATAAGTTCTTCAACTTTTAAATTCCATAGTCTGGCATTGCATTATGATGCTAGGTCCATATCCCTTGTCATCTATATACACACAGAAATGATTTTTCCATCATATAAGAATTGTTAATTTTTTTCTTTTTGATATATACTTGTTTATCTTCTAATCAAAATTCAAGAACATTTGTGACCTGCTCTCATGACAGGATAGATAAGTCCCTGGACTCATTCAGAGCCAAAAGGATTTTTAGACGATAGGGTCTACCCGGGTGAAAATTATATTCTTGAATTAGATTATCCAAATTTAAATCTTATTTTGTTTTATTAAGAGTAGAAATATTTTTTAATAAATATTTTAATTAACCTGCTGTTAAATCATTTTGTCTTTAAATATCAAGTTTTTCAAAGTGTATTTTAAGTGAATGCCCTGCACAGTGCCCCATCTTGATATACATCGATCTAAAGGGCACGAAGTCCTCTTGTTCTTGATATACCCTGTTTTTTAAAAAAAACAACTGTTTTTTAAAAAAAAAACAATCAGAAAGTACTAAGGTGCAAGTTTTGGGTAAACAATAAAAATATTCTTAACCAATGAAAAGCTGTATTTAAAGTTAGCCTTGTTTACAAAACCTATTTCAGCCAAAAGGCTGTCTGTGATTGGCTAAAGCTACTGAAGGGACATAAACGCAACCCCTTTGCCATTCGAAATAGCTTGATTATTTCCACAAGAAAAACAGCTTCACTTGACTAAATCAATTACAGTTTTGTGGTACGGTGTCATCAAGTTTTATTTTGACAACAGCGTAAAGGAAATTGAATGTCGCTTCCAACAATGTATAAATGTTCCAAATAGAATAATGGTTGCTGGGGTTTCAATGCTAAAACTTAAATACCATGTTTTCTCAAAACTTTGGTTTTTGCGGCTAAACACTTAAAAGTCTCACAGAAATGTAAAAAAATGGAGTTTGTTATTCATTTTGGTATCAAATTAAAACCTGTTTTAAACAATCTTTTTATAAAACTCTGAATGTTGCAAAAAAAACAATTATCTATCTTTTTGTGAGGACAGGTGACATTTGAATAATTGTAAAGAATGTCAGGTTAATAACCCTCCCTGAAATGATTCTTTACAAGTCTGGAGATTTTGAATTGTTACAGAAGTGATTCATCATGTCAGGCATTCTCAAGTCCTGATAGTAAAGCTTGTTGAGCATGTATATAACTGTGTATTTTATACCATTCAGTGGGTTCAGAGGTTAGTTTTATGACAAGGAACAGTTGGACACAAGATTTTCATACAGCTCACAGCAATGTTATTTTGTTTAATTTTTTAAACCTGAAGAATAGTATTTTGTCTTATATTTATTTTAAAACGACTGATATCCAAAATAAGTGCCTTAAAATATCTCATGATTATTGGTGTCAGATCACCCAGAGAGTCCAATTACACTGGCACAGTCATACATGCATCATTGTATCACATATTCTGATATCCTTGTCCCAGTCACACATACATTGTTGTATCACACTTTGTACCAGTCACACATACATCATTGTATCACACTTTGTACCAGTCACACACATATTTCACTAGAGCAGATCAACACATTCTTATCCTAATACAATCAATTGTACCATTGCAGTATCCGCCATACTATCCTAATCATGTACCAAAAAGCAATAAGGATTTATATCCAATTTCCTTTTGTCCAAATCTATTTTTTTCAATTGTCACTATTTAAATGGAGAATTGTAAGGAGCTCCATATGTTGGTTGTATGTTGAATACAAGGAAAGCAATCAAAGAGCTCCATTTGCTGGTTGTATGTTGAATACATGACAAGCAATCAAAAGTTACTTAAACAGTTTTACTTTTCCTTATCATTATTTGTTATTTCTATATAATTTGATACCTTGTTTATTTCATCTATTTTAAACCACAGCGCAGTAAATACATTTTCGAACTAAAAAAATTGAGTCAACAAACTAAATAACAAATAACGTTTGAGGACAGATTATATTTTTTTAAAGTTATTGTAATGTAATAATGGTCCTCTCTGGACAATGATGGTCCTCTCTGGACAATGATGGTCCTCTCTGGACAATGATGGTCCTCTCTGGACAATGATGGTCCTCTCTGGACAATGATGGTCCTCTCTGGACAATGATGGTCCTCTCTGGACAATGATGGTCCTCTCTGGACAATGATGGTCCTCTCTGGACAATGATGGTCCTCTCTGGACAATGATGGTCCTCTCTGGACAATGATGGTCCTCTCTGGACAATTATGGTCCTCTCAGGGCAATGATGGTCCTCTCTGGACAATGATGGTCCTCTCAGGACAATGATGGTCCTCTCTGGACAATGATGGTCCTCTCTGGACAATGATGGTCCTCTCTGGACAATGATGGTCCTCTCAGGACAGATCACATTTAGGACTAGTTTATGCTCATGTTAAAATAAATAGATTTCCTTCAAACATATTTGTTCACTATAAGTTTGGAATGTTCATATTTGAATAGATTAAAATAAATAGTTTGTATAGACGTCTAGATGAAAACTTTTAATATAGCAGTAGATAAACAGTTGAACAAAACACATGTCTAGTTATAATAGGTCTGTAAATAGATATTTTAATAGATTAAAATAAATAGTTTGTATAGACTTCTAGATGAAAACTTTTAATATAGCAGTAGATAAACAGTTGAACAAAACACATGTCTAGTTATAATAGGTCTGTAAATAGATATTTTAATAGATTGGTAGATATATAGATGTCATATACAAATAGACCAGGCCTGCACAACATACAGCATGCGTGCCGCATGAGTCTCAACAGCATCCACTTGGTGGCCTTCGAAGTAACGAAATATTCTTTATTATTATTATTTTCTTGATAGCTTTCCCCCCTGTCCTATTATCTTGCGGCCCGCACAAGTTTGTCATAATGTATTACAACCCGCCTTACATTTTGAGTTGTGCAGGCCTGACATAGACAATAGTTTGTACAGACCAGTTAATAAATGGCTGTTAAAATAATATCTATTCAAATTTATTCAATGATTATTTTTATCTTCCTATGTTTATGTCGATTGCAAGTTACTGCAAGTTGTACAGCATCTTTGTATGATGATACTGTTAGGCCTTGGAAGTTACTGCAAGTTGTACAGCATCTTTGTATGATGATACTGTTAGGCCTTGGAAGTTACTGCAAGTTGTACAGCATCTTTGTATGATGATACTGTTAGGCCTTGGAAGTTACTGCAAGTTGTACAGCGTCTTTGTATGATGATACTGTTAGGCCTTGGAAGTTATTGCAAGTTGTACAGCATCTTTGTATGATGATACTGTTAGGCCTTGGAAGTTACTGCAAGTTGTACAGCGTCTTTGTATGATGATACTGTTAGGCCTGTGTTACAAATGGCTTTCATTATAGTTGCATCCAGTATTTTCTTGATCAAATCTACATTTCATTGTCAAGAGAGTTATCCAAATACTCTATACTTATTTCTTCTTTGGCTGTTATCTTTCATCTTACATTCCACTACAAATTCACCTCTAAATATGTGGTCATACCAGGAGTTCTCATGTTAAACAAGGAGTTCTCAAACCTTTGCTGAGTAAGCCCTCTTTTCATTGGAATGGAATATTTCTATTTGATAATATGTGTATTATTCTAATGAGATTTGATTGAAGACATACATGGGTCTAAGACATACATGGGTCTAAGACATACATGGGTCTAAGACATACATGGGTCTAAGACATACATGGGTCTAAGACATATATGGGTCTAAGACATACATGGGTCTAAGACATACATGGGTCTAAGACATACATGGGTCTAAGACATACATGGGTCTAAGACATACATGGGTCTAAGACATACATGGGTCTAAGACATACATGGGTCTCAAAAATATTTCAAAGTACTACACAAAATATCTATTAAAACACACAATCACATCAAGAAAACACTAGATGCAACCCTCTAAGGACACACACACTTTATAAAGGAGACACATGCTGTCTAAAGGACACATACACTGTCTAAAGGACACAGGTGCTGTCTAAATGACACACTACTGTCTAAAGGACACAAGTGCTGTCTAAATGACACATACACTGTCTAAAGGACACATGTGCTGTCTAAATGACACACACAATGTCTAAATGACACATGTGCTGTCTAAATGACACACACACTGTCTAAAGGACACACATGCTGTCTAAATGACACATACACTGTCTAAAGGACACAGGTGCTGTCTAAATGACACACACTGTCTAAAGAACACACATGTTGCCTAAAGAACACACAAAACACAGTTTACAAAGTTGTCTCCTCCTTTTGGATTTTGATATTGGTAGCCATTGATTATTTTCTTGGTAGCATTTACTATAGACATGGTAGCATTAATCATAGTTTTTTAGCCATAAATCATAGTGATGGTAGTCATTGATCATAGTCTTGGTAGCCATTCATCATAGTCATGGAATTCATTACTTGTAGTCTTGGTAGACATTAATAAAAGTAATGGTAGCCATGGATAATATTCATGGTAGCATTGATCAGTCTTGGTAGCCATTGATCATATTCTTGGTAGCCATTGGTTATAGGCATGGTAGCCATTGATCATAGTCTTGGTAGTCATTGATTATAGGCATGGTAGCCATTGATCGTAGTCTTGGTAGCCATTGATTATAGGCATGGTAGCCATTGATTATAGGCATGGTAGCCATTGATTACAAGCATGGTAGCCATTGATCATAGTCTTGGTAGCCATTGATCATAGTCTTGGTAGCCATTGATCATAGTCGTGGACAAATTAGTTTGTCTATATTACAGATCATATTGTTCTTGTCTTGTAAGCATTGATCATTGACAATTCTCTTTGTAAAAAAAACCATTGAAATATGTTGAACAAAAGATATTTCATTGAATTTATTAGTCTTCACTTCATATGACCTCTTAATTTTGTCATATTTATTCTTGCTTCATATCAACTTCCCAGTATTCAGTCTCTGTATTATGTACATACATATGTTTCCTGAGCTGTTTGGCTTTTTAACATAACTAAAACATGTCTAATTAAATTCTGTGCCGTTTGGCTCAGACTTACTCCGTTGTTTAGTCACTAGAGTGTGATAGTATTCACACTACCTAGATTCACCTTACAATACCTACTTTGAATGTTGATTCAGCTAAGTCTCAGGAACCTGTTGATCCAATGTTTAGTGATGTTGATCCAATGTTTAGTGATGTTGATCCAATGTCAGTTTCCCTACAAGTTAGTTCACACCTGAGATCATCGTCTCAATACTCGTGAACACAATTGGATAAGACTTACATTACAACATAGAGAAAACTCGGCCATCAATATTGTTTCCGGATCGCAAAATTCTATTTTGTAATTCCTTGTATCGCCCTCACGATGTTAAGTGGTTCCGTTAAATCTGTGAAAATTTTGACGGCTGCTTTCTTTCAAAGTTTGTGTAGCAAGAAGCCGATATAATTTCTAATCTACCGTTAATGCTAAAGTCATCTCCTTAACCCCATATCTGGCTGAATAGTGTTGGTTTATTTCAGTGTTGAATGGTAGCAAGCCACTTATACCCTTGTCTTTCAATAAGCTCCCAAAATCTCTGGTAGAATTTTAGTTCAATTTTTTTTAAAAAGCAAACCATATAAAATAAACTTTTTTTTTGTTGCACATTTCACCAAAACATGTGATAAGAGTCATTCTATCTGAAATGCTTTATGCCACCATTCAATCTGTCTATAAAACTTGTTTAATTTATTGATAGGAATTGATAACATCTATTTATAGATGCATATGACTTTGGTATTGAGCAGAGATTTTTAAAAAATTAAAAAAAAATTCTCCAAGTTTATTTTTTCTGCTATTAAAATAAAAATTAGTTTTCCTGTTGTGTAACAGCCCATGCAATTTTAGGAATGAATAAATAGCTATTGTTATATGATGTTATAAATAAATAGCTATCATTATATGACGTTAGAAATAAATAGCTATCATTATATGATGTTAAAAATAAATATTTGAAGCATTGTGCCCAAAATTTCTTTGCTAGTCTTATTGCTTTATTGGTTACATTTTAGTTTTAGTTGAGCTGATAACAGATTATAGCGCAACTCTTTTTGTCAATTTTCCCCTAACAATCTGTGAAACAGACTGAATTCATCTGTAACAGACTGAATTCATCTGTAACAAACTGAATTAATCTGTAACAGACTGAATTCATCTGTAACAGACTGAATTAATCTGTAACAGACTGAATTCATCTCTGTAACAGACTGAATTCATCTCTGTAACAGACAGAATTCATCTCTGTAACAGACTGAATTCATCTCTATAACAGACTGAATTCATCTCTGTAACAAACTGAATTCATCTGTTTGAATGCATGGAATCAATGAAATGCATTGCCATGACTCATTTATTTCCAAATGACCATCCACAGTTTAAGCCCAACAGGCATTTTGTCATTTTTTAAAATCAGTTTTTATAAACATTTGATGCTTGGTATTGCCAATATTTGAATGATTTAAAGTCATTATTAGAATCATTTCTTCCATTTACTTGAAGTGAAGTTAAAACATGTTGATCAAGTTCTTGAAGTTGATTTTAGCATCTGAAATGTTGTTCATGAATACATCATTCAAACTGTAAATTGATTAGAAATTCAGTATGAAAACTCAATATTTAGTTAAAAATTGTGTATCAAATATTTATTGATTGTTTTTTTTTTTAAACTACAAAATACTTATCAAGTATGACAATGTTGCAAGCATAATTTCATTTGAAATTTCAATTTGTTAAAATTGGAAGAAAATTCAATTTTAATTTAATGTCCAGTTCACTGTACTGTGCTTCATACTAGTTTAAACTGTACTGTGCTTCATACTAGTTTAAACTGTACTGTGCTTCATACTAGTTTAAACTGTACTGTGCTTCATACTAGTTTAAACTGTACTGTGCTTCATACTAGTTTAAACTGTACTGTGCTTCATACTAGTTTAAACTGTACTGTGCTTCATACTAGTTTAAACTGTACTGTGCTTCATACTAGTTTAAACTGTACTGTGCTTCATACTAGTTTAAACTGTACTGTGCTTCATACTAGTTTAAACTGTACTGTGCTTCATACTAGTTTAAACTGTACTGTGCTTCATACTAGTTTAAACTGTACTGTGCTTCATACTAGTTTACCCTGAGCTTTGGTTGTGACTTGTAGGGAATCATCTTATTCTTATAGCAAATATGCTTTCAGTCAAAGTGAGTAATATATCTAGACCTATTCATAATGTTGTATCATTCACTGTGATAATGTATGACGTTGTGTACAACACATGATCAAATATTTGATATCCTGGCAATTGTGAGCTGTCAACTTGAAGATCATTTTATAATATCATGTCAGTTGTGAGCTGTGTATCTGAAGAAAATCTAACATGTTTCTTTAGTTATCATGACATTTTTTCTCTCGGCTGAAATCAGAATAAAATTTTATTCACATTTGTGTGTTCTCTCCATCTTAATCAGATGTAAATTTGTCTCTGTCAATCTTTATGTGAACAAATATTTAACTTTCAAGTGAATAAAAAGTTTGACAGGAACTCATTACTTGACCTGACTATGTCTTGACCAGGTATTGACTAGTCTGTGTCTTGACTTGTCTAAGTCTTGACTTGACTATGTCTTGTCTTTAATATGTCTTGACTATGTCTTGAATGGACTGTGTTGACTTGACTATGTCTTGACTTTGTCTTGATTTTACTGTGTCTTGAATTGACTGTGTCTCTACTTGACTATTTCTTGACTATGTCTTGACTTGACTGTCTCTTGACCTGACTATGTCTTGACCTGACTATTTCTTGAATGGACTGTGACGTGACTTGCCTATGTCTTGACTTAATTCAGCTTGACCACATCAAACATTGGATTTCATATAGTTCTCCTTTCATGTCAACGTTAATATCACATAGTACTATCATTTCTAATAAAAAATTCATTTATAATATACACTGTCAGATAGAATGTGTACCTTATAATTGTGTTATGATTTGTTTTTTATTCAACAAAAAGAAAAGAATAAAACATTATTTAAGAAATTCTTACTTCCTTGAAATCCCTATGAAATTTAAAAGGTACTTGTCTCATCCCAACTCCTTTCAAATCATTAGAAAATTAAGTAAATTCATTTTTAAAGACATTAAAAATTGACATTCTAATCACATAGGCCATCTTGTTGATGTTGGTACAATCGATCTCTCGTTGCCCCCCTGCCTCCCAACCATGCCAGATTAGCTCTTTCTACCGGCCAATACAAAAAAATTAAAAACGTTAAAAATTAAAATCATACGCTCATGTTATACAATAAGAAATCCTTTTTTTCAAAATTGTTTTAATGTGGTGTGCCGTTTCGTGGTCTAGGTGTGCTGTGTCAGGATCTAGGTGTGCCGTGCCATGGTCTAGGTGTGCCGTGCCATGGTCTAGGTGTGCCGTGTCAGGTTCTAGGTGTGCCGTGCCATGGTCTAGGTGTGCCGTGCCATGGTCTAGGTGTGCCGTGTCAGGTTCTAGGTGTGCGTGGCAGGGTCTAGGTGTGCCGTGTCAGGGTCTAGGTGTGCCGAGCCATGGTCTAGGTGTGCCGTGTCAGGGTCTAGGTGTGCGTGGCAGGCGCTAGGTGTGCCGTGTCATGGTCTAGGTGTGCCGTGCCATGGTCTAGGTGTGCCTGGCCATGGTCTAGGTGTGCCGTGCCATGGTCTAGGTGTGCCGTGTCAGGGTCTAGGTGGGCCGAGTCATGGTCTAGGTGTGCGTGGCAGGCGCTAGGTGTGCCGTGTCATGGTCTAGGTGTGCGTGGCAGGCGCTAGGTGTGCCGTGCCATGGTCTAGGTGTGCCGTGTCAGGGTCTATGTCTGCCGTGTCATGGTCTAGGTGTGCGTGGCAGGATCTATGTGTGCAATGTCAGGGTCTAGGTGTGCTGTGTCAGGGTTTAAGTGTGCCGTGTGGCGTGTCATTCTAGAAAGGTTCCAGGTGCACTGTACCATTAAGGAAAAAAAAGTTGCGATGCACTGCCTTTTAACTAATACTGTCTCCTCCGTGGGCGCCCTCTGACCTCGGGCTTTAGAATTCACTGGCTCTTGGATGTCTGGGTGTTCCCTGTGCCCTGTCATAGGTCAAGTTATAAATAGACAAAGTTAAAGTTTCATGTTTGATGGATCACTTTTATAGTGACCACAAAATGTTCCCTTTATGTACGGAACAAGAATATTACCTTTATAGTGGAGACAATAATATTACCTTTTCTAGAGGTAACAAGAATACTTCCTTTACAGTGGAAACAGGAATATTACATTTACCGTGGATACGAGAATATATTTACTTTTCTATGGGTAACATAATATTACCTTTACTTGGATACCAGAATATTACCCCTACAGTAGTAACAATAATATTACCTTTTCAGTGGATACGAGAATATTATCTTTTCTAGAGGTAACAAAAATATTATCTTTACCATGGATACAATAATATTACCTTTACCATGGATACAAGAATAATACCTTTATAGTGGAAGCAAAATCATCATCGACATGGGCTAAATTATATTTGATGACGTCATTCTCTTGCTAATCAATGTTTAAACACAAGAATCACATTATCTCACGGACCACACAATCTCAGGTAACAGTTTATCTTACGGACCACACAATCTCAGGTACCAGATTATCTCACGGACTACACAATCTCAGGTACCAGATTATCTTAATGACGTCACAATCTCAGGTACCACATTATCTCCCAGACCACATAACCTCACAGACAACACAATCTCAGGTATCATATTATTTCACAGACCACACAATCTCAGGTTCCACCTTATCTCACAGACCATATTATCTCACAGACCACACAATCTCAGGTACCAGATTATCTCACGGACCACACAATCTCAGGTACCACATTATCTCCCAGACCACATAACCTCACAGACAACACAATCTCAGGTATCATATTATCTCACAGACCACACAATCTCAGGTATCACAATATCTCACAGACCACACAATCTCAGGTTCCACATGAGCTCACAGACCACATTATCTCACAGACCACACAACCTCAGGTTCCACATTATCTCACAGACCACATATCTCAGGTTACACATTATCTCATGGACTACACAATGTCAGGTACCCCATTATCTCACAGACCACATTATCTCACATACCACATTATCTCACAGACCACATAATCTCACAGACGACACACAATCTCAAGTATTACCCCACAGACCACATTATCTCACAGACCACACAATCTCAGGTTCCACATTATCTCACAGACCACATTATCTCACAGACCACACAATCTCAGGTACCACATTATCTCACAGACCACACAATCTCCGGTTCCACATTATCTGACAGACCACATTATCTCACAGACCACACAATCTCAGGTTCCACATTATCTCACAGACCACATCATCTCACAGACCACAGAATCTCAGGTATCACATTATCTCACAGACCACACAATCTCCGGTTCCACATTATCTCACAGACCACATTATCTCACAGACCACACAATCTCAGGTTCCACATTATCTCACAGACCATATTATACCACAGACCACACAATCTCAGGCACCACACAATCTTAGGTACCACATGATTTTATGGCCAACACTAACTTTATGATTACATAATCCCACATACCACACTATCTCAAACTATCTGACGATACACACTATCTCATGGACCACATTATCCCAGGACCACATTATCTCACGGACCATTCTATATCTCTGACCACATTATCGCACTGACCACATAATGTCACTGACCACATTATCGCACGGACCACATTATTTCAGCTCAGTTTAGGTCCTCGAATAGGGCAGTCTAGACCCAGGACGGTCTAGGTCTAGGAACAGGGCAATCTAGGTCCAGAATCACGGCAGTCTAGGTCCAGGATCACGGCAGTCTAGATCCAGGATCACGTCAGTCTAGGTCCAGGATCACGGCCGTCTAGATCCAGGATCACGGCAGTCTAGGTCCAGGACCAGAGCTGTCAAGGTGCAGGACCAGAGCAGTTCAAGTTGACCAGGGCAGTTTAAAACAGGATCAGGGAAGTCTAGTTACAGGACCAGCGCAGTCTAAGTCAGGACCAGGGCAGTCTAGGTACAGGACCAGGGTGTTACCATTCAGTGAGAGGTCCGCTGGGACTAGCATATTATATTAACAATGTGTGCAACCAGGCAAACAAGACCCTGGGGTTCTTAAGGCGTCATCTAAAGATCAGCAACTCCGGTGTGAAAGAAAGAGCCTATAAAGCCTTTGTCCGGCCGCTTTTAGATTATGCATCTTCGGTCTGGGACCCATTCACTCAGAAGAGCTTCGACAGGTTGGAGGCAGTACAGTGACGGGCAGCACGCTTTGTCCTGAACCGCTACAGGAATACCTCTAGTGTTGGCAGCATGCTGGAAACACTGGGCTGGTCACTATTGGAGGAACGACGACGACTATTCAGGCTCTCCATGATTTACAAGATAAATAATGGGCTAGTCCACTGCTCTGGCATTAAACATATGGCTCCCCCATAGGCAGCGACGAGGCCATGACAGGCAGTTCCGGCTTATACCAGCGATAAGCCAGTATAGGAACTGCTCATTCCTACAAAAGACAATCAGGGACTGGAACAATCTTTCAAAAGGAACAGTTGAGGCAACAACACTTGATTCTTTTGCGTCTATTGCCTCAGGCCTTCCAACTCCCAGTGCATGATACCCTCACTCAGTTACTATTGTAACCGCAGTGGACTATCCTCATCAACACCAGGCACAGAAACATTGCAAATCCCATCTACCTTCATAGGAGCCATAATGATCAATAAATTGAACGTGGGCCCTTAATATATAGAAGAAGAAGTCTAAGTCAGGACCAGGGCAGTCTAGGTACGGGATAAGAGCAGTCTGTGTCCAGAACGAGGATTGTGTAGGTGCAGGACAACAGCAATCTGAGACATGACCAGGGCAGTCTAAGACAGGACCAGGGCAGTCTAGGTTCAGGACCAGGGCTATCTAAGATAGGACCAGGCCATTCTAGGTCCAGGACCAGGGCAATCTAAGACAGGACCAGAGCAGTCTAAGACAGGACGAGGGCAGTCTAGGTCCACGACCAGGGCAATCTAAGACTGGACCAGGCCAGTCTAATAAAGGACCAGACCAGACCAGTCTAGACAGGACCAGGGCCGTCTAAGACCAGGCAGTCTAATGGGACCCGTGTGCGAAGGGCGGCAGTACGTGCCCGGTTCCATTTTGACAATTGCTACTCGGATGTCATTTGTGGTACTGTTTATTTCAGTTAAACTGAAGAAGTAAGTTTACTAACATATAGTCCATTCAATTATCTTTCATTTGATACCTCATTTTGTCTTACAAACCCAACAATAATATTTTAAATAGTGTTTAATCCCAACCTCTCACTTCTGGTACCCGGGTACGAATAGCCATTTCGTTTTTCTTTCCATCCCATGCCGCTACGATGGGTTGGCTTATGTAGCAATAAAAATAGAAAACAGATATGATTGGTTGGTCTATGAAGCAATTAAGATAGAACACAGATATGATTGGTTGATAAAGGTTGAAAAAATAAATGATAATTTTATAAAAAAATAAAAAATATATATATGATTCGTTGGTAAAGATAGAACACAGACAATCTAAAAGAAATTAATTACAATAAGCACGATGTGACCAGGAAGATATTTCGTTGCCATGGACATTCGTTCCATTCAAAACCAAAATGAACAGTGAGACATTAGTTTACCCTGGCAACTAATCCCAAGAGGTGAATGACCTGGCTGGACGGTTTAGACACACCTTCTTTAGTGATGACGTCAATTTCATTCTCTCGAAGTACTTTGGAAAATAAAATGTGTCAACAAGGAATTAATTCTAAAGATGAAATAATAAAAAAATATATAAGCCAAATAACTAACTATTAATAACTTACGTGTAAATATCAACATTAAACTCATCAACTATAAATAAATGATTTTCTATTTGAGAATTAAAAAAAACAAAAAATCTAATATTATTGAAGCTGTTCCATATTTTTATTCCTTGTCAATGTATGGCAATATCTTTGGCCACTTTAAACAAAAATTAAATAGTTACTTAGATAAACTATTTATAACACTTACTTGTATAATGCCTGTAATAATTATTAAAGTTGGCCACTATGACAGGAACTGGCAGAGCAATGACCAAAACGCCGGACAGAACACACAGCCCGCCAACCAACTTGCCCAGTGCGCCGACAGGTACATAGTCCCCGTAACCAACCGTTGTCATGGTTACGATTGCCCACCAGAAGGCGTCGGGAATGGACACAAACATGCCGTCAGGGTTGCCCAGCTCAACATAAAATATGGCGCCGGAGAAGATCACAGTGGCGATGCAAAGGAACAGAAGGAACATGGTCAGTTCCCGGAAGCTGGTTTTGAGAGTCTTGCCCAATATCTTGAGACCATGAGAATGTTTACTGAGCTTTAGGATCCTAACGACACGTAGAACTCTGAGGACACTTAGAAATGAACTTGTCTTGTGCTTGCCCCCGCACTCTCCATTGATCGTGTTCATTGCTGTCATGTGTAAGATGTAATAGTGAAACCAATAATGAGTAGTTGTCACGTGGAGGCATGGGAAGATGAAATAGTGGAACGAATTATTCGATGCTGTCATATGTTGTCAAATGTGAAATGTATAATGAATTATTAACTAATATTTTCATACGGAGGGGCCAAGTTATTCACTGACCGGTGCAAGTGGTTGAGGAAAAAGTTCCACATTTCCATCCTCAAAATCTTTATTACTAAAAATCTTTTTCCTATCAAATCATTGGCATTGATTTAAGACAAATATTGAGAGCATATTGTGAAAACATTAATTTTAAAAATAGAGGATTCATTGAAACATAGAAAACCATTCACCCATACCAACCCCTAATGACATCATCAGCCATCCCAACCAAAAATGTCATTGTAACAGGTCAAATGTGAACACAATTATTTCATCTAGGATAATGTAATGTTTTAGAAAATTAATATGTACAGGAAGTGAATGAGATGAATGTCAAGAGCAGAAGAAGAATAACGGATATATGATCAAGAGTATGGAGGTTTATATTTTGTGCTAGCAAAGTTTCTTCCTATGACAGCTTGTGCGTGACATTACTTATGTGAAGCAGTAAGACAATATATTATCTTTCTCCAATATCGGAGACTTTATCATTATTGTGATATGTGTAAAAAAATAGATGAATAAATTATAATGGTGATCAAAATCAAGACGTGCTATCTCGTGTGTGTGAAGATCATGTATGTCAAGATCGTGTGTGTGAAGATCGTGTATATGTCAGTAAAAGAAAAATAATTAAAATAAGAAGATTACAACTTAACATATCCCAGTTGAATGTAACCATGCTGTTACAGTCATCATCACCCATGCCAACCACTCATGTCATTATTTTCTTAGCTTGTATTAAATGACACCGTCGATATTTAAAACTTCTGAGATAAATTTATTAAAATAAAATAGGTCACTACTGTGGAAAAGTCAGTCGAGATAGAAAACTTACATTTAATGCTAAAGTGTTGAAAAGTCAGTCGAGATGGAAAACTTACTTATGATAATAAAGTAGGGCGCTATCGACAACAGGTCAATCCAATTGATAACAGTTTTTAAAAATTTCCCTTTGTCCGGACTGACCAGAAATCGTATGGAGAATTCGCCAGCGAAGAAAAAGACACAGCAGCTTTCAACAATAAACAGCGGGCCCGCCCAGTCCACCATGGTGGTCTCTGTCCAGTTGCCCGCCGTGTCCAGGACACTTGTGTTCTTACAGCCATCGTCTTTGAACTGGGGTAATGTCTCCACACAGAACGTGATCACAGAAGTCAGAATCATGATCACAGATATCAGTGCGTATATTCTTGAAGCTTTCGAATGTTCCGGGTACTCCATGGTGAGGAAAATCTTTCTCGCCCAGTAAGTTTCCGGAATAATTTTCTCAGAGCTGTCAATCTGAATTCCTTCAGTTCCCTTAAACCCATCTATGACTGCCTCCCCTAGTTCATAGAAGTAAAGTTCGCTGAGGAAGACGTCGATGGGTACCTCCAGCGGTTTGTTCAATCTACCTCCACTCTGGTAGTAATACAAAACAGCCTGAAAGGTCGGGCGGTGGCGATCAAAGAAATACTCTTTGCGTCTTTCATCCCAGAACTTCTTCCGTTTTTCCGGGTTTCCCAGCAAAGTTTTTGGGAAGCGGTTGAGGGAGCGCAGTTGAGTTTCAAACTTTAAACCACTGACATTGATGGTGACTCGCTGACAACCTTCCACATTGCAGTCGTGTTTGTCAGGGAGATTTTCCATCAAGGACTTACCGTAAGACGATGCCCTGTCGTTTTCGTTTTCATCGGCGTGGAGGAAGTTCTTAATGGCGAGGAGAGGATGGTGCGCCAGGGAGTCGTCTTCTCCATCAGACTCGTGCTTCCGGGTGGAGTCAAGTAGTTTGTCTTGGTGCAAAATTGGGGAATTTCGGTTCAGCACATTAAAGGTGTTGCGTGGAAGACTGTGCCGCCTACGATGAAACTCTCCAAGGGCGATGGAATCTGTCAGGCTAGGATCGTAGTCCTCAAGTCCCAGCTTGTTGAACTCGATCGCCGTGTTTCTCCTGGTCATCTGTGGTGTGTGCCCATGGGTGTGGTTTAAATGTCTCATACTGCCCGAACTGACCTGTGACATGAAGTTCATGTTGATGGCGTGCACAATGTCAAGATTTAACTGGAGAAATAGAGACGGTAAACAACAATTAAATACTCATCTTCTTCTCATATTTTTATCACAGATGACTAAACGTGTTTGAGTAGCGAACTTATTTTATAGAAGTAAAGTGACACGCGTCCTTATTTTATAGAAGTAAAGTGACACTCGCCCTTATTTTATAGAAGTAAAGTGACACGCGTCCTTATTTTTAGAAGTAAAGTGACACGCGTCCTTATTTTATAGAAGTAAAGTGACACGCGTCCTTATTTTATAGAAGTAAAGTGACACGCGTCCTTATTTTATAGAAGTAAAGTGACACGCGCCCTTATTTTATAGGGTTACCGTAAATTAGTATGAATCTTATTTATTCGAAACCAATTTGTACGAGATAATGCTGTTCGTACGGAAATTTATTCAACATAAATTTAAAAAACAAAAGCTTTTTAATGGAATGTGCGAGTGGAAAATGGAGAAAAAGGGAAACTTTCTGGTTAAGTTTACAGTTAGCGTAGTTGTTTTTACCCATCATTTCCGCTATGAATATCTAATTTTAGATCAAAATTCCTTTGTACAAATTGGTTTAGACAAAAAAAGGTTCCGTACTAATCCTGGCACTGTTGTGGTCGCATCCCATTCTTGTGGAACATTGGATATAAAATATGCATAACAGGTTTAAATGTATATAGGTATAATACACTATTAAATAGGCAAAACTAAACATCAGTATATGAAAAAGTGCAGGTCTGAATCATAATGTCTTATTGTAGGTGATAAAAATGAAAATATCATTAACATAATATGTTTCATTTTAAAGGGTATAAAAAGTTATCTTGTTGCGTGCGTATATTATACATTTTAATATACATAAATATATTATAAATTTGACCTCATATATTCAAATATCACAACTTAATAACACAAGGTTGCGTTCTCAGACAAAATTCAGACATGCGACAAAACTTCTTGAATTTAAGTCATCAAACACTTTCTGTGTAAAACCTTCTCAGACCAATCAATCCACACTTTCTGTGTAAAACCCTTCCCAGACCACTCAACACTTCCGCTTGGGTGCCGTTTGCGCCCTCGATTTCTGTCCTACCTACCCCAAACAAAATGAAAGTTTCAGCACATTTTTCACTGAAGGGATAAAACACACACACACAAATGCATACGTTATTAACAACCTATGTACACTTATCATTAATAACCTATGTACACATATGAAACCAGTACATATTTCTGAAATACGTGCAAACATCATGGAACATTCATGCCACCCCCCTTCCCCCGACGTGGTCTTCTTTACAACCCTGGACCAGGGGCGTCTACACAGGAGGGGAGAGCAAGCAGTAACTACTTCCCAACTCAGATCTATAGGGCCTATTCTAGTCTCCACCAATGGTCTGTAGGGCCAACGTTAGCTCCGACCTCTGGTTTGTAGGGCTTACTCTATATTTTAGAGCTACATAAATATTACAATTACTTTTTCTTAACTTTTTAATTGTTTCAATTATATTTTCATATCAAATTTAATACTATTATTGCCTAACCGAGACACGTCAAATATTTAATATTATTATTGCCTAACCCAGACACATCTAATAAAAATCTTTAATGAATTACCACCTACTATGAGCATACATTTTACTTTTCAAAATGTCACCTTATACCTTCAAGCAAACATTAAATTCATTCTAAATTTCGCAACGAAGAAAACACTTTGAACAAAACTAAATCTGACCTGAAAATGTTCAATCAAATGTCTAAAAGTTGTAACACGTTCACAAAAGTTTGATCCAATGGAGGTAACTCCTGGCTAAAGACAACTGTGTCCAACCTTATTTTATGTCAGACGTATAGACGAGTAAAGGAATCAAAAGACGGGCTATTCAGTCGCTGCATAGCAGAAGTAGGCTTGAATTGCCACGCTCCAGTAAAGAGCATATTGACACAACTGCAAGCAGCACAAAAAACCAACGGGAAAGGTCGAGGTCTCGGATTTTTATGGTTCATTGGAGTCACACATCTGCATAATGTTGCGCCCTGATCCCCACCAAACTTAACCCAAAAATATCATGAAATTTCTCACAAGCCTAGTGGTAACAAGTAGATTAAGCCAGTGGCGTAGCGAGCTTAACTCGCGCCCGGGGCACAATACCTTTTTAGCGCCCCCCTATTCGAAAACCTTACAATATTATATGTAAAATATACCCTTTGGCGCCCTTTGTGAGTAACGCCCAGGGCATGATGCTCCCCTTGCCCCCCCTCGCTACGCCACTGGATTAAGCACCAGTAGAGGCATCATTTTGAGGATTTGTTTAACAGCTGTAGAAACACATTCCTACATTAATATCCTTGCGTTTTTTAAATAAATATAATTAATTAAATAAATATAATTAATTAAATAAATATAATTAATTAAATAAATATAATTAATTAAATAAATATAATTAATTAAATAAATATGAAACTATCCTAACTTATTTATGATTTAACTCAGAGACGTAGCTAGGGGGGGGGCACAGGGGGCAGATGTCCCTGAGCGCCAGACTGTTTTAGGGTGACAAAATGTGCTTTGATACTATTTTATTGATGATAATAATGGGTTTGATGGTTATAAAAAGAAAGGGATACTCTTTCAAATGACTCTTGTCCCCGGGCGTCAAACACTCTAACTACGCCTCTGATTTAACTACTAACAAATATATTGTTCATCTTGTTGCCACGATTCTTTGAAATAAATCCATGTTTTCATTAGTGTCTAGATACAGTCAAATGTTTCTAACAACTTGTTTTTATCATTAAAATGTTTATATTAAGTATTCGGTAGATTATTATTCTTCTAAAATTTGTTTAATAAGCAATACAATTTTTTAAATATATAGGCTATTTCTGAGGAAACATAATCTAACAATTAATGTATTAATTTTCGGATACTTTCTTAGATTAATGTCTTGTTAGTCTGTAATATTTTTTAAAAACTAATTTTCTTAGAACAGTAGTCGGCAAATCGTAGCTTGCGTGCGGCTCTTTAGCGACCTGCGTGCGGCTCGGCCAGTCGGCCACAAATCGGTTTTAACTCCAAAGAACGTGGTGCTTGACAGGTTCTTGAAAAGAAATTTGGCTCTCAAATTCTGTGTAATCGTCCTGCTGCTGAATTTGGGCTCTTTTGACTAATGAGTTTTCCGACCACTGTCTTAGACCAACAAGAACACAAAGACTTTTGTAATAACTTTAAAAAATTATATTTAATTGTTAATTTCAACACCTTGCTGAATCTTTAAACAAAAAATCCAATGAATGCGCACTATTGAAATGTTTACCTATAACAAACGCCATGTGTTTCAGCTGGGGCAGGTTTACTATATACTATTACGCAACTAAAACAAAATATCAGATCACATGACCTGGAATACAATAACCATGGCTTTTTTCTAACATCTATACAGTTTGCGTGTATAATGGTAATTAGATATTATCTTTCACGTTCATCTTTGGCATAAGCAGACTCTTGATGACTTGAGTTGTATTTCATCATGCTGGATAACGAAACAACGCATCTTATCATTGATATCTGGCCAACTAGCGGAATTTTCCATTATATTAGCATCTAATTTTGATACATTCAAACTTGAATTCCCGTCTTGTTCATTGGTTGAATTCTTAGTTCCTTGCAAAGCAACGGCCATTTCCCTGACGTCATCATTGTTATAAACTGTAATTGGGAGCGTGATTTATTGCTTATGAAATTTGTTGAGCGTGAGTTCGTGAGACAATGAGACTATGTGAGCGTGAGTTGGTAAGACAATGAGACTATGTGCCAATCATCAGCTCGTAGGAGTTGGTAAGACAATGAGACTATGTGCCAATCATCAGCTCGTAGGAGTTGGTAAGACAATGAGACTATGTGCCAATCATCAGCTCGTAGGAGTTGTCGGAATGTTTCATTGTAACAATATTATTATCCGCTAGCGGCACTCCATCTCCGGGTTTGAATTTAGGGTTTCCTTCTCTTAGATGAGTTGCCATCCAATGTTAACGGGTCCCATCCAACAGGGGTGCTGGTGATGGAACTCCAGACCATCAACTTGAGATTTGCTCAGTTTAGACCACTCGGCCACCCAGCCACCCTACATTTAAAATTCTTCTTAATTAAATCTCAAATTTAAATATGTTTTTAATGAATTAATAAAAAAAAATCATGTATTAATGAAAACATCATGTCTTCTTTAATGTCTTTTTACAATAATTATGCCATTCACATCCGATTTATACAAGTGACCAGTGATTTATACAAGTGACCAGTGATTTATACAAGTGACCAGTGATTTATACAAGTGACCAGTGATTTATACAAGTGACCAGTGTTTTATACAAGTGACCAGTGTTAACAGATCATACAAAAGTTTATACCTTTCTAGAAAAGAGTTTTTTTTTTTTCTATTTTGACCCTGGTAAAACTTGGCAATATTCAGAAAATCTTATTATTACGTAAGATGTTTTTGTAAACTTCATTTACGTTCAATCTACATTCATTTACGTTCAATCTATAACATTCATTTACGTTCAATCTATAACATTCATTTACGTTCAATCTATAGCATTCATTGCTTTTTCGGTTAAAAACCATTTTGGAAAAAATGTTGTTTTTTTTCCAATTCATATATTAATTAAGTAGTTTAACACCCAAAAATAGTTTAAATAGAAAATAAAAACCACATGACTATTTAGTAACATATAAAATATGTGTAAAGCACAACCAGGTCAAACGGAGCTGTGGCTTGACAATTCGAGGACCCCTGCCACTTTTCGGTTTTGTTTTCCACCCACCTAAAGTCAATAAGTTAATAATAATTAACCTCTCCTATTAAGTGTAGAATTATGCAAAATTAAATTCAGGTAGGTTCAAAAATGCAGTCTTACGTTTTAAATTTTGAAACATATTCTGAGACTTAAAAGTTTTAAGAGTTGAAAATCAGCTATGTCAAAAGGATAGCCTCAAAGGAGTCACATCTGGAATTAAATTTGTTCATAATGAACTGGGACTAAACTAGAGATATCGCTGATAATTGTTATGGCTAATTTTGGCTCTTCCCACCTGATGGCCTGTAATGCCTACTTTAATTTAATCTGAAAGTAGATTCGAATTCAAATAAGCGCCAAAATGCATATATGGCATATACCTAAAGCCAGACAGTCACCTATATGGCATATACCTAAAGCCAGACAGTCACCTATATGGCATATACCTAAAGCCAGACAGTCACCTATATGGCATATACCTAAAGCCAGACAGTCACCTATATGGCATATACCTAAAGCCAGACAGTCACCTATATGGCATATACCTAAAGCCAGACAGTCACCTATATGGCATATACCTAAAGCCAGACAGTCACCTATATGGCATATACCTAAAGCCAGACAGTCACCTATATGGCATATACCTAAAGCCAGACAGTCACCTATATGGCATATACCTAAAGCCAGACAGTCACCTATATGGCATATACCTAAAGCCAGACAGTCACCTATATGGCATATACCTAAAGCCAAAAAGTCACCTATATGGCATATACCTAAAGCCAGACAGTCACCTATATGGCATATACCTAAAGCCAGACAGTCACCTATATGGCATATACCTAAAGCCAGACAGTCACCTATATGGCATATACCTAAAGCCAGACAGTCACCTATATGGCATATACCTAAAGCCAGACAGTCACCTATATGGCATATACCTAAAGCCAGACAGTCACCTATATGGCATATACCTAAAGCCAGACAGTCACCTATATGGCATATACCTAAAGCCAGACAGTCACCTATATGGCATATACCTAAAGCCAGACAGTCACCTATATGGCATATACCTAAAGCCAGACAGTCACCTATATGGCATATACCTATAGCCAGACAGTCACCTATATGGCATATACCTAAAGCCAGACAGTCACCTATATGGCATATACCTAAAGCCAGACAGTCACCTATATGGCATATACCTAAAGCCAGACAGTCACCTATATGGCATATACCTAAAGCCAGACAGTCACCTATATGGCATATACCTAAAGCCAGACAGTCACCTATATGGCATATACCTAAAGCCTGACAGTCACCTATATGGCATATACCTAAAGCCAGACAGTCACCTATATGGCATATACCTAAAGCCAGACAGTCACCTATATGGCATATACCTAAAGCCTGACAGTCACATATATCCCCTATACCTAAAGCCAGGCTGTCGACTATGTCGCCTTTCCTTAAAGATAGACAGCCGGTCATCGAATTAAAGGAATCTAAAGACATGTGATACAGACATTTCTACAGATTTCCATTGAATTCTTTCAGTCCAATATTTGATATCTTCATATGATTTGATGTGTGTCAAAACATTTGATGTTCCAAGATGACAAACTTTTGTAAATAAACATGAACATTCTTCAACACAAAAACACATTTCTATTGGCAACTTTATTTGCAAGATTTCTGGATCAACATTCATAACTATAACCCTGACATTCATGAACATAACGATGACATTTATGAACATATCATGACATTTATGAACATAAACATGACATTCTTTCAGGAACATAACCATCAGATTCACGATCATAAACATCATGTTCATGTACAGACCAGCTGATAAATATTATCTTCAATTCATGAACATATTCACTACTTTATATAAAGCAGTAAATCTTGCAATTAATTCTTTGGGTTACAATTTAGGTAAAACATACCCCCATATCCTCTTAGTCTACGTCACAAAGATGTTGGGTCCACAAAACAAGATATCCTTAAAATAACTCAGTGTCCTTAAAACAACACAGTCTCCCTAATAAACCCAGTCTCCCTAAATAAACACAGTCTCCCAAAATAAACACAGTCTCCCTAAATAAACACAGTCTCCCTAAATAAACACAGTCTCTGTAATAAATACCAGCCTCCCTTAACAAACAAGTATCCTTAGACAAACCAGTCTTCATAGACAAACCAGTCTTCATAGACAAACCAGTCTTCTACAAAAATGTAATGAGTTCCAGTAACGAGACCAAAACCTTCAAATGACCTTGAAACATACTTTTTATATTGTCTTTTCATAAATACCAATAACATAGTATTTAATTAAAACTGAAGACTAAACCAAACTTTCCCTACAGTTCAAAGTTCCCCATAAGATCAAAGTTCCCTTACAGTTCAACTTGTAAATATTCTCTTCAATCATGACCGAGCATATTTCTTGTTTTGAAAGCAAGCGCGAACAAGAGCTTCTACCCCAACAAACGGCTGCTCCACGACTGCAATCAAGACCAGGGCCAGACACCAACACGAGACGAGGACTGAGATGTATCCGTAAATCTGTCAGAAACAAACAGACATCTGTCTCATTTGACACATAGACTTTCAATTTTTGACAAGACTATCTCATCTATGATCTATTCTTTTTGTCATCTAGCCTAAAAATTATCACAACAAAGTTAATACCAATTTCTTTGTGAAAATGGACACAACTAAGATGTGTACAATCAAATATTTTCTAGCGGTAAACAAATAGATCAAATAAATAATTATTTTTTTTAAAATTTTGTATCCGAATAAACTTTTCAATGCAAATCTCGTTTCAAATTTTAAACACACTGTAGTTTAGAGGAGATTACAGTTTCAATTAAAATAAAACACCAATACCTACCAATAAAACCACCGATTCCTACAAATAAAACAACCGATACCCACCCATAAAACCACTGATACATACCAAAAAAAACCCCACCGATATCTACTAATAAAACCACCGATACTACCAATAAAACTTCCGATACCTCCCAATGATACACCAATACCTAAAAAACCCACCGAGACCTACTAATAAAACCACCAATTACTAGTAATAGAACCACCAATACCTACCAATAAAAACACCAATACCTATCAATAAACTACCGATAAAAGCATCGATACCTACCAATAAAAGCACCGATACCTACCAATTCAATCAACGTTATGAATACATTAGATCGCCTGGACGCCACGATTACTTCTATGACGACAGGATGGAGGAGGAACACGCCGTACGTGATACGACACAGAGGTAGGAAGAAATTCCAAGACAGAATCTTGGAGATAAATCCTGAATGGGATATGAGACAATGAGAAGGTTATCATTAATAGGATATGATACAATGAGAAACACATCATTAATAGGATATAATACAATGAGAAGGTTATCATTAATAGGATATGAGACAATGAGAAGGATATCATGAATAGGATATGAGACAATGAGAAGGATATCCTGAATAGGATATGATACAATGAGAAGGATATCATTAATAAGATATGAGACAGTGAGAAACATATCATTAATAGGATACTAGAAAAGGAGAACGTTATCTCGAATAGGATATGAGACAATGAGAAGGTTATCCTGAATAAGATATAAGACAATGAGAAGGATATCATGATAGGATATGAGACAATGAGAAGGATGTCATAAATGTAATATGAGACAATGCGAAGGATATCATTAATAGGATATGAGACAATGAGAAAGTTATCCTGAATAGGATATGAGACAATCAGAAGGATATCCTGAATGGGATATGAGACAATGAGAAGGAAATCCTGAAACCCTTGTCCACAACAGGACTAATTACAATCTCCCTTAATCTCTCCTAGTCCACTTATACCCCTTTTTCCCATTTCGGAACCTGGTCAATAAATGTATTTTCATTGGTTCACACAATATGACTGCAACTATTATAAAAGTTTTACTCAACATCACGTCCGCTGACCACTGTGTGTTATTTGTATTAAGTAAACATATTATAATCAACCATTTAATTCACTCATTTATTCATAATTAGTTACATTGTTACGCATAAATGAAACCAATACAAACAAATATTCTAGATTTATAACAATAAAAGATAGTAAACCATTGGATAGAGATTAAGCTTTTGCTCAAAAGGATTGTCATTTGATTCTCGCTCCCGTTGAGATTCTTATATTTAGTTTGTAGACGTGTGTGTTTGTGATTGAAAAGAATCTGCCTCTCATCTCCCTGACACACCTCGCATAGTGAAGGAATCAAAGGAACGCTAGGGGCATTTCATTGTAGAACTAGTTTAGTGTTAAAGCTATCCAGACAAGGCATCTGTGGCCTCAATGCTGATTTCAAAAATAAACTTTTTACATTGTTTTACTTTCAGACTTATCTATTAATAAATGTATGTGATACTCATCAATACATATATTTGTGTAGATGTGATACTCATCAATACATATATTTGTGTAGATGTGATACTCATCATTGCATATATATTTGTACAATGTAAACCTGTTTGATATCCCCATCTTCTTTTCTTCCTATAAATTTTATTTCAGTGACTTGTTTCCGCTCACCCTGTACTTATACTTGTCCAGCGACACACCTTTTTCTAATTAACCCCTTTCCAATGACCCCTTTACTACCTTCCCCCTTGTGAAATTAACCCCTTGACCACCTACCCCCTTGCCAATGACCCCCTTGACCACATACCCCCTGGTCCAATGCCCCCCTTCACCACCTACCCCCTTGTCCAATGACCCCCATGACCACCTACTTCCTGGTCCAATGACCCCCTTGACCACCTAACCCCTTGTCAAATGACCCCCTTCACCACCTACCCCTTGTCCAATGACCCCCTTCACCATCTACGCCCTGGTCATATGACTCCCTTGACTACCCACCTCCTTGTCCAAGGACACCCCTTTACTAGTTACCCCCTGGTCCTATGACCCCCTTGACTACCCACATCCTTGTCCAATGACCCCCTTTACTAGTTACCCCCTGATCCTATGACCCCTTGACCACATACCTCCTTGTCTAATGACCCCATTGTCCACCTAACCCCTGGTCCAATGACCCCCTTGACCACCTAACCCCTGGTCCAATGACCCCCTTGGCCACCTACCCCCTGGTCCTATGACCCCCTTGACTACCCACCTCCTTGTCCAATGACCCCCTTCACCATCTACGCCCTGGTCATATGACTCCCTTGACTACCCACCTCCTTGTCCAAGGACACCCTTTACTAGTTACCCCCTGGTCCTATGACCCCCTTGACTACCCACATCCTTGTCCAATGACCCCCTTTACTAGTTACCCCCTGGTCCTATGACCCCTTGACCACATACCCCCTTGTCCAATGACCCCATTGTCCACCTAACCCCTGGTCCAATGACCCCCTTGACCACCTAACCCCTGGTCCAATGACCCACTTGGCCACCTACCCCCTGGTCCTATGACCCCCTTGACTACCCACCTCCTTGTCCAATGACCCCCTTTACTAGTTACCCCCTGGTCCTATGATCCCCTTGACTACCCACCTCCTTGTCCAATGACACCCTTTACTAGTTACCCCCTGGTCCTATGACCCCTTTGACCACCCACCTCCTTGTCCATTACAGCATGTGAAGATAACCCAAGCCACAGCTAAGGCCCAGGCTGGTCGGGTCAACGCCTCATACAACGACCGCTCTACTCCCGTCCATTGGGCGCCCCATTGTTGGTTCTCACTGTACGTTATATAGGGCGTCGCCACAACAATACCAAGGGCGGCGGTCCATCCTAGGTAAAGTGGGACCTGAAATAGTGGATAGCAAATTGAAAAAAAAACACAAGGAATTGAGTATGACCCAGCCTCCCGATCAACTTATGAATTTTACAATTCAAACTAAAATAAAAATTATACATTTTGAAAGATCATTGGATTCACAGTTTGATTGGCTTAAAAATGTTAAGAATTATTGATCTATTTAACGAATTCTATCGGTTTGTTATCAATATTTTTTATATTGAAAAGTCAATCTTGTTTTAATTTGTTTAACTGTAAACTGGGACTATAACATGTGGGACTATTGTTGGATTATAACATGTGGGGCTATAACATGTGGGACTATAACATGTGGGGCTATAACATGTGGGACTTTTGAAGGACTATAACATGTCTGGCTATAACATGTGGGACTATAACATGTGGGACTATAACATGTGGGACTATTGTAGGACTATAACATGTTGGACTATAACATGTGGGACTATAACATGTGGGACTATAACATGTGGGACTATTGTAGGACTATAACATGTGGGGCTATAACATGTGGGACTATAATATGTGGGGCTATAACATGTGGAACTATAACATGTGGGGCTATAACATGTGGGACTATAACATGTGGGGCTATAACATGTGTGGCTATAACATGTGGGACTATAACATGTGGAACTATAACATGTGGGACTATAACATGTGGGACTATAACATGTGGGACTATAACATGTGGGACTATTGTAGGACTATAACATGTTGGACTAAAACATGTGGGACTATAACATGTGGGACTATTGTAGGACTATAACATGTTGGACTATAACATGTGGGGCTATAACATGTGGGACTATAATATGTGGGGCTATAACATGTGGAACTATAACATGTGGGGCTATAACATGTGGGACTATAACATGTGGGGCTATAACATGTGTGGCTATAACATGTGGGACTATAACATGTGGGACTATGTGGGACTATAACATGTGGAACTATAACATGTGGGACTATAACATGTGGGACTATAATATGTGGGACTATAATATGTGGGACTATAATATGTGGGACTATAATATGTGGGACTATAACATGTGGGACTATTGTGGGACTATAACATGTGGGACTATAACATGTGGGACAATAACATGTGAAACTATAACATGTGGGACTATAATATGTGGGACTATAATATGTGGGACTATAATATGTGGGACTATAATATGTGGGACTATAACATGTGGGACTATAACATGTGGGACTATAACATGTGGGGCTATAACATGTGGGACTATAATATGCGGGACTGTGACACGTGGGACTATAACATGTGGGACTATTGTGGGACTATAAAATTTTGGAATATATTATGTGGGGCAATAATATGTCAGATTATAACATGGGGGCAATTACATGTTTGACTATAATATGTTGGACTATGTATGTATGGCATCTTTCCGTCTACGAGAGACGATAGATTATCTTGTCTGGTTGCAGCTCTTCGTGTGGCTAATGAGACCGATCCTTGAATGGCAGTCTCTTGTGCATGTCCCGCACACGAATGCAGTGGAGTAGTGTTTTCTTGCCTTTCTCCGCGCTCTCTTCACAGCTGCTTCCGCCCTGTAGACCTCCTCGGCACGTAGTGATCCTTTCTTCACGATGCCCCGCCATGTGGATCGATCCTCCGCCAAGCCCTCCCAATTTGAGATGTTGATGTTAGCCGCCTTCATATCTCTTTTGCAAATGTCTATGTATCTGAGACGAGGCCGTCCAACTGACCTTTTCCCTATCGCCAGCTCGCTGTACAGCACGTCCTTAGGTATGCGACCAGGTTGCATTCGCTTGACGTGCCCAAGCCAGCGGAGGCGTCTTTGGATTAAAATGGCTGGGACGCTGCACATATTTGTTTGAGACAGGACATCCGTGTTGGGGACTTTTTCCTGCCATTTGATGTCAAGGATGCGGCGCAGGCATCTGAGGTGGAAGCCATTGAGCCTTTTTTCGTGCCTGTTGTATGTGGTCCAAGACTCGCAGCCATAGAGGAGTGTGCTCAGTACGCAGGCCTGGTATACCTGCAGCTTAGTTCTTGTTGTGAGCTTGGCATTGGACCAGACTCTTTTCTTCAATCTCGTCATGACAGTTGCGGCCCTCCCTATCCTACCACTTATCTCATCCTCCATTGAGAGGATGCTCGAAATGGTCGACCCTAGATATGTGAATCTGTCAACAGCATCCAAGTTGCAGTCGTCGATGGAGATAGTGGGAGGAGATTCAGCGTCCTGAGCCATAATGTTGGTTTTCTTTAAGCTGATGATCATGCCAAACTCTTTGCAGGCAGCGGATAAACTGGATACAAGGCTCTGCAGGCCGTCTGCTGAGTGAGATACTAAAGCGGCGTCATCTGCAAATAAGAGCTCACGTAGCATGACCTTTCTTATTTTGGTCTTAGCTCTAAGGCGCGCAATGTTGAACAATCTCCCGTCTGCTCTAGTGTGGATGTATATCCCCTCGCTGTTGTTCTTGAAGGCATACTGGAGTAAGATGGAGAAGAAGATTGCAAATAAAGTAGGAGCTAGCACGCAGCCTTGCTTTACTCCACTACTTACTGGAAAAGCTTCTGAGGTGGCACCGTCATAGCATACTGTGCCCTGCATGTTATAGTGGAACTGCTCGATGATGTTAAGCAGACGTGCAGGGCAGCCTATTTTTTTTAGGATCTGGAAGAGGCCGCTTCTGCTGACAAGATCAAAAGCTTTAGTGAGGTCGACAAACGCTATGTATAGAGGCATATGTTGTTCCCTGCATTTCTCCTGCAACTGGCGCAGAGAGAAGATCATGTCCATGGTTGACCTACCGGCTCGAAAGCCACATTGCGATTCTGGGAGTACACGCGCTGCTAGGGTCTGCAAGCGTGTTAATGCAACTCGGGCGAAGGCCTTTCCAACTATGCTAAGAAGGAAGATTCCACGATAGTTGTTGCAGTCACTCTTGTCTCCTTTGTTCTTGTACAATGTAACAATGTTGGACTATAATATGTTGGAATACAACATGTTGGACTATAATATGTTGGACTATAATATATTGGGCTATAGCAAGTTGGACTATAACATGTTGGGTTGTAATACGTTGGACCATACCATGCACAACTAAAACCTGTTGGGCTATAAAATGTCCTTGGTTTATTCAATATCTGAGTAACTGACACAAACTTTTATTCTGATGATTTTGATGTAGTTATTCGCCTTAATTCCATTAATCTATACTAGGTTTGGGGGGTGGGTGCGGACAAGGACTTCATTTGGGTTGGGCAGGCTTAAGCTTTTGCCCTCCATCCTGCATTTGCAGGTTTTATTTATATTTCTATGTACTTTGGCGCCTCCAGTAATAAACAACTTAACAAGCCGACCAAGTTTTGACTTTGCCCCCCCCCCACAATCCCTAAATTGACGCCCCAATGTGGGGATATTTTTTTCTGCCAAGTGCATTTTGGATTTATATAGCGTCATTCACGGGTTATAAGGCGCCCCAAGCAAACAAAAACTTAAACGGCCCTCCTCTTTATTTATCACCCCATCACAAATGAAACAAGAACTTTAAAAAATGATGCAAATTTATATAATGAAATATTACTTCATAGATGCAGCCCGCCAAACATTGGCGACAGCAATGCGTGAACTTCCCATCTACTAGATACAGCCCGCCAAACATTGGCCACAGCAATGCGTCAACTTCCTATCTACTATATATAGCCCGCCAAACATTGGCCACAGCAATGCGTCAACTTCCCATCTACTAAAGCTACTTGACAAAACATCACTGCACACTTTCTATATCACGCCCATGAACTATATTAATATTCTGATGTCCCAACCACTTTTAAACCGACTATTTTTTACATCAGACTTAAATTGAGACGAATTTATTTTCCGAAAAGAAAATAGTAATCTAAAAATGTATAAAATAATTGGTTCTGTTAGTTATAAATTGCTATTGGATTCATATAAATTGTCTGCGCAACATAACGTTTCTAGACAACATCAGATTCAAACCATAAAACTTGACCAACATTAGAAACATTCCATCAAAATGAAGTGCGTCCACCTGTAACACCAGCCATGGATACCCATCATATAACAGAGATGTGTTGTGACTGCCCATCATATAACAAAGATGTGCTGTGACCTACCATCATATAACAGAGATGTGTTGTGACTGCCCATCATATAACAGAGATGTGTTGTGACTGTCCATCATATAACAGAGATGTGTTGTGACTGCCCATCATAAAACAAAGATGTGCTGTGACCTACCATCATATAGCAGAGATGTGTTGTGACTGCCCATCATATAACAGAGATGTGTTGTGACTGCCCATCATATAACAGAGATGTGTTGTGACTGCCCATCATATAACAGAGATGTGTTGTGACTGCCCATCATATAACAGAGATGTGTTGTGACTGCCCATCATATAACAGAGATGTGTTGTGACTGCTCATCATATAACAGAGATGTGTTGTGACTGCCCATCATATAACAGAGATGTGTTGTGACTGCCCATCATATAACAGAGATGTGTTTTGACTGCCCATCATATAACAGAGATGTGTTTTGACTGCCCATCATATAACAGAGATGTGTTGTGACTGCCCATCATATAACAGAGATGTGTTTTGACTGCCCATCATATAACAGAGATGTGTTGTGACCTCCCATCATATAACATATTTGTGTTTTGACTGCCCATCTTATAACATATTTGTGTTTTGACTGCCCATCATATAACAGAGATGTGTTGTGACTGCCCAGACTTCAGCTCACCTTCCTGATGCTGACTTTCTTATTCCCAGTGTACAAAAGGTAGCCGAGGCCAAGGCCGATGGCGTATGGAGCCACACGGCAGTAAGGTTTGACGTAGACTTGTGAGAAGTAGTTCGTGTCAGCCATCCTGTGACAAGACATAAGTGAAATGTGTCAACCATCCTGTGACAAGACAGATGGTAAATTTGTCAACCATCCTGTGACACGACACCAAGTCTAACATCATAAACACGTGTAACACCATACACATAGAAACGACGTGTAACACCATACACATACTTACCACGTGTAGCACCATACACATACAAACCACGTGTAACACCCTACACATACCAACCACGTGTAACACCATACACATACAGACCACGTGTAACACCTTACACATACAAACCTGAGCACACTGCCGTTTATGCCAGAGTTGATGACCATAACAGACAAGATTTGAACTGCGACCAACAACGCAACAAGGATGTAACCTAGAACAGGATAGCTGGACAAAAATAAAGGGAGACGCCTTAGAATAAATGTCTGATAGACACATGACAAAATAAAATACATTTTCACCCAATACATGACATTATATCAAAGTGCCTAGTTGACATTATCAAAATAAAATAATTATTTGCTGAACACAGTACATTACATTACATTACATTACCCATAAACATTTTTCTAGCACGTGACATACGTTCAAATTGAAAGTAAATTGGTTATTTTTTCAGGCAGGATTTTGGGAAATCTTTTAAAATGTAATTTGGAATTTAAAACTTAAATTAATTAAAATGTTTCATGTAAATGAAAAACAATATATGACATGAAATGATATGTTGTAGTTACATAAAGTGATATACTGTGTTACATAAAGTGATATGTTGTATTACGTAAAGTGATATGTCTCACGTTACCAGAGAAGTGGAATCACCACTAGGGGAGATAACAATGAAAGCTGGAAGTCGTTGACTAGGTAGTATGTCCATGGCATGCACTGAAATAATGGAGATCATTAAACAGTATATCAAGCGCCTACACTGAATCAAGGGAGATAATTGAATAGTATATCAAGGACCTACAATCAAGGGAGATAATTAAACAGCATATCAAGCGTCTACAATCAAGGGAGATAATTAAACAGCATATCAAGGACCTACAATCAAAGGAGTTGATTGATTATGATATCAAGGGAATAGTATATCAAGAGAATACATTGAAACAACCGATGGATTGTCTTGGTTGATGGCTTGACTTCAATGATGGGTTGTTTGGGCCGATGGGTTGTTTGGGCCGATGGGTTGTTTAGGCCGATGGATTTTCTGTGTCTGGGCCGATAGGTTGTCTGGGCCGATGGGTTTTTTGGGCCGATTGGTTGTTTGGGCCGATGGATTGTCTGGCCGATGGGTTGTCTGTGCCGATGGGTTGTCTGGGCCGATGGGTTGTCTGTGCCGATGGCTTGTCTGGGCAGATGGATTGTCTGGGCCGATGGGTTGTTTGGGTCGATGGGTTGTTTGGGCCTATGGGTTGTCGGGGCAGATGGGTTGTGTGGGCCGATGGGTTGTCTGGGCCGATGGGTTGTTTAGGCCGATGGATTTTCTGTGTCTGGGCCGATAGGTTGTCTGTGCCGATGGGTTTTTTGGGCAGATTGGTTGTTTGGGCTGATGGATTGTCTGGCCGATGGGTTGTCTGTGCCGATGGGTTGTCTGGGCCGATGGGTTGTTTGGGCCGATGGGTTGTCTGGGCAGATGGGTTGTCTGGGCCGATGGGTTGTTTGGGCCGATGGGTTGTTTGGGCCGATGGGTTGTCTGGGCCGATGGGTTGTCTGGGCCAATAGGTTGTCTGGACAGATGGGTTGTCATAAACAGACAAAGAATGAATGGCATACATTCAGGTGACGTCATTAGACAAGGACTTACCATTTTATCAGACTGGTAAAAGTTGCTGATGAAGAGAGCATTGGTCCACCAGTGCTTGTGACAATTTGATCCTGACTTCAGACCTGGATGCTGTTCTACTGCCTGCACCATGTAAGGTCCCAAGTTGGTGTAAACCATAATTATCAGGTAATAGCAGGGCACTATTCTGCCAAGTTGATAAGCCAAATTGATAGATTTATATAGTAATTTACATTTATGGACAATATTTATATTACAATCTGTATATACTTGATTACAGGTCATCGGGAGAATAATGGTAGACACTTTGTGATAATTTCCACCAGCTATTGCCAAAACTCATCGCAATTTCCCATTTTAAAGAGAAGTATCTTTGTAATAATTTTTATGTTTCTAACATCATTAAAAGTTTAAAGAAGTATTATTCTGCTGTATCTGTTGTATCTGCTATATATTATACGCACCCCCCCCCCTTACACCTTTTTGCGCCCCTAAACTACATTTTTTTCTCTTAACATGATCTTAAATTACCAAATGTAAATGATCACTAATTAAGTAATTATTATCCCAAAAGGAGTTCAATGACTCCTGACCTTCAATTTTTTGCTCTAAAATGTAAAAAAAATAACAAGAAATTTACAACAAAAACTCTATTTATAATTTTAAATATATTTTATATTAATCAGAATTTGATATATCCTCCTGAGTCCAGGCGTGCAGCCCACTGGACAATAGTTTTCTATCACTTATTCTAACTAAGTAGCTAATTTTCGTTTGGATCCTCTTGTACCGTCTGCTGGACATATTTTTACACCAGTCTGACCTACTTTTACGCCGAGATAGACAATAAATAATTTTAAAATGGCCGACTGATGTGCTGTAACTACGCGCTCTGGGGGTGCTGGTAAGTTTTTTGCTATTATTTATTAGATTTAATCCAATCTAAAGATTTCAATGTTGTTTTAAGACAATTATATGTCACAGAATATGAATTTATAAGGATTTTTATTAATATTTCATTATATCGTAGTTTATTTCATCATTTTAAAACGTGTCCAGTCTACTGGACACAGGACTCTAATCAAAACAACAACACATACCGGCGGTGATCAGTGACACACAAATGAATAAATGTCGTAGTCATAGTTCTGTGCAATCGATGTCATTTTTAGCTGTTTAAATGGTATCCTTGTTATCAAAGTAATTATGCATTTAGATACTTATATCTTATTTATTCTTTAAATTTATTAATCAATGTTTAAATTAAAAAATAATGAAAAATACCTAGGTTTACGGTTACCTAAACTTAGGACTTAGGGGGGTAGTAATAGTACTGTATCTAAATCTAGTCACAAGTGTATCTCAAGTCGGAATATTTAAATTCAATATATTTAATTTAGGCATTCTAAAATATTTAGGCCTCTGTTTTTTTTAATTTTAAGAAAATCACCGATTTTGATAATTATGAAAATGAATAAAATTAAAATGTCTTATTTTCATGCAAACTGAACTGATGTTGTTTTTTTTTTACTGTTGTAGGCAATGCACAGAGAAACTACTGAGACTACTGCACAGAACAACAGTTATGAGTGATGTTTGAACAATCGTCAGATATCGGAGAAATATCCTCGTCCTCTGATGAAAACGATACAGATGTTGACATTGATTAAAATGAATCAATCTCTGAAAATTAATCATTTGAAGACAAAGAACCTTTGTCCAAAGATAACAAAAAGCGAGAAAGTGAAAGTCGCTCCCTGTGGCGTAAACCAACCAGTTTGTTTCGATTTGCCAGATGTTAATCTCAAAATTAATGAATTAGGCTTACAAAAGGTTCATTTAGCTGGATTTGGTATGAAGGCGTTTGAAGCAGTTCTTGTTGGCAACCAAACACAAAATACTTTGCAAGTTGAACAGCGCACCCTGCATTTAGCGGAACATCCTTCTCTGCTACTGCTACATCTTGAAAAGAATTTGAATCAATATCTGGAATTTCAGGGAGATGGGCAGCTTGTTGATAATGAACACCTGGATTGGGTACAGGGGCTCTTTTTTCCCCTCTATCTTTTTCAAAGATGACCTCATCAAATGGAGGAGTGCGTTTTTCACGCTTAGTTGCTCCATGTCTTCTTGGTACCGGTATTGAAAGCATGCATTTACAAGAGCTAGTTCCAACATATGGAATAGACTCTGATGGACCATTTGGAATTTCTGGCTCAAGTAGGATAATAGCTCAGAAGTCTGTCACACAAGTCGACACCTCACGTTGTGACTTTATTGTTTTTTTAGAAATGGACACTGTTCCTCAATATACTTTTTTTTCCTTTTTTTGACTATACTAAACACTGGTTAGTTGGAGCCATCGATTCTGCAATACATGGCACCCTAGTCGAAGTTGCCCCATACATTCGTATTGAGGGATACATCAGGCAAGACATCAACAAGCTAATTCTAAAAAACTTGTTATTTCTTCGGCTGTAACGGAAGTCTGAATCATACCGGTATGCAGATTGGTGAAAAATTATGTGTCTGTAGAATTGTTCATCAAAATATTGATGGAAATAATCAAAAGGTTCAACATTTCATGAGTTTCCAAATCAAGTTGTTGGTTTTTTATTACGTATAGCAAAAAAGGATTTGGGTCCTGATGTCCAGTGGACTACACATCAAATATCAAAATCAAAATTTTTTGTTTGAATGGTTTTTTTGTGTTTTAGCATCACTATTAGCACAATAAAATAGGTGTCAAGTTGATTTCACTCTAGCTTGCCTCTTGGGACTCAGGAGGATATTGATTTCTTCATTGAAAATTTAACCAAACTTTTGCATTGTTTTTCTACTAAATTTTAGAAAAATCGTAAAACAAAGAATTCTTTAGAAGCCTAGAGTGTTTTTGTAAAGAAATGTTATTAATCTCATAACAATATACATCCACTTTACACTTTATTTTTCTGAAATAAAATGTTAACCCCTCTTTGTTTACGCCCATCAACTGTAAATTATTTTAAAAAATGGCTCTACTTTTAAGATTATATTTTCACGTGTGTAAAATGATTGGGTTTTGATATTCAGGGTATAACTATATAAATGTACACACGTTTTGTCAACGCCATTGATTTTATCAATTGGTAAATATTTGTAAAAAAATATGTAACATCTCTTTTTCACAACTGTAATATAATTGGATCTGAAGAAATTGTCATCCACATAAAAATGTACAAACCTATTGCGGCCTTCTTTCGTTGTCTATGGTCTATTGATGCATGTTAATTATTTAATACGTCTATGATTAAAACAATGTCCTATGTCACCAATCACACAACAATGTCCTATGTCACCAATCACACAACAATGTCCTATGTCACCAATCACACAACAATGTCCTATGTCACCAATCACACAACAATGTCCTATGTCACCAATCACACAACAATGTCCTATGTCACCAATCACACAACAATGTCCTATGTCACCAATCACACAACAATGTCCTATGTCACCAATCACACAACAATGTCCTATGTCACCAATCACACAACAATGTCCTATGTCACCAATCACACAACAATGTCCTATGTCACCAATCACACAACAATGTCCTATGTCACCAATCACACAACAATGTCCTATGTCACCAATCACACAACAATGTCCTATGTCACCAATCACACAACAATGTCCTATGTCACCAATCACACAACAATGTCCTATGTCACCAATCACACAACAATGTCCTACGTCACCAATCACACAACAATGTCCTACGTCACCAATCACACAACAATGTCCTATGTTACCAATCACACAACAATATCCTATGTCACCAATCACACAACAATATCCTATGTCACCAATCACACAACAATTTCCTATGTCACCAATCACACAACAATGTCCATGAATATCAGAAGTTTCCTAAAATAATCCTTTATTCCACATAAACATGCAGTACTAGCAAGGGTCACTAATCATTTATTCCTCATAAACTTATGCAGTACTAGCAAGGGTCACTAATCATTTATTCCTCATAAACACATGCAGTACTAGCAAGGGTCACTAATCATTTATTCCACATAAACACATGCAGTACTAGCAAGGGTCACTAATCATTTATTCCACATAAACACATGCAGTACTAGCAAGGGTCACTAATCATTTATTCCTCAGAAACACACGCAGTACTAGCAACGGTCACTAATCATTTATTCCTCAGAAACACATGCAGTACTAGCAAGGGTCACTAATCATTTATTCCACATAAACAGATGCAGTACTAGCAAGGGTCACTAATAATTTATTCCACATAAACACATGCAGTACTAGCAAGGGTCCGTTATCATTTATTCCTCATAAACACATGCAGTACTAGCAAGGGTCACTAATCATTTATTCCTCATAAAGACATGCAGTACTAGCAAGGGTCACTAATCATTTATTCCTCATAAACACATGCTGTACTAGCAAGGGTCCCTAATCATTTATTCCACATAAACACATGCAGTACTAGCAATGGTCACTAATCATTTATTCCTCATAAACACATGCAGTACTAGCAAGGGTCACTAATCATTTATTCATCATAAACACATGCAGTACTAGCAAAGGTCACTAATCATTTATTCCACATAAACAGATGCAGTACTAGCAAGGGTCACTAATAATTTATTCCACATAAACACATGCAGTACTAGCAAGGGTCCGTTATCATTTATTCCTCATAAACACATGCAGTACTAGCAAGGGTCACTAATCATTTATTCCTCATAAAGACATGCAGTACTAGCAAGGGTCACTAATCATTTATTCCTCATAAACACATGCTGTACTAGCAAGGGTCCCTAATCATTTATTCCACATAAACACATGCAGTACTAGCAATGGTCACTAATCATTTATTCCTCAGAAACACATGCAGTACTAGCAAGGGTCACTAATCATTTATTCCTCAGAAACACATGCAGTACTAGCAAGGGTCACTAATCATTTATTCCACATAAACACATGCAGTACTAGCAAGGGTCCGTTATCATTTATTCCTCATAAACACATGCAGTACTAGCAAGGGTCACTAATCATTTATTCCTCATAAAGACATGCAGTACTAGCAAGGGTCACTAATCATTTATTCCTCATAAACACATGCTGTACTAGCAAGGGTCCCTAATCATTTATTCCACATAAACACATGCAGTACTAGCAAGGGTCACTAATCATGTATTCCTCATAAACACATGTAGTACTAGCAAAGGTCACTAATCATTTATTCCTCATAAACACATGCAGTACTAGCAAGGGTCACTAATCATTTATTCCACATAAACACATGCAGTACTAGCAAGGGTCACTAATCATTTATTCCACATAAACACATGCAGTACTAGCAAGGGTCACTAATCATTTATTCCACATAAACACATGCAGTACTAGCAAAGGTCACTAATCATTTATTCCTCATAAACACATGCAGTACTAGCAAGGGTCACTAATCATGTATTCCTCATAAACACATGTAGTACTAGCAAAGGTCACTAATCATTTATTCCACATAAACACATGCAGTACTAGCAAGGGTCACTAATCATTTATTCCACATAAACACATGCAGTACTAGCAATGGTCACTAATCATTTATTCCACATAAACACATGCAGTACTAGCAAGGGTCACTAATCATTTATTCCACATAAACACATGCAGTACTAGCAAGGGTCACTAATCATTTATTCCACATAAACACATGCAGTACTAGCAATGGTCACTAATCATTTATTCCACATAAACACATGCAGTACTAGCAAAGGTCACTAATCATTTATTCCTCATAAACACATGCAGTACTAGCAAGGGTCACTAATCATTTATTCCACATAAACACATGCAGTACTAGCAATGGTCACTAATCATTTATTCCACATAAACACATGCAGTACTAGCAATGGTCACTAATCATTTATTCCACATAAACACATGCAGTATTCGCAAGGGTCACTAATCATGTATTCCTCATAAACACATGTAGTACTAGCAAAGGTCACTAATCATTTATTCCTCATAAACACATGCAGTGCTAGCAAGGATCAATATTCCTTTATTCCACATAAACACATGCAGTACTAGCAAGGGTCACTAATCCTTTAGAAGAACATAATCAAATCCTTCTTAAACAGGTATGAAGTACCCTCTCACTACCACAGGTGTTCATCACTAACTCCCTCTATCACACAGCCCTCTTTCGTGAACCTACTTTCAACTCCCTTGTCTCACACCTAATATCCATACACTTGTTTATTAGTATTTCTCTGCCATGCAATGACCATTTAGCCGCAATTATACAATTCATGACACTAACTCATGGACCAAAAAGTGTTCACACTAACAACAGTGATTCTCATACAAACTCTGACCATCCATGAACAACTTTGCATACCAAAACTTCACACTACTAAATCTAGTTCACAACAAAACCCTATTCATACCCCCAATATATGTGTACCAAAGAACGTTAATTATTTATCAAAATCATCCCTTATTCTGAGGCGTATCTTGAGCTGCCTGTGACAAAATGAAAGGATCGAATCGCCATCCCCCCCCCCCTTGCAGATTTTAATGCAAATTAATAAAAATCATCCATGGGATGGTATCCCCCTACATAAACATCCACACATTAGTTGCACGCCCCTGAACATGTATTACCTACCTGGCCAGATAGTATCCTATTATTCACATATATTACCTGGCACAAGACGGTGTGCTATCATTCACATGTATTACCTGGCAAGATTGTGTCCTACCATCCACATGTATTACCTGGCAAGACGGTGTCCTACCATCCACATGTACTCGCCAAGGGTCATCACTCGGGTCATCTGCTTTGTCTTGTTTTTAGCTTTGACTTTCATAAAGTTGTAGGCGTACAGCGTTCCACTGGAACATAAAGTCAAATACACCAATTACAATGTGTACATTGGAAGTGGACTTATATCTCCATCAAAATATATGTGTACCTTTGTACATAATCAGAAGGTTCTGAAATATCTCTTAAACTGCAGACGTGTACTACGAATGTGTACATTTGTTTGTTTTTTCTAATGACAACGTATCCATATGTATGTACACAAGGCTCTATACTATTGTATGTGTACATATGCCTCAGTAATTATGTGTGTGTAAAAATAATGTTCTAAGACTTCATTATGACAATCATAATAAGAGGAGATGGATTTTCGTTGCTCGATCTTTTCAAATTTTGTAATTATGTACCAGTGAATGTGTATACCTTTGTGGGTACCACTAGAAAAAGGATATTTGCTGTATAGCTGTTATCATCAAAGTGTGTATCCATGACATTTTATCACTAACTATATTAATCTATAGCACACCTGTACACCTGTTTAAAAAATGGTTCCATCGAACTATTGGATTGCCCACCTGAGAAGAAAGAATGTGTCCGCTGCTAGGGTTGTGTTGATCATTGCCTGTGTCCAGAAGGATTGGGTCAGCTTGACCGTGTCCACGTGGTTTTCTGGGATTAATTGTTATTTTTTTTATATCTAAGATAATATGTCATCATACACATTACTTACTACAGAACTAATGTGTCATCATACACATGACTTACTACAGAACTAATATGTCATCATACACATGAATTACTACAGAGCTAATATGTCATCATTCACATGACTTACTACAGAGCTAATATGACATCATACACATGACTTACTACAGAACTAATGTGTCATCATACACATGACTTACTACAGAACTAATATGTCATCATACAAATGACTTACTACAGAGCTAATATGTCATCATTCACATGTCTTACGACAGACCTAATATGACGTCATATCAAGCCGGGGAGAGAAGAACTATAACACATCACTTTTATATTTTTGAAATAAAAAAAGTCTTATTACAAAAAAGGGCTCATTACTTTAAAAAATGACTCATTACATAAAAGTGGTTGCTGACTCTTGCTTAAACCTACAAATTACCTACAATTACCTACAAATTACTCACAACTTACTCACAACTTACTCACAACTAAATCACAACTTACTCATAACTTACTCACAACTTACCTAAAACTGTCGGGTTGGAGTAAAGAGCCCCGTAATATGATCCCATGACGATCCATCCGATGGACATGACCCTGACCCCATTAAGACAGAACATTGTGTCAGCATGACCCTTGCCGAGAACGTTGGTCAGGTTACGACGTAGAGAGAAACAAACGAGCATGCGTTCCAATAGAAGAACTGAAACATACACATCAACATATGAAACACACGAGCAAGCGTTCCAATAGAAGAACTGAAACATACACATCAACATATGAAACACACGAGCAAGCGTTCCAATAGAAGAACTGAAACATACACATCAACATATGAAACACACGAGCAAGCGTTCCAATAGAAGAACTGTACCATACACAGCAACATATGAAAGATACACAATAACATATGAGAGACATATTATGGTCTTTAACGTTCACACAACTCTATTAACTAATGTGATATGAAGTAAATGACGTCATTTGACCCAGTACTACTTACCTGTGTTAGGTAATGACTTTTCTTGTCGGTCGTTCATTGACAACTTCGTCTCTAAATGTTTTTTTTGCATTCTTGGCAAAGAAATGCTACCTGTTTGTCTCTTCGAACTGCCCCTGAGCTTTGATAACGTCTTTACTCTTCGCGTATGGACAGATTCATTGCGATCCAATGGACCATTGTCATGGACATGGGTGAGGCCATTATTGACCCCATGGGTTTGGCCATCATTGACCTCAGGGGCGTGGCCATCATTGACCACAGGGGCGTGGCCATCATTGACAACAGGGGTGGGGCTATCATTAACAACAGGGGCATGGCCATCATTGACAACAGGGGAGGGGCCATCATTGACACTAGGGTCAGGTAAACAGCCATTCTCTGTTTCGATGCTGGTAATAATGTTTCCCTTGAGTGGGCCACAGATGACGTCACCTTTACTAGGCTCAGATGCAGACTGGACCCGGTGCTCAAGTTCCGTGATGTCATCTACATGTGATGAGGCGTCCCACTGATTGGAGACTTCTGCTGGCTGGTTGTCAGTCGGACATGTGGCGTATTCAGAGAGTTGTTCGGAGGTTGCTTGTTCTCCTGACAGATCAGACCTCACGTCTGCTGACTCGTCTGAACTGTAAGCATTGTTGATATAGGAATATCTGGTCAGCGTTGGTTCATTCTGGCTTGTTGTGACCAAATTTAAGTTGTTCCTTCCGTTAGAGTCAACATTGGCCTCGTTTTGATATTTAGATTTAACATCTGGTATGTTCTGATTGGCAGAGTCGAATTTTGACAGTTTCTTGTTTCCAGCGTCAGTATCTGGTATGTTCTGGTCTGAAGTGTCTAAAGAAGGTCTCACTTGGTCTCTGATACTGTGTAGTTTTGCTTTACGGTACAAACTGGCCACATGTGATTGCTCTCCTATAGTGATATCGCGGCTGGTTTTGATCCCTTGTCGTCGTGCACGGAGCCAAACTTCAAACAAGGTGCCAACGGGCACCAGAAGCAGAATGACAGCGAGGACAGCTCTGCGTGAAGCAGATAAGATTTAGAGATTAGATGTTTGTAGCTATAGGTAACGTGGTGTGATAACTTGCTTTGCTAGTGGTGATAACTGTGGTGGTGATAGTGGTGATGATGGCGGTGGTGGTAGTAACTGCGGTGGTAATTCTGTTATTTACCGATGGTGGAATGAGATTTAAAAAATATAATGTAATGGTGATTAAATTGTGATTAAGACGTTTTCGTAAATATAGAGATAAATATTAATCGATATTTATATTTGGTGAGTTTGTGAGTATATGTGGTGATATTATGATAATTTAATGGTGATTTTAATAGTTAAGTTATTGATGACGGTGATGTTTGTATAATTATGGTAATTATGGGTCAAGTGCTACGATATGATGGTACTAATGATGGTACTAACAATGTCACAAGTGCTGCTATATCCCTACGTAGATGGGTGTCCACCTTACATTTGACAGCTGTCACTGTGTAGTTCGCCTGCCATGTTACCTGGTTGACAACTGAAAAGAAAAAAATTGACCGTGAGATAATGAAAATCTTTCTTTGTTTTAGCTTTGAGCCAGAGTCGGAACAGTTTGGGGCCGACGAGGAAAATGATGCACTCGAGGCAGATGAGGAAGATAATGCACTTGAGGCAGATGAGGAAGATAATGCACTCGAGGCAGATGAGGAAGATGATGCACTTGAGGCAGATGAGACACACGAGGCAGACGAGGTCTCAGGGTAACAATGGTAATTGTCACCATATTGATGAAAAATATATATTACCGGGACTAACATCTTTTTTTTTTAAACTATGTACATAGGGGCGCAAATTTATCCTGCTGCCTTAGGCGAAACTACATGTACGCCCCGACTTTCCTTTAAGCTGTTGAAAATGGTTTTAGCTTAATGAGTCAGCCTTAAAACCTCGTTAGTCTAGATTAGCTTAATGTTGTAAGATCATAATATATAAATGTTGAGTCAGCCTAACTTCTCTACTTACACATCTGGACAATGTTGTGCAGATCCTGCTCTGAACATCCCTTCACTACACAGATGTCTGCTACAAAAGGCGGGTGCCTGACAGGAAACTGTAGTTTCTAGTAAAGGAATGACCCATGTAATGACCCATGTAACGACCCATGTAACGACCCATGTAATGACCCATGTAATGACCCATGTAATGACCCATGTAACGACTCATGTAATGACCCATGTAATGACCCATGTAATGACCCATGTAACGACTCATGTAATGACCCATGTAATGACCCATGTAATGACCCATGTAATGACCCATGTAATGACCCATGTAATGACCCATGTAATGACCCATGTAATGACCCATGTAATGACCCATGTAATGACCCATGTAATGACCCATGTAATGACCCATGTAATGACCCATGTAATGACCCATGTAATGACCCATGTAATGACCCATGTAATGACCCATGTAAGGACCCATGTAATGGCGTTTTAAATAGAACAATTCCAATCACAAAATACCTTTATTTACATCGTGGCAAGGTGTAAACAATAATAACTAATTTACTTTTAAATTAGGTGTGGATTAAGTTACAAAAAAAATTAACATTAAATAAACGATTGAAACACAATAGAATATATTTGTAATATTTTAAATTTAGAGCATTAAACAAAAACTCAACACCAAAATCTAACTGAAGACGAAACATCAATAAACCAGAGACTCTCTAAGAGATGACAACTAACTGCCCATCATAGACTCTCTAACACAGCGGTTCTCCACCATTTCCAACGATCGCCTAAGACCATATGAAAACAAATATGCTCTACTGTCATGAAGTAGCAAAGAAAATAAATGTGTGGTTGGGGGTCGCCACAACATAAGGAACTGTCTTAAATGGTCTCGGCCTTAGGAAGTTTGAGAACCGCTGCTCTAACAGAAGAGAACTAACTGCATATCAGAGACTCTCTAACAGAAGACAACTATCTGCACACCAGAGACTCTCTAACAGAAGACAACTATCTGCACACCAGAGACTCTCTAACAGAAGACAACTATCTGCACACCAGAGACTCTCTAACAGAAGACAACTATCTGCACACCAGAGACTCTCTAACAGAAGACAACTATCTGCACATCAGAGACTTAAAACCAAACAAACAAAATGTCTTGCTTACACAATCCTGTCATGCGTCCAGTTACAGTTATTTCAATCATATTTCCTATCACAATTTATTTAACGTCAATCTTTATGTCTAAAACATTGACATGGTTATGAAGAAAGAGAAAAAAGTGACGTAGTCAGTGGTTCTGGTGTTATGTGGTGTTTGACTACCCTTACGCTATTAACTTACGAAAGATTTGACCAGCTCAGGCACCCATGGTGGAGTTGCGATATAAACGGAACAAAATTGGGCGGGAATTTCATCACCGGAAGTAAACTCTTGTAAGTTTTTATAGTAGCCGAGGGCATCAACACATTGCAGGTAATTGCCAGTCCAAGTGAGGGCGCCAGTAAAAACTCCCGCCCCTTGTTTTCCCGTGGAGTCGTACACTGCAAATTTAAAATTGGAAGTTGACTTGAAAATAAATAATTACTACAAAAAAATTACAAACAAAAAATTACAAACAAATATTTAACAAACAAATAATTACAAGCTTACTGTTCCAAGCCCATCCTCTCCTTGTGGTCAAGCCATGATAATAGGCAGCCATGTTTTGTCCGCACGTGGAGCTAAGTTTGTACCTGGCTGGACTCCTGCCAGCAGATATGAATGCCCGATAGATGTGAGGGAAGAAAAGATAACCAGAGTTTTCAAGTTGATCAATTTCCTCACTAATCTTATCATAGTTGTCCTTCCTTACACCAAATATTGTTTCATTAGTGTCATGTGTCTCGTTAGAGTATTTGCTCTTGTTAGAATTTTGTGTCTCGTTAGAGTGTTGTGTCTTGTTGATGATAAGTTGGGTTAAATTGTTATAGTGGCTTGGCTCAACCGATAATGAAAATGTTTGCAATGCTTCTCTGAGCAGGACAGTGACTGTCACAATGATCACAAAGGAATACATTGCAATAAATTGCGTAGCTGAATGTCAGTTGAAATGGCAATTATCTTCTTGTTGAAAACCATTGGTTCCCAAAATGGTGGCTCGAGGACCGGCAAATGTACCGGATGCTCACTTTGCGAGTCCACACACCTCACTTTGCCAGTCCACAAGCCTCATTTTGCCAGTCCACACGCCTCACGTTGCGGGTCAGCACATCATGGTCAAGAAACTGGAAAGGAAATGTTTGCATGTTTGAGTCTCGTTTCAATGATATCTATGCCATGCTTGTGATATCCACGTTATCAATACTATCACTGGGATATCCACTAATTGCCATTGTCGCTCACTAGGGCAGGGTGTCTTAACTTTTATTTAGCGCAGCACTCTTTACAATATTAAAACACGTCTCGAACCACCCTCAGGGTTTCTTTAAGGCATTTCTCAGTGGGGGTAGATCTAGAGATGTTGGCCTGGGGCGAATTAGAGATGATTAGCTGTGTCGGAGTTAGAGGTGCTGGGCTAGGCAAATTATAGATGTTTAGCTGTGTCGGAGTTAGATGTGCTGGGCTGGGCAAATTAGAGATGTTCCTAATTATGGCTGATTTTGGTGCTTACCACCCGTAAGTCTGAAATTCCCTCTCAAAATTGTCTTAACAAGTCACATAATTCAATATGTGCCAAAATGCATTCGGAAATTTTGAATTTATCGACAGCCTTTATAATCTCAATTTATCATCTGCCTTCCTTTCCTCACACTAATCAATGTTACAGTAAGTGCTTGAATATAAGCTTGTGCTAAATGATTTCCCTAGGACACACCACTAGCAGTGTGAATTCAGTTTATGTATTGCACTGAGTGTCCTAATGCCTCTCTCGGACTTTAAAAAATTCCTTCCCAGATACAATGGTCAAATATAAATACTGAATTCAGGTATGCTCCAAAATGCCCCTCTGGCCTTTGAAATAGTCACAATTTTTTTTTTTGGGGGGGGGGGGGGGGCTATCCATTGGAGAACCGTCGGTGACGTTAATTTCTACACTACTTCCCGAAATAAATAACATTATTATAACTACCAATTTTTACTACTGATAGATACACTGCATAGTGGAGTAGCTAGTGCTAGTGCTGATAAATACGCTACCTAGTGGAGTAGCTAGTGCTAGTGCTGATAGATACACTACCTAGTGGAGTAGCTAGTGCTAGTGCTGATAGATACACTACCTAGTGGCGTAGCTAGTGCTGATGGATACACTGCCTAGTGGAGTAGCTAGTGCTAGTGCTGATATATACACTGCCTAGTGGAGTAGCTAGTGCTAGTGCTGATAGATACACTGCCTGGTGGAGTAGCTATTGCTAGTGCTGATAGATACACTGCCTGGTGCAGTAGCTAGTGCTAGTGCTGATAGATACACTGCCTAGTGGAGTAGCTAGTGCTAGTGCTAGTGCTGATAGATACACTGCCTAGTGGAGTAGCTAGTGCTAGTGCTAGTGCTGATAGATACACTGCCTAGTGGAGTAGCTAGTGCTAGTGCTGATAGATACACTGCCTAGTGGCGTAGCTAGTGCTAGTGCTGATAGATACACTGCCTAATGGAGTAGCTAGTGCTAGTGCTAGTGCTGATAGATACACTACCTAGTGGCGTAGCTAGTGCTGATGGATACACTGCCTAGTGGAGTAGCTAGTGCTAGTGCTGATAGATACACTGCCTAGTGGAGTAGCTAGTGCTAGTGCTGATAGATACACTGCCTAGTGGAGTAGCTAGTGCTAGTGCTGATAGATACACTGCCTAGTGGAGTAGCTAGTGCTAGTGCTAGTGCTGATAGATACACTGCCTAGTGGAGTAGCTAGTGCTAGTGCTGATAGATACACTGCCTAGTGGCGTAGCTAGTGCTAGTGCTGATAGATACACTGCCTAATGGAGTAGCTAGTGCTAGTGTTAGTGCTGATAGATACACTGCCTATTAAAGTAGCTAGTGCTACCCTAGGCACTTCATTTAATGATACAAACTCTGCACTGTCATAAAATGCTACCTCTAAATATAGAAAGAAAGGTGACGCCTGGGCGTGTGCTCCCCTTCATACGTCCTTAGCTACGCCCTTGGTCACTGACACCCCCCTCCCTTTTCCTGCTACCTTGCACTGCCTCCTTCAACTTTAAGGAATTCGGAAGACGTATTAAGAATCTCTTAACTAAGGCCTACAGGTTTAGGTGGTACAATGCACAGTCTGATAAGAAAAAAAATTGGTTTTAATTCCAATGAAACTTTGCATATAACGTCATTTTTTTTACTAGCCTGCTGTCCGTTTTACAATCAGGAGCGTAAGTGATTTTTTTGTTAAGAAATAATTACATATTAATTTACAGGTTGGGGCAGTTTGGAGGGGAAAAAGGAGGGGGGTCTTTTGTGAGTATCCACATTTGTCCCCTCAGAGCTTGATCCCTCAGAACTTGACCCCTCAGAACTTGACCCCTCAGAACTTGTCACATCAGAACTTATCCCCTCAGAACTTGTCCCCTCAGAACTTTTCCCCTCAGAATTTGTCCCCTCAGAACTTGTCCCCTCAGAACTTGACCACTCAGAACTTGTCCCCTCAGAACTTGTCCACTCAGAACTTGCCCCTTTAGAACTTGTCCCCTCAGAACTTGTTCCATCAGAACTTGTCCCCTCAGATTTTGATCCCTCAGAACTTGTCCCCTCAGAACTTGTTCCCTTAGAACTTGTCCTCTCAGAACTTGTCCCATCAGAACTTGTCCCATCAGAACTTGACCCCCCAGAACTTGTCCCATCAGAACTTATCCCCTCAGAACTTGACTCCTCAGAACTTGTCCCCTCAGAACTTGTTCCCTTAGAACTTGTCCTCTCAGAACTTGTCCCATCAGAACTTGTCCCATCAGAACTTGACCCCTCAGAACTTGTCCCCTCAGAACTTGACCCCTCATAACTTGACCCCCCAGAACTTGTCCCATCAGAACTTATCCCCTCAGAACTTGACTCCTCAGAACTTGTCCCCTCAGAACTTGTCCCACCCTCTTGTATTCCAAACCTTTTCTTACAGCAATGTCAGTTAAACATGATACTTGATAGGATCTTATCTCAAAGCAATGTCAGAACGACATGATGCGTGATAAGATCTTATCATCTATGGGCGTAGGGAGAGGGCATGGAGAGGGTTATTCGACCCCTGATGCTTCTTTGGGGGGAAGGGGGGAGTGTGCCAATTTTGATCCATTTCATATAAATAAATAGATGATTTTTCTTCATGTTTTCTGTTTCCATTTTATTTTTCGTGACTTGTGGGAGGGTGGGGGACAAGGGTATTGGAGACTGTCGTCAGCGAACTTGTTAATATCCATCCTACAATACACGATGACAACAACAAGGTGATCACTTTTCCTAACAAAATATCCGGTTTAACATCCATCAGCTGCTATCGATACACAGCGAGGTATGTTTAGGAAACATTAGTGAGTAGCCTAACAAACATTAGTGAGTAGCTTAACAAACATTAGTGAGTAGCCTAACAAACATTAGTGAGTAGCCTAACAAACATTAGTGAGTAGCCTAACAAACATTAGTGAGTAGCCTAACAAACATTAGTGAGTAGCCTAACAAACTTTAGTGAGTAGCCTAACAAACATTAGTGAGTAGCCTAACAAACATTAGTGAGTAGCCTAACAAACATTAGTGAGTAGCTTAACAAACATTAGTGTGTAGCCTAACAAACATTAGCGAGTAGCCTAACAAACATTAGCGAGTAGCCTAACAAACATTAGCGAGTAGCCTAACAAACATTAGCGAGTAGTCTACCAAACATAATTTAGTAGCATACCAATCATAAGTGAGTAGTCTACCAAACATAAGTGAGTAGCCTACCAAACATAAGTGAGTTGCCTACCAAACATAAGTGAGTAGTCTACCAAACATAAGTGAGTAGACTACCAAACATAAGTGAGTAGTCTACCAAACATAAGTGAGTAGTCTACCAAACATCAGTGAGTAGCCTACCAAACATAAGTGAGTAGTCTACCAAACATAAGTAAGTAGTCTACCAAACATAAGTGAGTAGTCTACCAAACATTAGTGAGTAGTCTACCAAACATAAGTGAGTAGCCTACCAAACATAAGTGAGTAGACTACCAAACATAAGTGAGTAGCCTACCAAACATAAGTGAGTAGTCTACCAAACATAAGTGAGTAGTCTACCAAACATTAGTGAGTAGTCTACCAAACATAAGTGAGTAGTCTACCAAACATAAGTGAGTAGTCTACCAAACATTAGTGAGTAGTCTACCAAACATAAGTGAGTAGTCTACCAAACATAAGTGAGTAGACTACCAAACATAAGTGAGTAGTCTACCAAACATAAGTGAGTAGACTACCAAGCATAAGTGAGTAGCCTACCAAACATAAGTGAGTAGCCTACCAAACATAAGTGAGTAGTCTACCAAGCATAAGTGAGTAGTCTACCAAACATAAGTGAGTAGTCTACCAAACATAAGTGAGTAGTCTACCAAACATAAGTGAGTAGTCTACCAAACATAAGTGAGTAGCCTACCAAACATAAGTGAGTAGTCTACCAAACATAAGTGAGTAGCCTACCAAACATTAGTGAGTAGTCTACCAAACATAAGTGAGTAGACTACCAAACATAAGTGAGTAGTCTACCAAACATAAGTGAGTAGTCTACCAAACATAAGTGAGTAGCCTACCAAACATAAGTGAGTAGTCTACCAAACATAAGTGAGTAGCCTACCAAACATAAGTGAGTAGTCTACCAAACATAAGTAAGTAGTCTACCAAACATAAGTGAGTAGTCTACCAAACATAAGTGAGTAGCCTACCAAACATAAGTGAGTAGTCTACCAAACATAAGTGAGTAGCCTACCAAATATAAGTGAGTAGCCTACCAAGCATAAGTGAGTAGCTACCAAACATAAGTGAGTAGTCTACCAAACATAAGTGAGTAGCCTACCAAACATAAGTGAGTAGCCTACCAAGCATAAGTGAGTAGCTACCAAACATAAGTGAGTAGTCTACCAAGCATAAGTGAGTAGCTACCAAACATAAGTGAGTAGTCTACCAAACATAAGTGAGTAGCCTACCAAGCATAAGTGAGTAGCTACCAAACATAAGTGAGTAGTCTACCAAACATAAGTGAGTAGCCTACCAAACATAAGTGAGTAGCCTACCAAGCATAAGTGAGTAGCTATTAAACATAAGTGAGTAGTCTACCAAGCATAAGTGAGTAGCTACCAAACATAAGTGAGTAGCTACCAAACATAAGTGAGTAGCCTACCAAGCATAAGTGAGTAGCTACCAAACATAAGTGAGTAGTCTACCAAGCATAAGTGAGTAGTCTACCAAACATAAGTGAGTAGCCTACCAAGCATAAGTGAGTAGCTACCAAACATAAGTGAGTAGACTACCAAACATAAGTGAGTAGTCTACCAAACATAAGTGAGTAGCCTACCAAGCATAAGTGAGTAGCTTAACAAACATAAGTGAGTAGTCTACCAAACATAAGTGAGTAGTCTACCAAACATAAGTGAGTAGTCTACCAAACATAAGTGAGTAGCCTACCAAGCATAAGTGAGTAGCTACCAAACATAAGTGAGTAGCCTACCAAACATAAGTGAGTAGTCTACCAAACATAAGTGAGTAGCCTACCAAGCATAAGTGAGTAGTCTACCAAACATAAGTGAGTAGTCTACCAAACATAAGTGAGTAGTCTACCAAACATAAGTGAGTAGTCTACCAAACATAAGTGAGTAGTCTACCAAACATAAGTGAGTAGCCTACCAAACATAAGTGAGTAGTCTACCAAACATAAGTGAGTAGTCTACCAAACATAAGTGAGTAGTCTACCAAACATAAGTGAGTAGTCTACCAAACATTAGTGAGTAGTCTACCAAACATAAGTGAGTAGTCTACCAAACATAAGTGAGTAGCCTACCAAACATAAGTGAGTAGTCTACCAAACATAAGTGAGTAGCCTACCAAACATAAGTGAGTAGTCTACCAAACATAAGTGAGTAGTCTACCAAACATAAGTGAGTAGCCTACCAAGCATAAGTGAGTAGCCTACCAAGCATAAGTGAGTAGTCTACCAAACATAACTGAGTAGCCTACCAAACATAAGTGAGTAGTCTACCAAGCATTAGTGAGTAGTCTACCAAACATAAGTGAGTAGACTACCAAACATTAGTGAGTAGTCTAGCAAACATAAGTGAGTAGTCTACCAAACATAAGTGAGTAGTCTACCAAACATAAGTGAGTAGTCTACTAAACATAAGTGAGTAGTCTACCAAACATAAGTGAGTAGCCTACCAAACATAAGTGAGTAGTCTACCAAACATAAGTGAGTAGTCTACCAAACATAAGTGAGTAGTCTACCAAACATAAGTGAGTAGTCTACCAAACATAAGTGAGTAGCCTACCAAACATTAGTGAGTAGTCTACCAAACATAAGTGAGTAGTCTACCAAACATTAGTGAGTAGTCTACCAAACATAAGTGAGTAGTCTACCAAACATAAGTGAGTAGCCTACCAAGCATAAGTGATTAGCCTACCAAACATAAGTGAGTAGTCTACCAAACATAAGTGAGTAGACTACCAAACATAAGTGAGTAGACTACCACACATAAGTGAGTAGACTACCAAACATAAGTGAGTAGACTACCAAACATAAGTAAGTAGTCTACCAAACATAAGTGAGTAGCCTACCAAACATAAGTGAGTAGTCTACCAAACATAAGTGAGTAGACTACCAAACATAAGTGAGTAGTCTACCAAACATAACTAAGTAGTCTACCAAACATAAGTGAGTAGTCTACCAAACATAAGTGAGTAGCCTACCAAACATAAGTGAGTAGTCTACCAAACATAAGTGAGTAGCCTACCAAATATAAGTAAGTAGCCTACCAAGCATAAGTGAGTAGCTACCAAACATAAGTGAGTAGTCTACCAAACATAAGTGAGTAGCCTACCAAACATAAGTGAGTAGCCTACCAAGCATAAGTGAGTAGCTACAAAACATAAGTGAGTAGTCTACCAAGCATAAGTGAGTAGCTACCAAACATAAGTGAGTAGTCTACCAAACATAAGTGAGTAGCTTACCAAGCATAAGTGAGTAGCTACCAAACATAAGTGAGTAGTCTACCAAACATAAGTGAGTAGCCTACCAAACATAAGTGAGTAGCCTACCAAGCATAAGTGAGTAGCTACCAAACATAAGTGAGTAGCCTACCAAGCATAAGTGAGTAGCTACCAAACATAAGTGAGTAGCTACCAAACATAAGTGAGTAGCCTACCAAGCATAAATGAGTAGCTACCAAACATAAGTGAGTAGTCTACCAAGCATAAGTGAGTAGTCTACCAAACATAAGTGAGTAGCCTACCAAGCATAAGTGAGTAGCTACCAAACATAAGTGAGTAGCCTACCAAACATAAGTGAGTAGTCTACCAAACATAAGTGAGTAGCCTACCAAGCATAAGTGAGTAGTATACCAAACATAAGTGAGTAGTCTACCAAACATAAGTGAGTAGTCTACCAAACATAAGTGAGTAGTCTACCAAACATAAGTGAGTAGTCTACCAAACATAAGTGAGTAGCCTACCAAACATAAGTGAGTAGTCTACCAAACATAAGTGAGTAGTCTACCAAACATAAGTGAGTAGTCTACCAAACATAAGTGAGTAGTCTACCAAACATTAGTGAGTAGTCTACCAAACATAAGTGAGAAGTCTACCAAACATAAGTGAGTAGCCTACCAAACATAAGTGAGTAGTCTACCAAACATAAGTGAGTAGTCTACCAAACATAATTGAGTAGTCTACCAAACATAAGTGAGTAGTCTACCAAACATAAGTGAGTAGCCTACCAAGCATAAGTGAGTAGCCTACCAAACATAAGTGAGTAGTCTACCAAACATAACTGAGTAGCCTACCAAACATAAGTGAGTAGTCTACCAAGCATTAGTGAGTAGTCTACCAAACATAAGTGAGTAGACTACCAAACATTATTGAGTAGTCTAGCAAACATAAGTGAGTAGTCTACCAAACATAAGTGAGTAGTCTACCAAACATAAGTGAGTAGACTACCAAACATAAGTGAGTAGACTAGCAAACATAAGTGAGTAGTCTACCAAACATAAGTGAGTAGTCTACCAAACATAAGTGAGTAGTCTACCAAACATTAGTGAGTAGTCTACCAAACATAAGTGAGTAGCCTACCAAACATAAGTGAGTAGTCTACCAAACATAAGTGAGTAGTCTACCAAACATAAGTGAGTAGTCTACCAAACATAAGTGAGTAGTCTACCAAACATAAGTGAGTAGTCTACCAAACATAAGTGAGTAGCCTACCAAACATAAGTGAGTAGTCTACCAAACATAAGTGAGTAGCCTACCAAACATAAGTGAGTAGCCTACCAAACATAAGTGAGTAGTCTACCAAACATAAGTGAGTAGTCTACCAAACATAAGTGAGTAGTCTACCAAACATAAGTGAGTAGCCTACCAAACATAAGTGAGTAGTCTACCAAACATAAGTGAGTAGTCTACCAAACATAAGTGAGTAGTCTACCAAACATAAGTGAGTAGCCTACCAAACATAAGTGAGTAGTCTACCAAGCATTAGTGAGTAGTCTACCAAACATAAGTGAGTAGACTACCAAACATTAGTGAGTAGTCTAGCAAACATAAGTGAGTAGTCTACCAAACATAAGTGAGTAGTCTACTAAACATAAGTGAGTAGTCTACCAAACATAAGTGAGTAGTCTACCAAACATAAGTGAGTAGCCTACCAAACATAAGTGAGTAGTCTACCAAACATAAGTGAGTAGTCTACCAAACATAAGTGAGTAGTCTACCAAACATAAGTGAGTAGTCTACCAAACATAAGTGAGTAGCCTACCAAACATTAGTGAGTAGTCTACCAAACATAAGTGAGTAGTCTACCAAACATTAGTGAGTAGTCTACCAAACATAAGTGAGTAGTCTACCAAACATAAGTGAGTAGCCTACCAAGCATAAGTGAGTAGCCTACCAAACATAAGTGAGTAGTCTACCAAACATAAGTGAGTAGACTACCAAACATAAGTGAGTAGACTACCAAACATAAGTGAGTAGACTACCAAACATAAGTGAGTAGACTACCAAACATAAGTGAGTAGTCTACCAAACATAAGTGAGTAGCCTACCAAACATAAGTGAGTAGTCTACCAAACATAAGTGAGTAGACTACCAAACATAAGTGAGTAGTCTACCAAACATAACTAAGTAGTCTACCAAACATAAGTGAGTAGTCTACCAAACATAAGTGAGTAGCCTACCAAACATAAGTGAGTAGTCTACCAAACATAAGTGAGTAGCCTACCAAATATAAGTGAGTAGCCTACCAAGCATAAGTGAGTAGCTACCAAACATAAGTGAGTAGTCTACCAAACATAAGTGAATAGCCTACCAAACATAAGTGAGTAGCCTACCAAGCATAAGTGAGTAGCTACAAAACATAAGTGAGTAGTCTACCAAGCATAAGTGAGTAGCTACCAAACATAAGTGAGTAGTCTACCAAACATAAGTGAGTAGCCTACCAAGCATAAGTGAGTAGCTACCAAACATAAGTGAGTAGTCTACCAAACATAAGTGAGTAGCCTACCAAACATAAGTGTGTAGCCTAACAAGCATAAGTGAGTAGCTACCAAACATAAGTGAGTAGCCTACCAAGCATAAGTGAGTAGCTACCAAACATAAGTGAGTAGCAACCAAACATAAGTGAGTAGCCTACCAAGCATAAGTGAGTAGCTACCAAACATAAGTGAGTAGTCTACCAAGCATAAGTGAGTAGTCTACCAAACATAAGTGAGTAGCCTACCAAGCATAAGTGAGTAGCTACCAAAAAAAGGAAGTAGCCTACCAAACATAAGTGAGTAGTCTACCAAACATAAGTGAGTAGCCTACCAAGCATAAGTGAGTAGTATACCAAACATAAGTGAGTAGTCTACCAAACATAAGTGAGTAGTCTACCAAACATAAGTGAGTAGTCTACCAAACATAAGTGAGTAGTCTACCAAACATAAGTGAGTAGCCTACCAAACATAAGTGAGTAGTCTACCAAACATAAGTGAGTAGTCTACCAAACATAAGTGAGTAGTCTACCAAACATAAGTGAGTAGTCTACCAAACATTAGTGAGTAGTCTACCAAACATAAGTGAGTAGTCTACCAAACATAAGTGAGTAGCCTACCAAACATAAGTGAGTAGTCTACCAAACATAAGTGAGTAGCCTACCAAGCATAAGTGAGTAGCTACAAAACATAAGTGAGTAGTCTACCAAGCATAAGTGAGTAGCTACCAAACATAAGTGAGTAGTCTACCAAACATAAGTGAGTAGCCTAAAAGCATAAGTGAGTAGCTACCAAACATAAGTGAGTAGTCTACCAAACATAAGTGAGTAGCCTACCAAACATAAGTGAGTAGCCTACCAAGCATAAGTGAGTAGCTACCAAACATAAGTGAGTAGCCTACCAAGCATAAGTGAGTAGACTACCAAACATAAGTGAGTAGACTACCAAACATAAGTGAGTAGTCTACCAAACATAATTGAGTAGTCTACCAAACATAAGTGAGTAGTCTACCAAACATTAGTGAGTAGTCTACCAAACATAAGTGAGTAGCCTACCAAACATAAGTGAGTAGTCTACCAAACATAAGTGAGTAGTCTACCAAACATAAGTGAGTAGTCTACCAAACATAAGTGAGTAGTCTACCAAACATAAGTGAGTAGTCTACCAAACATAAGTGAGTAGCCTACCAAACATAAGTGAGTAGTCTACCAAACATAAGTGAGTAGCCTACCAAACATAAGTGAGTAGCCTACCAAACATAAGTGAGTAGTCTACCAAACATAAGTGAGTAGTCTACCAAACATAAGTGAGTAGTCTACCAAACATAAGTGAGTAGCCTACCAAACATAAGTGAGTAGTCTACCAAACATAAGTGAGTAGTCTACCAAACATAAGTGAGTAGTCTACCAAACATAAGTGAGTAGTCTACCAAACATTAGTGAGTAGTCTACCAAACATAAGTGAGTAGCCTACCAAACATAAGTGAGTAGTCTAGCAAACATAAGTGAGTAGTCTACCAAACATAAGTGAGTAGTCTACCAAACATAAGTGAGTAGTCTACCAAACATAAGTGAGTAGTCTACCAAACATAAGTGAGTAGCCTACCAAACATTAGTGAGTAGTCTACCAAACATAAGTGAGTAGTCTACCAAACATTAGTGAGTAGTCTACCAAACATAAGTGAGTAGTCTACCAAACATAAGTGAGTAGCCTACCAAGCATAAGTGAGTAGCCTACCAAACATAAGTGAGTAGTCTACCAAACATAAGTGAGTAGACTACCAAACATAAGTGAGTAGACTACCAAACATAAGTGAGTAGACTACCAAACATAAGTGAGTAGACTACCAAACATAAGTGAGTAGTCTACCAAACATAAGTGAGTAGCCTACCAAACATAAGTGAGTAGTCTACCAAACATAAGTGAGTAGACTACCAAACATAAGTGAGTAGTCTACCAAACATAACTAAGTAGTCTACCAAACATAAGTGAGTAGTCTACCAAACATAAGTGAGTAGCCTACCAAACATAAGTGAGTAGTCTACCAAACATAAGTGAGTAGCCTACCAAATATAAGTGAGTAGCCTACCAAGCATAAGTGAGTAGCTACCAAACATAAGTGAGTAGTCTACCAAACATAAGTGAGTAGCCTACCAAACATAAGTGAGTAGCCTACCAAGCATAAGTGAGTAGCTACAAAACATAAGTGAGTAGTCTACCAAGCATAAGTGAGTAGCTACCAAACATAAGTGAGTAGTCTACCAAACATAAGTGAGTAGCCTACCAAGCATAAGTGAGTAGCTACCAAACATAAGTGAGTAGTCTACCAAACATAAGTGAGTAGCCTACCAAACATAAGTGAATAGCCTACCAAGCATAAGTGAGTAGCTACCAAACATAAGTGAGTAGCCTACCAAGCATAAGTGTGTAGCTACCAAACATAAGTGAGTAGCTACCAAACATAAGTGAGTAGCCTACCAAGCATAAGTGAGTAGCTACCAAACATAAGTGAGTAGTCTACCAAGCATAAGTGAGTAGTCTACCAAACATAAGTGAGTAGCCTACCAAGCATAAGTGAGTAGCTACCAAACATAAGTGAGTAGCCTACCAAACATAAGTGAGTAGTCTACCAAACATAAGTGAGTAGCCTACCAAGCATAAGTGAGTAGTATACCAAACATAAGTGAGTAGTCTACCAAACATAAGTGAGTAGTCTACCAAACATAAGTGAGTAGTCTACCAAACATAAGTGAGTAGTCTACCAAACATAAGTGAGTAGCCTACCAAACATAAGTGAGTAGTCTACCAAACATAAGTGAGTAGTCTACCAAACATAAGTGAGTAGTCTACCAAACATAAGTGAGTAGTCTACCAAACATTAGTGAGTAGTCTACCAAATATAAGTGAGTAGTCTACCAAACATAAGTGAGTAGCCTACCAAACATAAGTGAGTAGTCTACCAAACATAAGTGAGTAGTCTACCAAACATAAGTGAGTAGTCTACCAAACATAAGTGAGTAGTCTACCAAACATAAGTGAGTAGCCTACCAAGCATAAGTGAGTAGCCTACCAAACATAAGTGAGTAGTCTACCAAACATAACTGAGTAGCCTACCAAACATAAGTGAGTAGTCTAACAAGCATTAGTGAGTAGTCTACCAAACATAAGTGAGTAGACTACCAAACATTATTGAGTAGTCTAGCAAACATAAGTGAGTAGTCTACCAAACATAAGTGAGTAGTCTACCAAACATAAGTGAGTAGACTACCAAACATAAGTGAGTAGACTACCAAACATAAGTGAGTAGTCTACCAAACATAAGTGAGTAGTCTACCAAACATAAGTGAGTAGTCTACCAAACATTAGTGAGTAGTCTACCAAACATAAGTGAGTAGCCTACCAAACATAAGTGAGTAGTCTACCAAACATAAGTGAGTAGTCTACCAAACATAAGTGAGTAGTCTACCAAACATAAGTGAGTAGTCTACCAAACATAAGTGAGTAGTCTACCAAACATAAGTGAGTAGCCTACCAAACATAAGTGAGTAGTCTACCAAACATAAGTGAGTAGCCTACCAAACATAAGTGAGTAGCCTACCAAACATAAGTGAGTAGTCTACCAAACATAAGTGAGTAGTCTACCAAACATAAGTGAGTAGTCTACCAAACATAAGTGAGTAGTCTACCAAACATAAGTGAGTAGACTACCAAACATAAGTGAGTAGTCTACCAAACATAAGTGAGTAGTCTACCAAAAATAAGTGAGTAGACTACCAAACATAAGTGAGTAGTCTACCAAACATAAGTGAGTAGTCTACCAAGCATAAGTGAGTAGTCTACCAAACATAAGTGAGTAGTCTACCAAACATAAGTGAGTAGTCTACCAAACATAAGTGAGTAGTCTACCAAACATTAGTGAGTAGTCTACCAAACATAAGTGAGTAGTCTACCAAACATAAGTGAGTAGTCTACCAAACATTAGTGAGTAGTCTACCAAACATAAGTGAGTAGTCTACCAAACATAAGTGAGTAGTCTACCAAACATAAGTGAGTAGTCTACCAAACATAAGTGAGTAGTCTACCAAACATAAGTGAGTAGCCTACCAAACATAAGTGAGTAGTCTACCAAACATAAGTGAGTAGTCTACCAAACATAAGTGAGTAGTCTACCAAACATAAGTGAGTAGTCTACCAAACATTAGTGAGTAGTCTACCAAATATAAGTGAGTAGTCTACCAAACATAAGTGAGTAGCCTACCAAACATAAGTGAGTAGTCTACCAAACATAAGTGAGTAGTCTACCAAACATAAGTGAGTAGTCTACCAAACATAAGTGAGTAGTCTACCAAACATAAGTGAGTAGCCTACCAAGCATAAGTGAGTAGCCTACCAAACATAAGTGAGTAGTCTACCAAACATAACTGAGTAGCCTACCAAACATAAGTGAGTAGTCTACCAAACATAAGTGAGTAGCCTACCAAGCATAAGTGAGTAGCTACAAAACATAAGTGAGTAGTCTACCAAGCATAAGTGAGTAGCTACCAAACATAAGTGAGTAGTCTACCAAACATAAGTGAGTAGCCTACCAAGCATAAGTGAGTAGCTACCAAACATAAGTGAGTAGTCTACCAAACATAAGTGAGTAGCCTACCAAACATAAGTGAATAGCCTACCAAGCATAAGTGAGTAGCTACCAAACATAAGTGAGTAGCCTACCAAGCATAAGTGTGTAGCTACCAAACATAAGTGAGTAGCTACCAAACATAAGTGAGTAGCCTACCAAGCATAAGTGAGTAGCTACCAAACATAAGTGAGTAGTCTACCAAGCATAAGTGAGTAGTCTACCAAACATAAGTGAGTAGCCTACCAAGCATAAGTGAGTAGCTACCAAACATAAGTGAGTAGCCTACCAAACATAAGTGAGTAGTCTACCAAACATAAGTGAGTAGCCTACCAAGCATAAGTGAGTAGTATACCAAACATAAGTGAGTAGTCTACCAAACATAAGTGAGTAGTCTACCAAACATAAGTGAGTAGTCTACCAAACATAAGTGAGTAGTCTACCAAACATAAGTGAGTAGCCTACCAAACATAAGTGAGTAGTCTACCAAACATAAGTGAGTAGTCTACCAAACATAAGTGAGTAGTCTACCAAACATAAGTGAGTAGTCTACCAAACATTAGTGAGTAGTCTACCAAATATAAGTGAGTAGTCTACCAAACATAAGTGAGTAGCCTACCAAACATAAGTGAGTAGTCTACCAAACATAAGTGAGTAGTCTACCAAACATAAGTGAGTAGTCTACCAAACATAAGTGAGTAGTCTACCAAACATAAGTGAGTAGCCTACCAAGCATAAGTGAGTAGCCTACCAAACATAAGTGAGTAGTCTACCAAACATAACTGAGTAGCCTACCAAACATAAGTGAGTAGTCTAACAAGCATTAGTGAGTAGTCTACCAAACATAAGTGAGTAGACTACCAAACATTATTGAGTAGTCTAGCAAACATAAGTGAGTAGTCTACCAAACATAAGTGAGTAGTCTACCAAACATAAGTGAGTAGACTACCAAACATAAGTGAGTAGACTACCAAACATAAGTGAGTAGTCTACCAAACATAAGTGAGTAGTCTACCAAACATAAGTGAGTAGTCTACCAAACATTAGTGAGTAGTCTACCAAACATAAGTGAGTAGCCTACCAAACATAAGTGAGTAGTCTACCAAACATAAGTGAGTAGTCTACCAAACATAAGTGAGTAGTCTACCAAACATAAGTGAGTAGTCTACCAAACATAAGTGAGTAGTCTACCAAACATAAGTGAGTAGCCTACCAAACATAAGTGAGTAGTCTACCAAACATAAGTGAGTAGCCTACCAAACATAAGTGAGTAGCCTACCAAACATAAGTGAGTAGTCTACCAAACATAAGTGAGTAGTCTACCAAACATAAGTGAGTAGTCTACCAAACATAAGTGAGTAGTCTACCAAACATAAGTGAGTAGACTACCAAACATAAGTGAGTAGTCTACCAAACATAAGTGAGTAGTCTACCAAAAATAAGTGAGTAGACTACCAAACATAAGTGAGTAGTCTACCAAACATAAGTGAGTAGTCTACCAAGCATAAGTGAGTAGTCTACCAAACATAAGTGAGTAGTCTACCAAACATAAGTGAGTAGTCTACCAAACATAAGTGAGTAGTCTACCAAACATTAGTGAGTAGTCTACCAAACATAAGTGAGTAGTCTACCAAACATAAGTGAGTAGTCTACCAAACATTAGTGAGTAGTCTACCAAACATAAGTGAGTAGTCTACCAAACATAAGTGAGTAGTCTACCAAACATAAGTGAGTAGTCTACCAAACATAAGTGAGTAGTCTACCAAACATAAGTGAGTAGCCTACCAAACATAAGTGAGTAGTCTACCAAACATAAGTGAGTAGTCTACCAAACATAAGTGAGTAGTCTACCAAACATAAGTGAGTAGTCTACCAAACATTAGTGAGTAGTCTACCAAATATAAGTGAGTAGTCTACCAAACATAAGTGAGTAGCCTACCAAACATAAGTGAGTAGTCTACCAAACATAAGTGAGTAGTCTACCAAACATAAGTGAGTAGTCTACCAAACATAAGTGAGTAGTCTACCAAACATAAGTGAGTAGCCTACCAAGCATAAGTGAGTAGCCTACCAAACATAAGTGAGTAGTCTACCAAACATAACTGAGTAGCCTACCAAACATAAGTGAGTAGTCTACCAAGCATTAGTGAGTAGTCTACCAAACATAAGTGAGTAGACTACCAAACATTATTGAGTAGTCTAGCAAACATAAGTGAGTAGTCTCCCAAACATAAGTGAGTAGTCTACCAAACATAAGTGAGTAACTACCAAACATAAGTGAGTAGACTACCAAACATAAGTGAGTAGTCTACCAAACATAAGTGAGTAGTCTACCAAACATAAGTGAGTAGTCTACCAAACATTAGTGAGTAGTCTACCAAACATAAGTGAGTAGCCTACCAAACATAAGTGAGTAGTCTACCAAACATAAGTGAGTAGTCTACCAAACATAAGTGAGTAGTCTACCAAACATAAGTGAGTAGTCTACCAAACATAAGTGAGTAGTCTACCAAACATAAGTGAGTAGCCTACCAAACATAAGTGAGTAGTCTACCAAACATAAGTGAGTAGCCTACCAAACATAAGTGAGTAGCCTACCAAACATAAGTGAGTAGTCTACCAAACATAAGTGAGTAGTCTACCAAACATAAGTGAGTAGTCTACCAAACATAAGTGAGTAGTCTACCAAACATAAGTGAGTAGTCTACCAAACATAAGTGAGTAGTCTACCAAACATAAGGGAGTAGTCTACCAAACATAAGTGAGTAGCTTACCAAACATAAGTGAGTAGCCTACCAAACATAAGTGAGTAGTCTACCAAGCATTAGTGAGTAGTCTACCAAACATAAGTGAGTAGACTACCAAACATTAGTGAGTAGTCTACCAAACATAAGTGAGTAGTCTACCAAACATAAGTGAGTAGTCTACCAAAAATAAGTGAGTAGACTACCAAACATAAGTGAGTAGTCTACCAAACATAAGTGAGTAGTCTAACAAGCATAAGTGAGTAGTCTACCAAACATAAGTGAGTAGTCTACCAAACATAAGTGAGTAGTCTACCAAACATAAGTGAGTAGTCTACCAAACATTAGTGAGTAGTCTACCAAACATAAGTGAGTAGTCTACCAAACATTAGTGAGTAGTCTACCAAACATAAGTGAGTAGTCTACCAAACATAAGTGAGTAGCCTACCAAGCGTAAGTGAGTAGCCTACCAAACATAATTGAGTAGTCTACCAAACATAACTGAGTAGCCTACCAAGCATAAGTGAGTAGTCTACCAAACATAACTGAGTAGCCTACCAAACATAAGTGAGTAGTCTACCAAGCATTAGTGAGTAGTCTACCAAACATAAGTGAGTAGACTACCAAACATTAGTGAGTAGTCTAGCAAACATAAGTGAGTAGTCTACCAAACATAAGTGAGTAGTCTACCAAACATAAGTGAGTAGTCTACCAAACATAAGTGAGTAGTCTACCAAACATAAGTGAGTAGCCTACCAAACATAAGTGAGTAGTCTACCAAACATAAGTGAGTAGTCTACCAAACATAAGTGAGTAGTCTACCAAACATAAGTGAGTAGTCTACCAAACATAAGTGAGTAGCCTACCAAACATTAGTGAGTAGTCTACCAAACATAAGTGAGTAGTCTACCAAACATTAGTGAGTAGTCTACCAAACATAAGTGAGTAGTCTACCAAACATAAGTGAGTAGCCTACCAAGCATAAGTGAGTAGCCTACCAAACATAAGTGAGTAGTCTACCAAACATAAGTGAGTAGACTACCAAACATAAGTGAGTAGACTACCACACATAAGTGAGTAGACTACCAAACATAAGTGAGTGGACTACCAAACATAAGAGAGTAGTCTACCAAACATAAGTGAGTAGCCTACCAAACATAAGTGAGTAGTCTACCAAACATAAGTGAGTAGACTACCAAACATAAGTGAGTAGTCTACCAAACATAACTAAGTAGTCTACCAAACATAAGTGAGTAGTCTACCAAACATAAGTGAGTAGCCTACCAAACATAAGTGAGTAGTCTACCAAACATAAGTGAGTAGCCTACCAAATATAAGTGAGTAGCCTACCAAGCATAAGTGAGTAGCTACCAAACATAAGTGAATAGTCTACCAAACATAAGTGAGTAGCCTACCAAACATAAGTGAGTAGCCTACCAAGCATAAGTGAGTAGCTACAAAACATAAGTGAGTAGTCTACCAAGCATAAGTGAGTAGCTACCAAACATAAGTGAGTAGTCTACCAAACATAAGTGAGTAGCCTACCAAGCATAAGTGAGTAGCTACCAAACATAAGTGAGTAGTCTACCAAACATAAGTGAGTAGCCTACCAAACATAAGTGAGTAGCCTACCAAGCATAAGTGAGTAGCTACCAAACATAAGTGAGTAGCCTACCAAGCATAAGTGAGTAGCTACCAAACATAAGTGAGTAGCTACCAAACATAAGTGAGTAGCCTACCAAGCATAAGTGAGTAGCTACCAAACATAAGTGAGTAGTCTACCAAGCATAAGTGAGTAGTCTACCAAACATAAGTGAGTAGCCTACCAAGCATAAGTGAGTAGCTACCAAACATAAGTGAGTAGCCTACCAAACATAAGTGAGTAGTCTACCAAACATAAGTGAGTAGCCTACCAAGCATAAGTGAGTAGTATACCAAACATAAGTGAGTAGTCTACCAAACATAAGTGAGTAGTCTACCAAACATAAGTGAGTAGTCTACCAAACATAAGTGAGTAGTCTACCAAACATAAGTGAGTAGCCTACCAAATATAAGTGAGTAGTCTACCAAACATAAGTGAGTAGTCTACCAAACATAAGTGAGTAGTCTACCAAACATAAGTGAGTAGTCTACCAAACATTAGTGAGTAGTCTACCAAACATAAGTGAGTAGTCTACCAAACATAAGTGAGTAGCCTACCAAACATAAGTGAGTAGTCTACCAAACATAAGTGAGTAGTCTACCAAACATAAGTGAGTAGTCTACCAAACATAAGTGAGTAGTCTACCAAACATAAGTGAGTAGCCTACCAAGCATAAGTGAGTAGCCTACCAAACATAAGTGAGTAGTCTACCAAACATAACTGAGTAGCCTACCAAACATAAGTGAGTAGTCTACCAAGCATTAGTGAGTAGTCTACCAAACATAAGTGAGTAGACTACCAAACATTATTGAGTAGTCTAGCAAACATAAGTGAGTAGTCTACCAAACATAAGTGAGTAGTCTACCAAACATAAGTGAGTAGACTACCAAACATAAGTGAGTAGACTACCAAACATAAGTGAGTAGTCTACCAAACATAAGTGAGTAGTCTACCAAACATAAGTGAGTAGTCTACCAAACATTAGTGAGTAGTCTACCAAACATAAGTGAGTAGCCTACCAAACATAAGTGAGTAGTCTACCAAACATAAGTGAGTAGTCTACCAAACATAAGTGAGTAGTCTACCAAACATAAGTGAGTAGTCTACCAAACATAAGTGAGTAGTCTACCAAACATAAGTGAGTAGCCTACCAAACATAAGTGAGTGGTCTACCAAACATAAGTGAGTAGCCTACCAAACATAAGTGAGTAGCCTACCAAACATAAGTGAGTAGTCTACCAAACATAAGTGAGTAGTCTACCAAACATAAGTGAGTAGTCTACCAAACATAAGTGAGTAGTCTACCAAACATAAGTGAGTAGTCTACCAAACATAAGTGAGTAGTCTACCAAACATAAGGGAGTAGTCTACCAAACATAAGTGAGTAGCTTACCAAACATAAGTGAGTAGCCTACCAAACATAAGTGAGTAGTCTACCAAGCATTAGTGAGTAGTCTACCAAACATAAGTGAGTAGACTACCAAACATTAGTGAGTAGTCTACCAAACATAAGTGAGTAGTCTACCAAACATAAGTGAGTAGTCTACCAAAAATAAGTGAGTAGACTACCAAACATAAGTGAGTAGTCTACCAAACATAAGTGAGTAGTCTACCAAGCATAAGTGAGTAGTCTACCAAACATAAGTGAGTAGTCTACCAAACATAAGTGAGTAGTCTACCAAACATAAGTGAGTAGTCTACCAAACATTAGTGAGTAGTCTACCAAACATAAGTGAGTAGTCTACCAAACATTAGTGAGTAGTCTACCAAACATAAGTGAGTAGTCTACCAAACATAAGTGAGTAGCCTACCAAGCGTAAGTGAGTAGCCTACCAAACATAATTGAGTAGTCTACCAAACATAACTGAGTAGTCTACCAAACATAAGTGAGTAGTCTACCAAACATAAGTGAGTATTCTACCAAACATAAGTGAGTAGTCTACCAAACATAAGTGAGTAGTCTACCAAACATAAGTGAGTAGTCTACCAAACATAAGTGAGTAGTCTACCAAACATAAGTGAGTAGTCTACCAAGCATAAGTGAGTAGCCTACCAAACATAAGTGAGTAGTCTACCAAACATAAGTGAGTAGTCTACCAAACATAAGTGAGTAGTCTACCAAACATTAGTGAGTAGTCTACCAAACATAATTGAGTAGTCTACCAAACATTAGTGAGTAGTCTACCAAACATAAGTGAGTAGTCTACCAAACATAAGTGAGTAGCCTACCAAGCATAAGTGAGTAGCCTACCAAACATAAGTGAGTAGTCTACCAAACATAAGTGAGTAGTCTACCAAACATAAGTGAGTAGTCTACCAAACATAAGTGAGTAGTCTACCAAACATAAGTGAGTAGTCTACCAAACATAAGTGAGTAGTCTACCAAACATAAGTGAGTAGTCTACCAAACATAAGTGAGTAGTCTACCAAGCATAAGTGAGTAGCCTACCAAACATAAGTGAGTAGTCTACCAAACATAAGTGAGTAGTCTACCAAACATAAGTGAGTAGTCTACCAAACATAAGTGAGTAGTCTACCAAACATAAGTGAGTAGTCTACCAAGCATAAGTGAGTAGCCTACCAAACATAAGTGAGTAGTCTACCAAACATAAGTGAGTAGTCTACCAAACATAAGTGAGTAGCCTACCAAACATTAGTGAGTAGTCTACCAAACATAAGTGAGTAGCCTACCAAACATAAGTGAGTAGTCTACCAAACATAAGTGAGTAGTCTACCAAACATAAGTGAGTAGTCTACCAAACATAAGTGAGTAGCCTACCAAACATTAGTGAGTAGTCTACCAAACATAAGTGAGTAGCCTACCAAACATAAGTGAGTAGTCTACCAAACATAAGTGAGTAGTCTACCAAACATAAGTGAGTATACTACCAAACATAAGTGAGTAGCCTACCAAACATAAGTGAGTAGCCTACCAAGCATAAGTGAGTAGCTACCAAACATAAGTGAGTAGTCTACCAAACATAAGTGAGTTAACTACCAAGCATAAGTGAGTAGCCTACCAAACATAAGTGAGTAGACTACCAATCATAAGTGAGTAGCCTACCAAGCATAAGTGAGTAGCCTACCAAACATAAGTGAGTAGTCTACCAAACATAAGTGAGTAGTCTACCAAACATAAGTGAGTAGTCTACCAAACATAAGTGAGTAGTCTACCAAACATAAGTGAGTAGTCTACCAAACATAAGTGAGTAGTCTACCAAACATAAGTGAGTAGTCTACCAAACATAAGTGAGTAGTCTACCAAGCATAAGTGAGTAGCCTACCAAACATAAGTGAGTAGTCTACCAAACATAAGTGAGTAGTCTACCAAACATAAGTGAGTAGTCTACCAAACATAAGTGAGTAGTCTACCAAACATAAGTGAGTAGTCTACCAAGCATAAGTGAGTAGCCTACCAAACATAAGTGAGTAGACTACCAAACATAAGTGAGTAGTCTACCAAACATAAGTGAGTAGCCTACCAAACATTAGTGAGTAGTCTACCAAACATAAGTGAGTAGCCTACCAAACATAAGTGAGTAGTCTACCAAACATAAGTGAGTAGTCTACCAAACATTAGTGAGTAGTCTACCAAACATAAGTGAGTAGCCTACCAAACATTAGTGAGTAGTCTACCAAACATAAGTGAGTAGCCTACCAATCATAAGTGCGTAGTCTACCAAACATAAGTGAGTAGTCTACCAAACATAAGTGAGTAGCCTACCAAACATTAGTGAGTAGTCTACCAAACATAAGTGAGTAGCCTACCAAACATAAGTGAGTAGTCTACCAAGCATAAGTGAGTAGTCTACCAAACATAAGTGAGTAGACTACCAAACATTAGTGAGTAGTCTACCAAACATAAGTGAGTAGCCTACCAAACATAAGTGAGTAGCCTACCAAACATAAGTGAGTAGTCTACCAAGCATAAGTGAGTAGTCTACCAAACATATGTGAGTAGACTAACAAACATTAGTGAGTAGACTACCAAACATAAGTGAGTAGTCTACCAAACATAAGTGAGTAGTCTGCCAAACATAAGTGATTAGCCTACCAAACATAAGTGAGTAGTCTACCAAACATAAGTGATTAGTCTACCAAACATAAGTGAGTAGCCTACCAAACATAAGTGAGTAGTCTACCAAACATAAGTGAGTAGTCTACCAAACATTAGTGAGTAGTCTACCAAACATAAGTGAGTAGCCTACCAAACATTAGTGAGTAGTCTACCAAACATAAGTGAGTAGCCTACCAAACATAAGTGAGTAGTCTACCAAACATAAGTGAGTAGTCTACCAAACATTAGTGAGTAGTCTACCAAACATAAGTGAGTAGCCTACCAAACATAAGTGAGTAGCCTACCAAACATAAGTGAGTAGTCTACCAAACATAAGTGAGTAGCCTACCAAACATAAGTGAGTAGTCTACCAAACATAAGTGAGTAGTCTACCAAGCATAAGTGAGTAGCCTACCAAACATAAGTGAGTAGTCTACCAAGCATAAGTGAGTAGTCTACCAAACATAAGTGAGTAGACTACCAAGCATAAGTGAGTAGCCTACCAAACATAAGTGAGTAGTCTACCAAACATAAGTGAGTAGTCTACCAAACATAAGTGAGTAGTCTACCAAGCATAAGTGAGTAGTCTACCAAACATAAGTGAGTAGACTACCAAACATAAGTGAGTAGCCTACCAAACATAAGTGAGTAGTCTACCAAACATAAGTGAGTAGCCAACCAAACATAAGTGAGTAGTCTACAAATTTAATGGATTATACATTAACTCCCTTTTTTAAATTTAAAATTATTTTTATAATGAAATCTTCCTACGATAACTTTACTGTTGACTTAGTGTATTAGTTATTTTAAGTCAAGTGTGAATTTTTTCTTCTTCTTTATATTATGATAAAAAGATTTGTGAACATCTTTCTTTTCCAAGAAATGTTCAATTGTTACTGGTTAAATGAATGCAAAGTTCAATAGCCAAGAGCGACACAACGCATCCAGATTTACTTTTAATTAGATTTTATCCATGCAAAGGATTTGTTACAAAACATATAAATGATGAGCTGTTTCAGTTTTAATTGGAAAATAACTCTTTCCGTTCCAATTAAAAAAAAAAAATAAACGTTCACCATTTAAATTTCTTATTTGTTCACATGATCTGCAAACAGTTCTACAAGTTTCCGTCATGTAATGAAACATCTTTTATATATGTGCTGCTTTCACCCCCGACCCATCCTGTCGGTGCTCACAGGACAAAGTAACAGTAAATATAGCTTTAATTTCTTTTATATCTATATACTTACCCCTTTCATTGACTGGATCCTGTCCACGTCCACATAGACACACAAAGACAAGACAACTGTCTTCAAGTTGTCCCACCGGACAAGTTTTTAACCTCCTGACGTCATACAGACAGAAACTGGTGTTTTCATAGGTGTCAACTCGGCGTGCAGGGGGTTGAAGGGAGACTTATCACGTCAGTACTGACATAAGATGACAGATGGCAGGTACAATTTAGGAGGGGGGTAGCTTAAAAGTTGAGCAGTCCCTTGGGAGATTTGACTCTGACTTTTGTAGGTTGTAGAAATGGACAAGTTATTGAAAGATAATAGTGGATAGGGGAGACAAATCATATAAAGACTATAGTAGATAGGGAAACACAATAGTAGATAAGGGAGACAAGACATTGGAAGACAATAATAGATAAGAGAGACAAGTCACTGACAGAAAATAGTAGATAGGGGAGAAAAGGCACTGACAGAAAATAGTAGATAGGGGAGAAAAGGCACTGACAGAAAATAGTAGATAGGGGAGAAAAGGCACTGAAAGTGAAAGACATTTATTTTTCAGGGAGACAAGTATTTGAGAAATAAAATATGGCAGACAAGTGCAGGAAAGATAATAGTAGGGGGGGGGGGGCAAGGTCATTTAAAAGATAAATGTTATGGGAGACAATTCATTGAAAGATGATGGTGGGAGATGACAGTTATTGAAAGATAATAATAATAAGGGAGCAAATTAATTTTGAGATCTTGGTTTTGGGAGAAATATTAATATACCATCCATCTACCATTAATCTACTATCCATATACCATCCTTCTACCATCCATCTACTATCCATCTACCATCCTTCTACCATTCATTTATCACCCATCTATCATCCATTTACTATCCATCTATCATCCTTCTACCATTCATCTATCATCCATGTACAATGAGAAAATGTTCAACTGTGAATAATATCAGCTATCTCATTTCAATAATTTTATTATGCTTTTCAATGTCTCTTGCCTGATTCCATTTGTGACCTACGGGTCAAATGACCATTTCAATAGTTTTATTATGCTTTTTATTGTCTCTAGCCTGATTAAATAATTTGTGTCCTACGGGTCACATGACCACTTCAATAAATTTTGCGTTGCCCTCGTGTAAAGCTAAAATATTATTTAGCTAAGAATGCGCCAGGCTGACAATAAAACGCTAAAGAAACGAACTCATTTAAATACATTCTGATTCTTAAAAACAATGATAGTGATTTGTGTAACAATCGAATAAATTTAAATGCGCAAAAAATAAAAATAAGTAAAGAAAAATGATAACTATTGTGTAGCACACTTTTAACTTTCAAATCAAAAGTTTTAAGTTTCTTTGATTCAATAACCGCGTGTCACAAAAATGATCATGGATTTTGCCTTATTTTAAAAGTAAAATTAATACTTATAATTGATTGCTTTTTAAATTATTAATAAAACACAAAAATTTTAGCACTGTCTTTTTAGCATTAATACTTTTTACTTATTTGTTATTCAAAAAAAAGAAAAAATACTTTAATCAATTAATAAAGTAATAAAAACTTAACTTTTAAAAATACCTTTAATAAGAAATTGCCATTTAAGTAAATTAGTGAAACTTCATAGCCAAACGGCACTCACAAATCACTCATCCAAAAAAGAACAAACCATATGAAGTTGCAAGTGGTTCATTTTGGTATCTATATCTAAAGACCCAATTCTTGGGACAAATTTGAACTTTGGTCCAGTTTTTATTGTTAAAATAAATAACCATAATATTTATCTATATAGAATTATGCCTAGAAATATAAAGTTTTTTTAGAAAATATAAAACAATGTCTGGTAAAGGGGATCTGGGACGTAAGAATTTTAATTAAGTTCAGAGACGTGCAAAAAATGTGTTACTCTTTTTACAAATAAACATATGTTTACCGATAAAAATCAATGACGTTGACAGAAAGTGGGTACATTTACATACGTATACCCATTAATTTTAAAACCCAATTATTGTACACAGGTGAAAATTTAATCTTAAAAATATAGTTTTTTTTCATATACAGTTCATTGTCATAAACAAAGATGGCTTAAGATTTTTTTCAACAACAACAACAACAACAAAAAAAAAAAATAATAAAATTGTTTTTACTTTGCGAAAAGTAAAAGGGAATATATTTTCATGAGATAAACACTATTTACTTAAAAATGACACTCAATACGGTTAAAGACGGGAAAAACGGTTAAGAAATTATTTTTGAGATGAAAGAATTCTTTCTTTTACTATTTTATTATAATATAGTAGAAAAACAACGCAAAATCTTGGTTAATATTGGTTGAACTACAAGGTTGAACTACGAGGTTGAACTACAAGGTTAAACTACAAGGTTGAACTACAAGGTTGAACTACTAGGTTGAACTACAAGGTTGAACTACAAGGTTGAACTACAAGGTTGCACTACAAGATTGAACTACTAGGTTGAACTACAAGGTTGCACTACAAGGTTGAACTACAAGGTTGAACTACAAGGTTGAACTACAAGGTTGAGCTACAAGGTTGAACTACAAGGTTGCACTACTAGGTTGAACTACAAGGTTGAACTACAAGGGTAAAATACAAGGTTGAACTACAAGGTTGCACTACTAGGTTGGACTACAAGGTTGAACTACAAGGTTGAACTACAAGGTTGCACTACTAGGTTGGAATACAAGGTTGAACTACGAGGTTGGACTACAAGGTTGAACTACAAGGTTGAACTACAAGGTTGAGCTACTAGGTTGAACTACAAGGTTGGACTACAAGGTTGGACTACAAAGTTAGACTACTGGGTTGCACTTCTAGGTTGGGCTACAAGGTTAAACTACAAGGTTGAACTACAAGGTTGAAATACAAGATGGAACTACTGGGCTGCACAACTAGGTTGGACTACTTCAATATAAAATGTATTTAAAATGATAAATAGAGTTTTAGTTGTAAATTTTTAGATTATAATTTCACAATTTTTAAAGAACAAAAATGCAGTTCAAAGACAATAAAAGTGGTAGGGTAGGCTCAACATTTCACAGTTTAAAAACACATGACATCTAAAGTATTTCTCTAGCCTCGAAATCAGCCTTTAAAGAATTACTTTTGTAACAATAATGATTTAATTAGGGATCATTTGGATTTGGTCATTTAAGGTCATGTTTAGAAAAAAAAAATGTAGTTTAGTGGCGCGAAATGGGATAGTAGGCATAAATACATAGCATAAAAATACTTCTCAAAACTTAATAATGTTAGAAACGTAAATATCATTACATAGATAGTTAAAAATAAGTGATACGTTTTGGCAATAGCAGGTAGACATTATCGCAAAGGGCCTACCATTATTATCCCGAAGATATCGTGTGATATATTTAGTCCTATTAAAGAAAACGCTTTTGACATACTAATTAGACTTGCCGTCTTTGCTATAGAGCGCTCTCTATATTAAAATAACAAACATATTTGAATGTCTGCTATGTGAGTGTCTGCTAATTGAGTGTGTGTTTAAAAAAGCCGTTTTGTTTTCACAGTGTGTGCGAGGGTCAATAAGACGTCCATGGACAATACGTCCAACAACAGGTACAAGGTGTCAATTTCTATCTGTACTATAGACAGAAGAACATATTGTTACGGCTACCCATAGCTCTCTGGTCGATAGACAGATGTACATCATTTCATGGCTCTACCTTAGACCGACCGACCGACTAGATAAATACAGGCACATTAAACACAGAAATGTGGAGACAGAGAGAGTGCGTGAGAAAGGGGCACAAACTGAAGCTCGGACAGTCCATGTCGTTTGTTTTTGGATATTGTTTGAGAAACACGATCTGTTAGCAGTGGCGTAGCTAGGGTTTTTGCTGCCCGGGCAGGACCTAAACATTTAACAACCCCTTCCATGAAAATACTCCGCAGTTGACCGAAAATGGCGACCATTCAAGTAGGGAAAAAAAGGGTTGACCAGCACCGCCCCATCTCCGTTCCTATGCCTTTGTTTCTTAGTAAATGCTCATTTGAGAAATATCTATATGAAATAGTGCACATTTGATAGGTATTGTTGCTTTAAATGGTGCACATTTGATAGATAGTATGTGTTCAAAATGTGCACATTTAATAGACATTGTGTGTTTAAAGGGTGCACATTTGATATGCATTGTGTTTAAAACGTGCACATTTGATATAAAGTATGTGTTTAAATGGTGCACATATGCCAAGATATTGCTGTTGTTCGTCCTTCACATGAGAAGATGACCGTGGCTATATTCCACGTCGAGTGCACAGATAGCCTGCCAATCCTATTTGTGGCAAAAAAGCTTTCCTGCACGTAGTACACCAGTTGTTGTTTGTCCCAGTTGGATTTGAGTCGATGTGCGCCGTGAGGATAGTCACTGAGTATATTCACTGAGTATTTTCAGCACTGCGACCACTTCGAAGGAACTTTTTCCAGACCAGATTTATTGTGTTTGAAGCACTTCTTCTATCTTCTCCTCCATTTAGGTGAACTAAAGAGCTCCCATATGGGGTGGCATAGACACCTTGATGAAATATCCCTGACATGTGCTTTATTTTAATTAAAGTCAGGGAGAGTTGCCCCTTTCGTCAGCCCCACTCTCTCGTCCTTGCCCACTTTGACACAGTAGCAAGACTTCGTCAAGACGACTTAAAGAAAGACAAGGAGTTTTGTGTGTCTCAATGTGCTCTTAACACGTTTCAGGTCACATTTGCTGTGTCTGCTGTAACATGAAAAAAGGAACGCAACAAAACAACGAACGTATCGACAATTCTTTTGCTGCCCTCTCGGACACTACGTCTCAACTAAGTACTATATTTTTATTCATTTATTCTGTTTTTTTCTGTTGTTTGTTCGTTGACGAAGGCTTTCTGTCGACACATTCGTTGTTTTGTTGCGTTCCATTTTTCAGATTTAACGTTACTTTGTTTTACTTATTACCTAAGGATTATGAAAGTGTGTTTAACAAGTGCATATTTGTTTTTTCACTCATTTAACCCACTCTACACTTGTACAATCTACACTTTCTGTATCTCTCATACACAGAACCAACATACACACACTCACGTACACACTTACACGCTCATACATGCAAATAAACACATGCACACGCACATACATACACATAGTTACACACACATGTTTATGCACACACCTTGTCGCATTCTTTCACGGAAATAGTCCCTTGAAGGCTTAGAACAATAATTAATTGTCATGTTTTTGTATGCGCCTGTCACACAACTGATCCACGCCATATATTGCCTTGCAAACCATGCATTTATCCTGAGATGAGGAGAGAGGAGGGTGACCAAGTCTTATGTTGGGAGTTCTCACTAGGTTCGTGGTCTCTCTAAGCAGCGGTTCTTATACTAGTTGGGTTTATCTAAGTATTGTTTCCCATACATTGTATTGTCTCTAAGAAGAGGTTCTTATAAGGTTGGTGTTGTATCTAATCAGGGGTTCTTATAACGATTTTTGTGTCTCTAAGCAGAGTTTCTTATCATGGTGATGTGTATCTTAGCAGGGGTTCTCATAATGTTGAGATTGCAACTAAGCATATTGTCTCCTAAGGTCGAAGTCAGCGGTGCTTCCCTCTAATTTTGTCATGTTAACGCGTGTATCCCAAGGTTTATAAAGAAAGTTTTAAGTAGCACGTATTTATTTCAATGTTTATAAAGAAAGTTTTCAAGTAACACGTATTTATTTCAATGTTTATTATGACAGCTTTTTGCTATTGACAATCAGTTGCACCATTTGGTTGTTGTCTTTGATATAAATGGCTGTCAGGTTTGGCTGTCTGGTTTGGCTGTCTGGTTTGGCTGTCAGCTTTGGCTAGATTGAACAACTAGGTTGGACTATTATATTGAACAACTAGGTTGGACTATTAGATTGAACAACTAGGTTGGACTATTAATTTGAACAAATTTAAAATTCATGTTTAATTATAGGTGTGTGGATTTGTGAGAAAATAAGAGAGGAAGAGAGAAGGTGAAAAGAGAGGAAGAGAAAAGGTTTAAAGAGAGGAAGAGAGAGGGTTAAAAGAGAGGAAGAGAGAGGGTTAAAAGAGAGGAAGAGAGAGAGGGTTAAAAGAGAGCGGGAGCGGGAGAGTTGTGATTTTTTTGTTGCGTGTATTTTTAGTCTTTTGGTAGGTGATTCTAGCTAATGTGTTCTGTGGTTAGTGTCATTCATATCTATTATAACTCAGGTTTACACTTAAGTTATTTCACACAAAATGTAGGACGGAGAAAATCTTCGTGTCATGAACAAATTAATTGCTTGTTATTTGCATAAAATACTTGTCACTGCCTGGCGCAGGTGTCACATTTTTAAAACATAAAGACAAATCTCCGCCTAGTTAATTCATGATTTTTGTGAACTCTCATTTTATTGTACAAATATTACCTGATTTTATTGTACAAATATTACCTGATTTTATTGTACAAATATTACCTGCTAATTTATTGTACAAATATTAACTGCCATTTTATTGAACAAATATTAACTGCAATTTTATTTTACTAATACCTGTTATTTTATTGCACAAATATTACCTTCCATTTTATTGTAAAAATATTACCTGCCATTTCATTGTACAAATATTACATTCCATTTTATTGTACTAATTTACATGTCATTTCATTGTTGTAATATTACCTGTCATTTTATTGTACAAACATTACCAGCCATTTTATTGTAATATTATTACCTGCCATGTTATTATACACATATTAACTGCCATTTTAATGTACAAGTATTACCTGCCATTTTATTGTACAAATATTACCTTCATTTTATTGTAATATTATTACCTGCCATTTTATTGTACAAATATTTCCTGCCATTTTAATGTACACATATTTGCTGCCGTTTTAATGTACAAATATTACCTGCCATTTTATAGTACAATATTACTTGCCATTTTAGTGTTTATTCTCTTTGTTCCATTGTAGTAGCCTCTATTGGGTTATGACGTCATTTATTGCTTCAAATACGCTGATTGGATTCACATCGTTATAACGACTTTTTAATTTGTTAGGTCAAGTTTTTAATGTAGCAATTCGTTAGGTCAAGGTCAAGTTTTTAATGTAGCCATGTGTTAGGTCAAGTTAATGTTTTCAATGTAGCCATTTGTTAGATCAAATTGCAGTGTTCAATGTGGCCATGTGTTAAAGAGGTTTCTAATTAAAAGTTTATATAATCTGTATAAAATTTATTGCCATGTATTTAAAAGAGGTCTAAGGTCAAGAAAAAAGCAATATTTTACCGTGACACGTATACATATATTAAATAAATAAGCAGAAATGTCATCAAATAATCTGATATATGTATTTATTTATTCATATGTATGGTTCATGTATTAAGGTCGCTCGAGTTTTAAAGGTAAAGGGAACAAACCAAAATTAAAAACAATTTGACACAATAGAACGGGTTAATGTTCTTTAAATAATTTTTTCTTTTGTTTTTAAGACTTGGCTCCATAAACAAGCTAGTGGACATGCTGGAATAGTCCACTGTGTAGGGGGGGGGGGGGCAGGGCAAGAACTTTATAGCAATAAAGGCGTTGAACTAAATGGTTACTTGAGTGAAAGTGACATCATTAATTTATATCGAATAATTTATGGACGGTATGGCTGATAGGAGAACTAACACAACATGGTCGATGAAAGAATTGTTCATCATATGACGTCAGTAGTCGAAGTGCTAACGTTACAAATAGGATTTCTCTCATGGGAAGCCGGGATCCAGTAAGATGTATCATTTAAAAAAAAAGAATCCCCTGGAAATGTTTCCTCCCAGTAAATCAAGGGTGCACAATTTTAGAAGACAATTTTCTTGTCTTTTTTGTGTTTCGGAATGCGACAAATTGTCACAGATAGTCACTATAATTCAACATCTGTATAAGTCAATACCTGTAAAATCTATTTAACGAAGCTGAATTACTAAACTCCGTAACTCGATTCAAGGTCATGCAGAGGACCAAGCAGTCGAGAAAATCCCTCTGGCCCTGAACGCACGGGGGCCTCTTAGGGTGAACATTTTTATTTTCTTCGCCCATGGACACGCCACTGCGTTCCAGCAAATTGAAAGTTAAGATGAAAACTTTGGATATAATGAAATGTTAACTTAAAGTTTCCATTTTGAGCATATAAACATACGCCCCTGTCAAGGCTTAAGATTGGACATTTCAACTGGATTAAAAACTAAAAGGAAAACTTCCAGTAGAAACCGAAGTTTTTTTTTCTTTTAAAAATATAACCACAATTACAAACTCATTTCATTTAATAAATTTAATTTTTGAATTTGTTTAATTGAATTTGATTGGTTGATTTTGATTTGTTGATTATGATTGGTTAAATTTAATTTTGTTAATTAAGTTAAAATTTAGAATTTGTTTGGTTAAATTTGATTGGCTGTAATTGATTGGTTAATAATATTTGGTTAGATTAAATTTTTGAATTTGTTTGCTTTAATTTTATTGGTTGCAATTGATTGGTTGATTTCGATTGGTTAAATTAAAATTTTAATGTGTTTGGTTTAATTTGATTTGTTGCAATTGATGGTTGATAATGATTGATTAAATTAAATGTTTGAATTTGATTCGTTACATTTGATTGGTTGAATTTGATTTGTTGATTATGATTGGTAAAAAAAAAAAAATTTAAATTCGTTTGGTTGAATTTGATTGGTTGATTTTATTTAATAAGTTTAATTTTTAAATGTTCTTGTTTAAATTTGATTGGTTGAATTTGATTTGTTCATTATGATTGGTTAAATTTAATTTTTGAATTTACTTGGTTAAATTTGATTGGTTGATTTTTATTCTTTGATTATGATGAGTTAAATTTAATTGCAAAATTTATCTGGTTTAATTTGATTGGTTGATTTCATTTCATTTTTTTTTTTTTTAAATTTGCTGTGGTGTGTCTAGCAAAACTTTCCCCTTGTTTACATAAGCTTAGTTATTCAGAACCTTATAGAAGGATCTTGATAAAACGGGAAAGATTAACAATGCGTTAGACGTTTCGAGAGACATTAGTAGGAAATCCTTATAAAAAGGCTGACCAATTGAATGGGCGAGAGATTTTCCTTTATCACGAGGCGTGCAGTGTGTCATTATTTAATACTAGACAGTACTTTGTTATGTGTAGTTTTTCTTTGTATAACTTCTACTCAGTGTAATTTTACACACAGTACGGGTACTAGTCATACTGTAGGGTAATAATTTTAATCATATTCTTTTACTTTTGTCATTCATAGAAATTCACAAATTAAAAACGTATTATTTGTAATTAATGTATCGTTCTAGTTTTATTGATTTTAAAACTTTGGTATCGTCCTTTATTATAGACTGTTTTGAAACGAGCCAAAAAACAAAAATAAAAGATAAAATTCTCGATTAATAGAAGTCCGTAATAGTTTACTTGAATTTGATTGGTTGCAATTGAATTGTTGATTATAATTGGGTAAATTAAAATTTTGAATGTGTTTGGTTTAATTTGGATGGTTGCAATTTATCGTTGATAATGATTGGTTAAATTACACTTTTAAATTTGGTTCCTTACATTTGATTGGTTGAATTTGATTGGTTGATTTCATTTAATAAATTTAATTTTTGAATTTGCTTGATTAAATTTGATTGGTTGAATTTGATTTGTTGTTTAAGATTGGTTAAATTTACTTTTTGAATTTGTTTGGATGAATTTGATTGGTTGGAAATGACTGGTTGATTATTATTGGTTAAATTAAAATTTTGAATTTGTTTAGTTAAATTTGATTGTCTGCAATTGATTCGTTGATTTTGATTGGTAAAATGTATTTTTTAAATTTGTTTGGTTGAATTTGATTGGCTGATTTCATTGAATAAATTTAGTTTTTGAATTTGTTTGGTTGAATTTGAATGGTTGCAATTAACTGGTTGATTTTGATTGGTTAAATTTAATTTTTGAATTGGTTTGGTTGAATTTAATTGGTTGCAATTGAATTGTTGATTATGATTGGTTAAAATTAATTTTTGAATTCGTTTAGTTTAATTTGTTTGGTTGAACTTGATTGGTTGCAATTGAATTGTTTTACTTTCTTGTATTTCTCTCTTGTTACACTGTTTATTTATGGTACCCACGTTTTCATATATTAATATATACAAGACAATTTACTTGATAAGTCTTTTGATTTTTGCTCACGACATTTATTAAACACATAAAAATATCAACTCTGACAACCAGAGCAAGATATAATTCTGCATATACATTCTTCATTTTTGTACCTAGCATTAAGATGCTGTAAAAACATTTGGATTTAATATATTGTCATAGCGATAGCTATCATCTTGTTGACTGTATAAAAAAACTCTCTCTCCCATCTTTTATTCTGCTTCCTGTTTTTTTTTTAAATTATTTTATAAAAACAAAAATATAACTTTCCGAAACAAAACTAGTATTCAAATATATGATCTGTTACAATTATGATTGGTTAAATTAATTTTTTGAATTTGTTTGGTTGAATGGGATTGCTTGCAATTAACTGGTTGATAATGATTGGTAAATTAAAATTTTTGAATTTGCTTGGTTACATTTTATTGATTGAATTTGATTGGTTGATTATAATTGGTTAAATTTAATTTTTGAATTTTCTAAGTTGAATTTGATTGGTTAAAATTATTGGATAAATTTAATTTTTGAATTTGATTGGTTTGAATTTGATTGGTTGCAATTGATTGGTTGATAATGATTTGTTATATTAAATTTTTGAATTTATTTGGTTGAATTTGAATGGTGCAATTGTCTGGTTGATTTTGATTGGTTAAATTTAATTTTTAATTTTCTAAATTACATTTTATTGGTTAAATAACTTTTTTAATTTGTTTGGTTGAATTTGATTGGTTGCAATTAATTGTTGATTATGATTGGTTAAATTAATATTTATAATTTCTTTGTTTAAATTTGATTGGTTGCAATTGATTGCTTGATAATGATTTGTTAAATTACATTTTTGAATTTCTTTGGTTCATTTGATTGATTGCAATTTATTTGTTGATTATGATTGGCAAAATGTAATTTTTGAAATGGTTTGTTTCAATTTGATTGGTTGATTTCATTGAATAAATTTAATTTTTGAATTTGTTTGGTTGAATTTAATTGGTTGATTTAATTTAATTACTTTATGTTTTAAGTTTTCTTGTTTAAATTTGATGTGTTGAATTCTATTTGTTCCTAACGTTTAGCTAAATTTAATTTTTGAATTTGCTTTGTTAAATGTTATTGGTTGGTTTTGATTTTTTGATTATGATTGCATCAATTTAAATTTTTAAATCGTTTGGTTTAATTATGATTGGTTGATTTTATATATTAAATTTAATTTTTGAATTTTCCATGTCAAATTTATTGGGCTAATTTGATTTGTTTGTTATGATTGGTTACATTTAATTTTTGAATTTGTTTGATTGAATTTGATTTTTTACAATTGACTTCTTAAATTTGATAGGTTACATTTAATTTTTGAATTTGTTTGCTGGAATTTGATTGGTTGCAATAGATGTTTTAGATTGATTGGTTAAATTAAATTTTTTAATTTGCTTGGTTACATTTGATTGGTTGATTATGATTGGTTAAATTAATTTTTTGAATTTGTTTGGTTGAATTAGAGTGGTTGATTTCATTTTTTAAGTTAATTTTTTAATTTACATGTTTAATCTTGTTTCGTTGCATTTGATTTCATCATTATGAATGGTTAAATTTAATTTTTGAATTTCCTTGGTTACATTTTATTGGTTAAATTTGAATGGTTGATTATGATTGGTTAAATTTAATTATATATTTTTTTTTGAATTTGACTGGTTGATTTCATTGAATAAATTTAATTTTTGAATTTGATTGGTTGAATTTGATTGGTTGCAATTGATTGGTTGATAATGATTTGTTATATTAAATTTTTGAATTTATTTGTTTGAATTTGAATGGTGCAATTGTCTGGTTGTTTTTGATTGGTTAAATTTAATTTTTAATTTTCTAAATTACATTTTATTGGTTAAATAACTTTTTAAATTTGTTTGGTTGAATTTGATTGGTTGCAATTGACTGACTTGTTTTTGATTAGTTAAATAACTTTTTTAATTTGTTTGGTTGAATATGATTAGTTGCATTTGAATTGTTAATTGTTATTGGTTACATTTATTTTTTGAATTTGTTTGGTTGAATTTGATTGGTTTATTTTATTGAATAAATTAAATGTTTGATTTGGATTGGTAGAATTTGTTTGGATTATTTTGATTGGTCAAATTTAGTTTCCTAGGTTTAATTTGTTTGGATAAATTTGATTGGTTGACTTTATTCAATAAATTTAATTTTTGAATTTTGTTTTGTTGAATTTTATTGATTGCAATTTACTGTTTGATTTTGATTAATTAAATTAAGTTTTTGAGTTTGTTTTGTTTAATTTGATTGGTTGAATTTGATTTGTTGATTATGAGTGGTTAAATTTAATTTTACTTTTTTAATTTGTTTGGTTACATTTCTTTGGTTATTTTTATTTAATTTGATTGGTTGATTTTATTGAATAAATTTAATTTTTGAATTTTTTGGTTGATTTTATTTAATAAATTTAATTTTTGAATTTCCTAGATTAAATTTGTTTGGTTGAATTTAATTTGTTTATTATGATTATTTAAATTTAATTTTTGAGTTTGTTTAATTAAATTAGATTGGTTGATTTCATTTTATAAATTTAATTTTTTTATTTTCCTGTTTGAATTGGATTGGTTGCATTTGATTGGTTGATTTCATTAAATAAATAAAAATTTTGAATTTGTTTGATTGAATTTGATTGTTTGATTTCATTTAATAATTTTGATTTATAAATTTTCTTGTTCAAATTTTTTTGGTTCAATTTTATTTGTTCATTGCGATTGGTTAATTTAATTTTTGAATTTGTTTGCTTAAATTTGATTGGTTGATTTTGATTTGTTGATTATGATTGGTTAATTTAATTTTTTTAAAATTCATTTGTTTTAATTTGATTGGTTTATTTTATTGAATAAATTTAATTTTTGAATTTTGTTGGTTGATTTTATTTAATAAATTTAATTTTTGAATTTGGTAGGTTAAATTTGTTTGGTTGAATTTGATTTTTTTATTATGAATGGTTAAATTTAATTTTTGAGTTTGTTTAATTAAATTAGATAGGTTGATTTTCTTTTATAAATTTAATTTTTTAATTTTCCTGTTTGAATTTGATTGGTTGAATTTGATTAGTTTATTTCATTAAATAAATTAAATTTTTGAATTTGTTTGTTTGAATTTGATTGGTTGATTTCATTTAATAAGTTTAATTTCTAAATTTTCTTGTTCAAATTTTATTGGTTAAATTATATTTGTTCATAACTATTGGTTAAAACTAATTTTGGAATTGGCTTGGTTAATTTTGATTGGTTGATTTTGATTTGTTTATTATGCTTAGTTAAATTTATTTTTTAATTAGTTTGGTTTAATTTGATTGGTTGATTTCATTTAATAAATTAAATTTTTGAATTTGTTTGGTTAAATTTGATTGGTTGAATTTTTATTTGTTGAATATGATAGATTAAATTTAATTTTTTAATTTGTTTGGTTGAATTTATTGGTTACAATTGATTTGCTCATAATGATTTGTTGAATTAAAATTTTGAATTTGTTTGTTTAAATGTTATTGGTTGCAATTGATTATTTGATAATGATTTGTCAAAATAAATTTTTGAATTTGTTTGGTTGAATTTGATTGATTGATTTCATTTAATAAATTTAATTTTTTTAAAATGCTAGGTTAAATTTGATTGGTTAAATTTGATATGTTGATTATAATTAAACATTTGAATTTCATTGGTTGATTTGATTGGATGCAATTGACTTGTTGATTTTGATTGGTTAAATTTAATTTTTGAATTTGTATGGTGGAATTTGATTGTTTGCAATTGAATTGTTGATTATGATTGTTTAGATTAAAATTTTAAATTTTCTTTGTTACATTTGAATTCGATTGGTTGTATTCATGAATAAATTTAATTTTTGAAATTTTTGGTTGACTTTGATTGGTTAATTTCATTTAATAAATTTAATTTTCGAATTTGCTTGGTTAAATTTGATTGGTTGCATGTGACTGGTTGATTATGATTTGTTAATTTTTTTTGGAATTTGTTTGGTTAAACTCGATTGGTTGATTTCATTGAATAAATTTAATTTTTGAATTTTTTTGGTTGACTTTGATTGGTTGGTTCCAATTAATAAATTTAATTTTAAAATTTTCTTGTTTAAATGTGATTTGTTGAATTTGATTGATTGATTATAGTTGATTAAATTAAATTTTTGAATATTCTTGTTTAAATTTTAATTGTTGAATTCGATTTTTAAATATGATTGTTTGACTTTGAATTGTTTAAAATAATTGGTTAAATTTTATTAGTTAATTTAATGGGTTAAATTTAAATTTTTGAATTTAATTGCTTTAATTTGATTAGTTGAATTTAAATTTTGAATTTAATTGATTAAATTTCATTGGTTGAATTTGATTAGTTGATTATTATTGATTAAATTTATTTTTTAAATTAGATTGGTCGATTCCTTTGAATAAATTAATTTTTTTAATTTACTTGGTTACATTTGATTGTATAAATTTGATTGGTTCATTATGATTGGTTAAATTTAATTTTAAAATTTGTTTTGTTGAATTTGATTGGTTGATTTTATTGAATAAATTAAATTTTTGAATTTGCTTGTTTGAATTGGATTGTTTGAGTATGATTGTTAAAATTTAATTTTTGATTTGCTTGGTTGAATTTGATTGTTTGATTTCATTGAATAAATTTAATTATTGAATTTCTTTTGGTTGAATTTGATTCATTGATTTTATTGAATAAATTAAATATTTGAATTTGTTTAGTTGAGTTTTATTTGCTGATTTTATTTAGTAAATTTATTTTTTGAATTTGCTAGGTTAAATTTGATTTGTTAAATATGTTTTGTAGATGATGGTTGATTAAATTTAAATTATGAATTTGCAAGCTTAATTTTATTGTTTAATTTTAATTTGTTGACTATGAGCGCGATTGTCTCTTGTGTGTATATTGAATTGCGTTGTTTGTCCTTGCGAGGGAATGAAGGACTTTGAATGGGTGTTCTCGTTTTTAATTTTTGTGGTTTTGCGTTTTGTATTCATGTGTGGTAATGAACATATTGTTTCATTTCTCTTTTCGTATTGTTCACTTTGTAACGCGCTTTGAGCCTTTGAGGATGAAGCGTGATATTCAAATAAACTTTATTATTATAATTATTATGATTGGTTCATTAAAATTTTTCAATTTGATTGGTTGTATATTATTGGTTGAATTTTTATTTTTTAATTATATTTTCTCAATTTGATTTTTTTAATTTGCTTGGTTAAAATTGATTGGTCATTTTTTAAAAAATTTGATTGGTTTACTTTGATGTTGAATTTGTTTGGTTGATTTTGATTGGATAAATTTAATTTTTAAATTAATTTTTTTTAATTTTATTGTTTGTCTATGATTGGTGGAATTTGATTTTTCAATTTAATTTTTTGAATTTGCTTAAATAAAATTGTAATGGTTAAATTTGTGTTTTTCCATTTGATTGGTTTACTTTGATTGGTTGATTATAATTTTTTAAATTCCATTTTTGACTTTGTTTGGTTAAATTAGATTTTTCAATATAATTGTTTGACTTTGATTGTTTGAACTTGCTTTGTTAAAATTGATTGGTTAAATTGTATTTATTGAATTTGATTTTAAAATTTGATTTATTGAATTTAATTTTTCGAAATTAATTTTTTGAATTTGTTTACTTGAAATGATTGGTAGACTTTATCTCGTTGAAATTGATTAATAGAAATTGATTTTATTAATTTTGACTGGTTAAATTTGATTGATTGACATTGGTTGGTTAAATTTAATACGTTGATTTTGATTAGTTGAATTGATTTTTCAATATGATTTAATTAGTTTACTTGAATTCAGAATGTTGTGTATGATTTGTTTAATTTGATTTTTGAAATCAATTTCTTAAATTTAATTGGTTGAATTTTATTGGTAGAATTAGATTGTTTGGCTTTAATTGGTTGATTGTTGTTTGTTGATTTTGATTGTTTGGGTTTGTTTGGTTGAATTTGTTTGGTTGAATTAGATTGATTGTGTATGATTGGTTGAATTCGATATTTCAATTTTATTGTTTTAATTTAATTTGTTAAATTTGATTGTTTTAATTTTATTGGTAGAATTGGTGTTTTTAGCTTTTATAGGTTGGTTGTTATTTGTTGACTTTGAATTATTTGAATTTGTTTGGTTGAATTTGTTTGATTGAATTTGATTTTTCAATTTGATTTGTTTGAATTTTATTGGCTGACTTTGATTATTTGAATTTGATAATTTGATTTTAATTGTTTGAATTTGATTTTTCAATATTATTGGTTGACTTTGATTGGTTAAATTAGTTTGGTTGATTATTATCTAATTTATTTTTGAATTTAATTGTTTGAATTTGTTTGGTTAAATACGATTGTTTTAATTTGATTGGTCAAATTTGATTAGTTGAAAAGGATTTTTTGGATTTAATTTGTTGAATTTGATTTTTTTAATTTGATTACTTAAATTTGTTGTTCCTGTTGAATTAGATTGATAGAATTTTTTTTTTTTAATTTGGTTGAATTTTATTGGTAGACTTTGATTTATTGGTTGATTATGACTGGTTAAATTTAATTTTCGAATTTGATTGGTTTTATATGATTGGTTGAATATTATTTCTTGAATTATATTGGTGCACTTTGATTGGTTGATTTTGTTTGGGTTGTATTTGTTTCTTTAAATTTGTTTGCTTGTACATGATTGGTTAAATTTTATTTTTCAATATGATTGGTTAACTTTGATAAGTTGAATTTATTTGGTTGAATAAGTTTTTTGAATTTGATTGGTTGAATTTTATTATTTTAAATTTGATTGGTTAAATTTGAATGGATGTGTATGATCGGTTTAATTTAATTTTTTTATTTGATTTTTTCAAGTTGATTTGTGGAATTTAATATTTTCAATTTGATAGGTTGAATTTGAATGGATAAGTACGATGGGTTTAATTTAATTTTTTAATTTGATCAAGTTTTAAAAAATGTTGACTTTGGTTGAATTTTATATGTTGAAATTGATTTTTTTAATTTGATATGTGGAAATTTATTGGTTGACTTTGTTTTGGTTGAATTTGTTTGCATGAATTTGATTGGATGTGTATTATTGGTTGAATTTGATTTTTCAATTTGATTTTTCAATATGATTGTTTGAATTTAATTGTTTGATTTTGATTGGTTGAGTATGATTGTTTCATTTAATTCGTTGATTCTAAGTTTTAGTTGATTGACATAATGTCTGCAGGTGACAATAGATCAATGCAAAGCTTATACTAAAAGAAAGGAGGCAATGCTAAAGATTATGACGTCATTCAAAATTTTAATGTAGACTAATGATCTAATGCCAGTAATAATAGTTTTTATAATAATAATTGAAAATAAGTAATTAGTATTATGTGTTTGGCAAAGTTTAACCACTTATATTGACCCACTTATCTACATGACTGTACAAGTTTTAGATTTCATCATCAAATCTTTGCTGAGTTCCTGGCTACTTTGTCCAGTGAGCCTGGGTTCTAGACTAGTATGGGGATTTCCCTGTTCTAGACCTACGGATCTCAAATTCTGAATCTCATCCTCGAGCTGGGAAATTTTCTCATCTTTTTCTCTGCTTGCCTGAACAACGTTGGCGAGATGCTCCTGTATTTCTTTTATCTGATAAATCAAAAAAGTGTGTCATGAGCGTTTACAAATAGGTAAGTCAAAAGCAATTACAAAGAGACGTGTCAATGGCGTTTTCAAATGGATGTGTCAATATCGTTTACAAAAAACGTATTCGTGTCAATATCGTTTACAAAAAACGTATTCGTGTCAATATCGTTTACAAAAAACGTATTCGTGTCAATAGCGTTTACAAAAAACGTATTCGTGTCAATATCGTTTACAAAAAACGTATTCGTGTCAATAGCGTTTACAAATAGGCGTATTAATTACCTTTAACTAATATGTGTCTGTGTATACAAAATGGTTGTTAAAAAAAGTTTACAACATGGCTGTCAATAGCTTTCACAACTGGCGTGTTACGAGCGTTTACAAATGGCGTATCAATAGCGTTTACAACATCGTTATTTATAGCGTTTATGACTATCAAATACATAATCAACAAGACTTCCAATAGTGAAATTTGGCTACTAATCTTATAGTTCTATAGACAATTAAGATATTTTCCTACTAATCTTCTAGTTTTAAAGACAGTTTACAAATGTGGCTAGTAGTCTTCGAGCTCTTAACAGAATAAAGATATTTGGCTACCGTGAAGATATAAAATTTGCATTACTTTTATGTCCTTATTTTGATCCTTTGACATATTACATCTCATCATCTCCAAGTCACTCTGTAGGAAGTATAATTCTTTTTCCTTCTTGGCAATGATCTCACTACTAGCGTTGTTCAGTTTTTTTAACATATCCAATTCGTATTCTTTCCCTGCGAGCCTAAGCTAAATTCCAAACAAAAAATTTTCGTTAAAAATTTCATACTTTTCATTTAAAAAGAATTTCTGTTTCGTTATAATACTGTTATAATTTCTAAATATAGTCTCTGTACATAATTTCTAAATATTGTTCATCAGGGTTAAATTAGTTAGACCTGAAACATTAAAGTAGAATGCCTAAATTAAACATGACAAAATGTAACATGATGAAAGGGAACATGGTAAATTGTAACATAACTAAATGGAAAATGATGAAATGGAAAATTGACAAAAAGAAACATGACAAAATGAAACATGAAAAAATGAAACATGAAACAGGACAATTGGAACATGACATCCTCGAAAATGACTAAACGGCAAATGAACAAAAGGAACATAGAGAAATGGAACTTTACAAAACGGATCATGACAAAACGAAATGTGACAAAAGGACACATGCCAATCTGGGACATGACAAAAAATGAAACATGACAAAATGACAAATGCCTCCATCGAGACCAACAAACCTTTAGTTCCTCGTTTTCTTGCTTCATTCTGTCTAAATATTCGATGAAGTCATTGGGTATTAGTTTTGTATTGTTTCTTGAACTCAATGACCCAACACCTTTGTTGTATCTGGACAATGAAAATGTCGGTTTTAGGCTGAGTAAATTGATGCCCTAGTTGATGTTGTTAGGGGCCCTAGTAAATTAATGGCCTAGTTGATGTTGCTAGGGGCCCTAGAATAACTATAAATAGGTAATTTAGATGTACCAGATTTGATCAAAAGTCCGATAAGTGTTTAGCTTGGAGGGTCGATAAATTTTGATTTCCTTTTTGTCTAGTGTAAAAGTGTTGTATTTTATTATAGCAAAAAACAACAACATATAACTTTGATTTGACGAGGGAAATCTTGTCTTTGATCCTTCAAAGTGAAGAAATAATATTCTTTGAATAAAGCATTAGTTTTTTTTATATCATCTGAAAACGTGAATAGGTTTTATACCATCTGAAAAAGTGAATCGTTTTTATACCGTCTCAGAAAGTGAATAGCTTAAAACAATTTTTTTTTAATGAATAGAATAAATGTGAATGTATCATCATGGATTTTTTCAGAAAATATGGTCAAAAACTTACTGACAGGTGATGTCATCTTTTGGGTAATGAACGTCCTCTTCCCTCCCCTCGTCGATGACAAGGGGCGTAAACAATAGTATTTCAACAACAGAAGTCGAGTTCTCTTTCTTGTTGTCATTGTCTGTTATTCATATCAATCAAATAATTCCAATCAGCCCACGACGTCACAGCAATGACATAAGTCAAGCATTAGGTCATTCTTTCACATCAATCACACACGTTGAAAATAAGAACATTCTTTTACTGTCGGTATTTTTGTGTGCTTTGGTGATAAATGTTTTATTTTTAAACAAATGTCTCCTTATTTCATAGCCTTCGAAAAAAATTATATTTCAGTTCAACTTATCAAATCTCAGTTCAACTTATCAAATATCAGTTCAACTTATCAAATCTCAACTCAATTTATCAAATCTCAGTTCAACTTATCAAATCTAAGTTCAAATTATCAGATCTCAGTTAAACTTAACATTTCTAAGTTCAACTTATCATAGATCAGTTCAAATTATCATATATCAGTTCAACTTATCGTATCTCAGTTCAACTTATCATATCTCAGTTAAAGAGAAAAGTGGTGGGGGTGGGGAGTTGAGATAAAGCTAGAGATGGGTGGGGCCAAGAAAATAATGCATATCTATAATGTAAACAGTTTCCCAGTAAATGTGAGTGTACTGTAAGTGTGTGTGGCAGGGTCTCAGTCAGTTTACGTGTACTTTGAGTGTGGTGGTAGGGTCCTAGTCAGTTTAAGTGTACTTTAAGTGTGCTGGTAGGGTCCTAGTCAGTTTAAGTGTACTTTAAGTGTGCTGGTAGGGTCCTAGTCAGTTTAAGTGTACTTTAAGTGTGCTGGTAGGGTCCCAGTCAGTGTGAGTATACTGTAAGTGTGCTGGTAGGGTCCCTGTCAGTGTGAGTGTACTGTAAGTGTACTGGTAGGGTCCCAGTCAGTGTGAGTGTACTGTAAGTGTACTGGTAGGGTCCCAGTCAGTGTGAGTGTACTGTAAGTGTACTGGTAGGGTCCCAGTCAGTGTGAGTGTACTGTAAGTGGGCTGGTAGGGTCCCAGTCAGTGTGAGTGTACTGTAATGTGCTTGGTAATGTTCCAGTCTAGACAATATGTATGATATCGTCAATGTCAATATGTATGATACCATCTATGTCAATATGTACGATACCGTCTATGTTAATATGTATGATACCGTATATGTCAATATGCCATTTATGGCCTATGTCTATAAATGACAAAAATCAGTAACAAGGCGATTAAAAGATTTTTGAGGGCCAAATTTCTTTTTAAGAACCTATCAAGAACCATTACAAAACCGATTTGTGGCCGACTGGCTGAGCCGCACTCAGGTTGCTAAAGAGGCTCGCGAGCCGCGATCTGCCGACCACTGGTCTATGTCAATATGTATGTCAGCTTTATGTCAACAGACAGGGGCGTCTACACAGGAGAAAAGAAAGCAGTTTCTTCCAATCTGAGTGGGGATTGTTAGGAAAAATCCAAACCTACCGTCATGTCCAAAGGTTAGATGAGATCATGGCATCTAAACCTACCGTCTTCTTTTGTTTCATTGGAGATGATCCTGGCCACGTCATCATCATCAATTACGTCAACTCCCGCATGCCGCGTCATTACTATTTCTTTATCCTGAGATTCACCTGTATTGTCCTGAGATTCACCTCTGTTGTCCTGAGATTCACCTCTGTTGTCCTGAGATTCACCTCTGTTGTCCTGCGATTCACACCTGTTGTCCTGAAGTTTGTCATCGCCATGTTCACCATCGACTACTGGACCATCGTCAGGTACGTGTAATGTATCGAGGGATAAGTCCTTTGATGTATCCATGACTTGTGGATCCATTTCTAAAGCTACGTCCCTGTCTTCGGTTAAATCTGCACATAGGATCTCACCTGAAGTGATAGATGGGTGTGTTTGGTTTTTACCTGAAGTGATAGATGGGTTTGTTTGGTTGTCACCTGTAGTGATAGATGGGTTTGTTTGGTTGTCACCTGAAGTGATAGATGGGTGTGTTTGGTTGTCACCTGAAGTGATAGATGGGTTTGTTTGGTTGTCACCTGAAGTGATAGATGGGTGTGTTTGGTTGTCACCTGTAGTGATAGATGGGTGTGTTTGGTTGTCACCTGTAGTGATAGATGGGTGTGTTTGGTTGTCACCTGTAGTGATAGATGGGTGTGTTTGGTTGTCACCTGTAGTGATAGATGGGTGTGTTTGGTTGTCACCTGAAGTGATAGATGGGTGTGTTTGGTTGTCACCTGAAGTGATAGATGGGTGTGTTTGGTTGTCACCTGTAGTGATAGATGGGTGTGTTTGGTTGTCACCTGAAGTGATAGATGGGTGTGTTTGGTTGTCACCTGAAGTGATAGATGGGTTTGTTTGGTTGTCACCTGTGGTGATAGATGGGTGTGTTTGGTTGTCATATGTAGTGATAGATGGGTGTGTTTGGCTGTTACTTGACGTGATAGTTTTGTTCTTTTGGCACCTAAGTGATAGATGGTGTTGTTAAGTGATAAGCGGTGCGGTGAGTAAAAATGGATTGTCGAACATAAGATAGCAGCTGTTTTTATTATAACAGTAACTACGTGTCAAATATTTCTGGTCCCATGTCAGAATATTCTGGCTCTTACAAATATTCCGCCGTCAGAATATTCTGGCTCATACAAATATTACGCCGTCAGAATATTCTGGCTCATACAAATATTCCGCCGACAGAATATTCTGGCTCATACAAATATTCCCCCGTCAGAATATTCTGGCTCATAAAAATATTCCGCCGTCAGAATATTCTGGCTCATACAAATATTCCGCCGTCAGAATATTCTGGCTCATACAAATATTCCCCCGTCAGAATATTCTGGCTCATACAAATATTCCGCCTAATCTAGAGTTGACGAGCGGTAGATCTCAGAGTGTGACAATATCTCTACTCTTATAGTCGGACGACCATTAGGTTATCTCTGTTTCTCCGACTAGTCCAATTAATATACTCTCTTAGTTCAAGGCACTATACACTGAGTCCATTGGATAATACTCTGAGTTTATTAGCATTATCACATATAGCAAGTCATGTAACATCAAGTCCAAATCCGGAGTTACACAGCAATAATCACTAGTTCAAACTGTGTCTGTCAGACTCAGCAACACACACCCTCGTCGTGAACATAGTAGTCTCTCTCCCGATCCAACTAGTTATCTCCCCTTTCATCTCCCATTTGTCCCCAAAATCACAACACACAAACTCTCACTGATTTCATGACCTTGACACTAAGCTCAGCGACGTATCAGATAGGACATTAAATTGATTAGAATATATTAATTCTATATATAGGCCTACTTGTTTAAAATATATTAGAATAAATTTTGATGTCTAATTGTTCGTATTTTTTTTAAAACCAGAAGTATGTAGAAGAAAAAGTTAAAAATAGTTTTTAATGTAGTTTAGAGACTTAAGCAAGATCACGTGAAAGGTCCACAGTCAGATAGCAATAAAAAGTACGAGTGGATTACAAGTCAGACTGCTAACTAATATTGACCTTGATAGTGTTAACAATGGCAGTTGTGAAATGTGGTCTATCATTAAGTAAGAAAGTGATTCATGCTTTATTTTTGATGCGATTTGTGTTAGTTATGTGATGTTTGATGTGATGTTTGTTGTGATGTTTGATGTGATGTTTGTTGTGATGCTTGGTATGATGTTTGTTGTGATGTTTGGTGTAATGTTTGGTGTGACGTTTGTTGTGATGTTTGGTGTGACGTTTGTTGTGATGTTTGGTGTGATGTTTGTTGTGACGTTTGTTGTGACGTTTGTTGTGATGTTTGGTGTGATGTTTGATGTGACGTTTGATGTGATGTTTGATGTGATGTTTGGTGTGACGTTTGTTGTGATGTTTGGTGTGACGTTTGTTGTTATGTTTGGTGTGACGTTTGTTGTGATGTTTGGTGTGACGTTTGTTGTGATGTTTGATGTGATGTTTGTTGTGATGCTTGGTGTGATGTTTGTTGTGACGTTTGATGTGATGTTTGGTGTGATGTTTGATGTGACGTTTGATGTGATGTTTGATGTGATGTTTGGTGTGATGTTTGATGTGATGTTTGATGTGATGTTTGTTGTGATGTTTGATGTGACGTTTGATGTGATGTTTGATGTGATGTTTGTTGTGATGTTTGATGTGACGTTTGTTGTGATGTTTGATGTGATGTTTGATGTGATGTTTGATGTGATGTTTGATGTGATGTTTGATGTGATGTTTGATGTGACGTTTGTTGTGATGTTTGATGTGATGTTTGATGTGATGTTTGATGTGACGTTTGTTGTGATGTTTGTTGTGATGTTTGATGTGACGTTTGTTGTGATGTTTGATCTGACGTTTGTTGTGATGTTTGGTGTGACATTTGTTGTGATGTTTGATGTGACGTTTGTTGTGATTTTTGATGTGATGTTTGATGTGATGTTTGTTGTGATGTTTGATGTGACGTTTGTTGTGATGTTTGATGTGATGTTTGATGTGATGTTTGATGTGACGTTTGTTGTGATGTTTGATGTGATGTTTGATGTGATGTTTGATGTGATGTTTGATGTGACGTTTGTTGTGATGTTTGTTGTGATGTTTGATGTGACGTTTGTTGTGATGTTTGATCTGACGTTTGTTGTGATGTTTGGTGTGACATTTGTTGTGATGTTTGTTGTGATGTTTGATGTGACGTTTGTTGTGATGTTTGGTGTGACATTTGTTGTGAAGTTTGTTGTGATGTTTGATCTGACGTTTGTTGTGATGTTTGGTGTGACATTTGTTGTGATGTTTGATCTGACGTTTGTTGTGATGTTTGGTGTGATGTTTGATGTGACGTTTGTTGTGATGTTTGGTCTGACGTTTGTTGTGATGTTTGGTGTGACATTTGTTGTGATGTTTGTTGTGATGTTTGGTGTGATGTTTGATGTGACGTTTGTTGTGATGTTTGATCTGACGTTTGTTGTGATGTTTGATCTGACGTTTGTTGTGATGTTTGGTGTGACATTTGTTGTGATGTTTGATCTGACGTTTGTTGTGATGTTTGATCTGACGTTTGTTGTGATGTTTGGTGTGACATTTGTTGTGATGTTTGATCTGACGTTTGTTGTGATGTTTGGTGTGATGTTTGATGTGACGTTTGTTGTGATGTTTGATCTGACGTTTGTTGTGATGTTTGGTGTGACATTTGTTGTGATGTTTGTTGTGATGTTTGGTGTGATGTTTGATGTGACGTTTGTTGTGATGTTTGATCTGACGTTTGTTGTGATGTTTGGTGTGACATTTGTTGTGACGTTTGTTGTGATGTTTGATGTGATGTTTGTTGTGATGTTTGATCTGACGTTTGTTGTGATGTTTGGTGTGACATTTGTTGTGATGTTTGTTGTGATGTTTGGTGTGATGTTTGATGTGACGTTTGTTGTGATGTTTGGTGTGACGTTTGTTGTGATGTTTGGTGTGACGTTTGTTGTTATGTTTGGTGTGACGTTTGTTGTGTTGTTTGGTGTGACATTTGTTGTGATGTTTGATCTGACGTTTGTTGTGATGTTTGGTGTGATGTTTGATGTGACGTTTGTTGTGATGTTTGATCTGACGTTTGTTGTGATGTTTGGTGTGACATTTGTTGTGATGTTTGTTGTGATGTTTGGTGTGATGTTTGATGTGACGTTTGTTGTGATGTTTGGTGTGACATTTGTTGTGACGTTTGTTGTGATGTTTGATGTGATGTTTGTTGTGATGTTTGATCTGACGTTTGTTGTGATGTTTGGTGTGACATTTGTTGTGATGTTTGTTGTGATGTTTGTTGTGATGTTTGATGTGACGTTTGTTGTGATGTTTGATCTGACGTTTGTTGTGATGTTTGGTGTGACATTTGTTGTGACGTTTGTTGTGATGTTTGATGTGATGTTTGTTGTGATGTTTGATCTGACGTTTGTTGTGATGTTTGGTGTGACATTTGTTGTGATGTTTGTTGTGATGTTTGGTGTGATGTTTGATGTGACGTTTGTTGTGATGTTTGATCTGACGTTTGTTGTGATGTTTGGTGTGACATTTGTTGTGATGTTTGTTGTGAATTTTGGTGTGATGTTTGATGTGACGTTTGTTGTGATGTTTGATGTGATGTTTGTTGTGATGATTGGTGTGATGTTTTTATGTAATGTGTGCTGTGATGTTCAATGTATGTTTTGTTAGATTTGATTTGTAATGTTTTACTTGTGATGTTTGTTGTGTGATGTTTAGAACCAAACAAACATGTTCTTTACATACGTCACTGTCATCAAAAATAATATGTTGCATCATGTTCATTATTTAACTGCGAGCTCACAGATGTCTCAGTTCTGTCAGTCAGTGACATAGCTTTGGTTAGTGCCAGATTTTAGACTTTAAGACTTGTTCAGTTTAGTCGACTACTTTAAGAATTGTTCAATTTAGTCGACTACTTCAATTTTTGTTTAGTTTAGTCGATTACTTTAAGAATTTTTCAGTTTAGTCGACTACTTTTTATTTGCCTATGACAACATTTATGAGCATGATAATGATAAACCAAAATGAATTGAATAAACCTAGGTTTCCCAAATTTAATTTTTAACAAATTAAAACAAAATTAAGGAATAAATATTATCATGCCCGTATTTGTTTTGTTCACAAACCTATTACGTTTGCCTAAGCCTAACTGAACATGAATTTTTGGAAACAGGACAAGTAGTTCATCATGCAGCTGTGATAGGACAAGTAGTTCATCATGCAGCTGTGATAGGACAAGTAGTTCATCATGCAGCTGTGATAGGACAAGTAGTTCCTCATGCAGCTGTGATAGGACAAGTAGTTCATCATGCAGCTGTGATAGGACAAGTAGTTCCTCATGCAGCTGTGATAGGACAAGTAGTTCATCATGCAGCTGTGAGCTGTTTTCACCGACGATTAGTCATACAACATACGATGACTAAAACATTCGAGCAATATATATCGGACTGCTGGTCTAAAAACAGTCATCTGACTTCTGGTACACGAGCGAAAGCTTTAATCACTTTCGGCCAAATGACCTAAAGTTTCAATCACATTCGACCGAAACCGAATTAAAACAGAAAATTAACTTTTCTCTTTCGGCCGAAGCCGCAACTACGCCGAAATTTAACTTTTAAGTTTCGGCCGAAACCGGAACTACGTCGAAAGTGATCCAATGACATCTTTCAGCGCCGAAACCGATGCAGAAATTTGGTCGGTCTCTTTTGATGACTGCACTCACCTTCTCGCATTTCTGACGTCGTTGTCACGTGATGTTTACGATCACAAACTATTTCCTCCACATGGTCATCATCTGCTATTCCTTCCATTTTGTCAGAGAACCTCTGATCTATCTGGTCACGGGGCAATCTGTGATGGTAAGAGGTGTGTACATGTAAATTGACCTTCACCTCGTTCAACAACTGATGTACAGTAGTTCATAACTAGAGTCCTATTACAGTTGGATACATTTTTTATTATTATTTTGAAATTCTTAAAAGGAATTTTTATAAACGTAAGAACTTCGTGTTCAGTGCCGCTTATGCCGATTGTTTGTCTCTCTGTCATTCTTCACAGGTAAATACTATTGAGGTAATGCCAGACTTTATTGTGTTCTTTGACAAAACAGTATCCACAATACTTAAAATAAGACACATTATCATGAGAGACACACCCTCATACGTAACAAAACAATTATGAAAGAACTACTTAAAACCTCACAACTTATAAACTCATAACTTATAAACTCATAACTAATAAACTCATAACTTATAAACTCGTTACTTATAAATTGACCACTTATAAGCTCACTACATATAACACATCATATATAACGCATCATATATAACACACCACATATAACACACCACATATAACACACCATATATAATGCACCATATATAACACCATATATAACGCACCATATATAATACACACCACATATAACACACCATATATAACACACCGCATATAACACACCACATATAACACACCACATATAACACACCATATATAACACACCACATATAACACACCATATATAACACACCATATATAACGCACCATATATAACACATCATATATAACGCACCATATATAATACACACCACATATAACACACCATAAATAACACACCAAATATAACACACCATATATAACACACCTCATATAACACACCATATATAACACACCACATATAACACACCATATATAACACCACATATAACACACCATATATAACGCACTTTATATAATATTACCTAGACGAGGGTAATGAGCAATCACGTTCAATTATGGCGTGCTCCTTCCTCAGACTTGACCTCAAATGTGAAACTATAGCTAGCAGTACTAGCAGGCAAATCCTCTAAGCTTGTTGTAAAAAGTCAAATCCTGCAAATAAAAGTACAAATAATTCATGTTTAAATTAAAGCAGGCAAAATGATATTTTTAATGAGCAGGTCACGTTGACTTTATTCCATATGGAACATGTAACTAGGTGGCTAATGACGTCATAGACCTTGATCACATGATGGTCCAACATTCATGGTCTTAAACTAATAGAAAAAGTCCTATTTACACTGGATATATGAAGTCCTAGTTACACTAGATATATGAAGTTCTAGTTATGTGTGATATATGAAGTAATTATTATTCTAGTCTTTTTAATGAAATATTTTACATGATTCAATATAGACATATTTACTCTACGTCATATATTGTTCAAATATTGTCAATTTCTGACACTAAACATGATATTATAGAGTTTTTATGGAGTGCACCACTAAGATTTTAATTAATGCTCAGTGAGACAACCCAAATGTTTTGGAATTATCGGGTATGTGTCGTGATAATCCCGTAAAAATCATAGAAAAGTTTTGTGGTTGTTCAAACACTAATGTAACAATTTTGTGGTTGTTATAACACTAATGTAACAATTTATGTGGTTGTTGTAACACTAATGTAACAATTTTGTGGTTGTTATAACACTAATGTAACAACTTTGTGGTTGTTATAACACTAATGTAACAATTTTGTGGTTGTTAGAACACTAATGTAACAATTTTGTGGTTGTTGTAACACTAATGTAACAATTTTGTGGTTGTTGTAACATTAAACAGCTTTATTGTTTTTAGAACACTGATGTTACGACGTTTTAACATAATCTATTTATAACTTTATGAGCCACTAGTCCAACGAGTCAATATCATTCAGGTATATTCATTTAAAATAACATTCTATTACACATTTCTAATAAGAAATCAAATCATTAGAGGCATTATGACCCAGACATCAATAGCTATTGTTTCCTATGGTCCTACCTGGCAATGAAGAAAGTTATTCACCTACCATACACGAGGATTTCTTGGTTAGAAAGTTATTCACCTACCATACACGAGGATTTCTTGGTTAGAAAGTTATTCACCTACCATACACGAGGATTTCTTGGTTAGAAATGTATTCACCTACCATACACGAGATTTTCTTGGTTAGAATCAACTCACGGTCGACTACTCTGAGCTAATAATTAATTGGCCACATGATATGTCACGTGTGTTGGTCATGTGATCTAACTGATTGGGGGAACAATCAAACTCGGCCATTTGTTGTATCGAAGAAACCCAAGTCTAATCACAACTCTACCCCCGCCATCCCATGTGCAGTCACAACTAGACCCCCCGCTATACCAAAGCTATGTGGTGATTTATCTTAACTTATTAACAAAGCTGGTTGCTTACGTCTGCAAATTCTTGAGCATATTTTTGTCAATCTTTAGTACGTAAGGGTTAAATACGAATGACGTCAAATGAAAAAAATTACATATTCTATTACTTGAACAACTTACATCTTCGTTTAGGTGAACAACTTACATATTCTATTAGTTGAACAACTTGCATCTTCTTTTAGGTTAACAACTTACATATTCTATTACTTGAACAACTTACATCTTCTTTTAGGTGAACAACTTACATATTCTATTACTTGAACAACTTACATCTTCTTTTAGGTGAACAACTTACATATTCTATTACTTGAACAACTTACATCTTCTTTTAGGTGAACAACTTACATATTCTATCAGTTGAACAACTTACATCTTCTTTTAGGTTAACAACTTACATATTCTATTAGTTGAACAAACTTACATATTCTATTATTTAAACAAACTTACATATTCTATTATTTGAACAAACGTACATATTCTATTATTTGAACAAACTTACTTATTCTGTTATTTGAACAAACTTTGCCACTCGAGGATCGGTCTCACTAGCCACACCAAGAGCTGCAATCAGACAAGATAAATCTATCGTCTCTCGTAGACGGAAAAATGCCATACATACATATTCTATTAGTTGAACAACTTACATCTTCTATTATTTGAACAACTTACATCTTCTATTATTTGAACAAACTTACATTTTCTATTAGTTGAACAAACTTACATTTTCTATTAGTTGAACAAACTTACATTTTCTATTAGTTAAACAACTTACATATTCTATTAGTTGAACAACTTACATCTTCTATTATTTGAACAAACTTACATTTTCTATTAGTTGAACAAACTTAAATTTTCTATTAGTTGAACAACTTACATATTCTATTAGTTGAACAACTTACATCTTCTATTATTTGAACAAACTTACATTTTCTATTAGTTGAACAAACTTACATCTTCTATTATTTGAACAAACTTACATTTTCTATTAGTTGAACAAACTTACATTTTCTATTAGTTGAACAAACTTACATTTTCTATTAGTTGGACAACTTACATATTCTATTAGTTGAACAACTTACATCTTCTATTATTTGAACAAACTTACATTTTCTATTAGTTGAACAAACTTACATCTTCTATTATTTGAACAAACTTACATTTTCTATTAGTTGAACAAACTTACATTTTCTATTAGTTGAACAAACTTACATTTTCTATTAGTTGGACAACTTAAACATTCTATCAGCTGACAACTAATATGGTCTATTACGGGAACTGTATACGTTTCATCTGTACCAACTATCACCATCCCATTCTACCATCACATTCTAACATCACATTCTAACATCACATTCTATCAATTCATTCTGTGTCATGTTCTGCCATTATATTCTACCATCACATTCTACCATTGAATTTTACAATCACTTTCTTCAATCATATTTTACTAATATTCTTTAATGTACCATCATGGAAAGATCAATTATCATGATATACTCTGTGACACAATTACTCACTGTATACTTTTACAAAATTACTCACTGTATACTCTGTAACAGAATTACTTACTGTATACTCTGTGGCACGATTACTCACTGTATACTTTTACAAAATTACTCACTGTATACTCTGTGACAGAATTACTTACTGTATACTCTGTGACACAATTGCTCATTGTATCCTTCGTGAAAAAATTACTCATTGAATACGCTGCGACAAAATCACTCATTGTATCTTCTGTGACAAAATCACTCATTGTATCTTCTGCGACAAAATTACTCATTGTATACCCTGTGACAAAATTACTCATTGTATTACAAGTGTCACTTTCTTGACCCTGATGGCAATATGAAACGAATAAGAAACTATTACAATGTCCGATATAACAAGGACTTGATGGACACAGAAGCTGTGACGTGGTCATGAATGAACTCAGCCAATCAAATCGGTAAGTCTGCTTCATGTCATGGCAATAACAACAAAGACAGCAACAAGAAATGCGTTACACGTTACGTCGATGACGTCACATTTTATGTATTTCTCGTCTCTTCTTTTAAACCCAGAAAATCGATTGCATTATTGCGTGAACAATCATTAAGACATTGGGTCAGTGTGACCCTGTGACATTCTACGTCATTCGGGTGAGAACAAAATAATGTAACCCTGATGGGAGAGGGGGGCGCGCAATTTTTAACTTGGAAGTTCTGTTTTAGTTGATGTCCAACATGACAACATATTTTGATATGTTACTTTTTGTACAAACTATGATTTACTAATTTTGTCCTTAAGAAATTATCCCAATTTCACACAAAGTCAATCAAATAGGTTAAACATCTGAACAATGATAATTAAGGGAAGGAGATTACAACTAACTTATTTTATATAAAGGTATATCCCCACAATTAGATAGGGAGACGGCAATGATTGGGCGGGAGATGGCAATGATTGGGAGGGAGACGGCAATGATTAGGAGCGAGACTGCAATGATTGTGAAGGAAGACGGCAATGATTGGGAGGGAGATGACAATGATTGGGCGGGAGACGGCAATGATTGGGCGGGAGATGGCAATGATTGGGCGGGAGATGGCAATGATTGGGAGGGAGATGGCAATGATTGGGAGGGAGACGGCAATGATTGGGCGGGAGATGGCAATGAATGGGCGGGAGATGGCAATGATTGGGAGGGAGACGGAAATGATTGGGCGGGAGACGGAAATGATTGGGCGGGAGATGGCAATGATTGGGATGGAGATGGCAATGATTGGGAGGGAGATGGCAATGATTGGGAGGGAGACGGCAATGATTAGGAGCGAGACTGCAATGATTGTGAAGGAAGACGGCAATGATTGGGAGGGAGATGACAATGATTGGGCGGGAGACGGCAATGATTGGGCGGGAGATGGCAATGATTGGGCGGGAGATGGCAATGATTGGGAGGGAGATGGCAATGATTGGGAGGGAGACGGCAATGATTGGGCGGGAGATGGCAATGATTGGGAGGGGATGACAATGATTGGGTGGGAGACGGCAATGATTGGGCGGGAGATGGCAATGAATGGGCGGGAGATGGCAATGATTGGGAGGGAGACGGAAATGATTGGGCGGGAGACGGAAATGATTGGGCGGGAGATGGCAATGATTGGGATGGAGATGGCAATGATTGGGAGGGAGATGGCAATGATTGGGAGGGAGACGGCAATGATTAGGAGCGAGACTGCAATGATTGTGAAGGAAGACGGCAATGATTGGGAGGGAGATGGCAATAATTGGTAGGGAGACGACAATGATTGGAAGGGAGATGGCAATGATTGGAGGGAGACGGCAATGATTGGGAGGGAGGTGGCAATGATTGGGAGGGAGACTGCAATGATTGAGGTCAAAATGCCAATGGGACGATGTTATTTCGATTGTATTTCAATTTTCATGGGATCTCAGGGAAATGTCTTCCCTACTTCCGTTTTTTTTATGCTCCAAAATATATGTAATAAACTGTCTGCTAGTGTGTAGGGGTCGCAATCCGGGATCCCAAACTTCCAAAATACCGGAATACCGGACCATAATTGATGCTCAAAAATACCGGGATTGGATTTATGAAAACCGGGATTTTCGATAAACCCGGGATTTCATTTTCAATTTAAAAAAAAAAAAGTTTTTCTTAGTTTCCACGTCCTAGTTAAAGCAAGACATAGCAATAATTTATGAGATGTGCAAATCCATTACACCACGTGTCTCAAGTTCAAAGAGAGCCGACCGACGGGATAGATCGGTGTACTCTAATTTGTCAAAAATCATGACGTTGTGATTAGTTTTGTTTTTTCATCGTGCGTGTGTAGTGTGTAAGTGCAGACGAGTCGCGACCTGAAGGTACAGGATTGGTGAGTAAATGTCTTCATATTATTGCCAAATAACTAATTTGTATAGTCGAATGGAGGTCGAATGTTGACTTACATTAAGAGTTTGAATGGAAATAATAACACGTTGCACTCAAATCACGGGGTCAACTTTTAATTTAAAAATGTTTTTTGATTGCTTGATTTCTTTTAATTATGCCAAAAAACCCACACATTAAAAAATATGAGTAAATCCGTATTTTGATAATCCAATGTTTAAGTTTAAGACACAGAAAAATTATCTTACTTATATTTTGTGATAACAAATATTAATAATTTACATTCAACTCATAATTGATTTTCGAGCTATTTTGTCTCAGGCTGAATTTCCCAGTTTGTAGGTACTGTACTTGCAAACATTTACATGACAATTTAAACATTAAAAAAAGGTGTACACGTCAAACCAATTCGATTGAATTAATAAGTTTTTTTTTAATGATTTATTTTCTCAGATTGATAGAAAGAAATGGAGGGGGGGGGGCTGAAAAAAAATAAACCTAAATTTGAAAAACATATGAAAGTATCGGAAACAAAAAATCAGTTTAGCATTATTTCTTGAAAGCTACAGACAATCTCTCAGCTAAATGTATTAAATGTAAATTAAATAGACACGAACAATCTGTGTCAATATAACAATATATATTAAGCTTATTGTTATATTGACACAGATTATTCGTGTCTTCTTATTCTATTTTAAAGCTTTTTCGCAGTCCAACACTTTTATTATTAGATGTAACAAGATACTTAAAACATTGGGAGGAACAACTTCAGGCCTTCACTCTCAATTAAAGTCCCAGTGATTACCTGGACGTAATTCTAAGGCCTGATTGCGACCAGATGCGGAAACATATTCAAAAGCTTGGTCAGACAGCGGATTTCTCGTTGGAATTATCTTTGAAAAATGAAATTGAACATCTTGAATCTGAGCATGATGAACTTGATGATATACTGCCGCTTAAGAGACAATTAGAAAATGAAATACAAAAGAAACTTCAGGCTCAGGATAATACTTCCAGACCAACGGATGGAGACATTGGTACATTGATAAAACTAGAAATGACTTTATTTGAGAAAGGTGGTTCAAGAGAAAAATATCTAGAAATTACTAATGATAACCTAAGGTCTATTCCTCCGACCAGTGTGGATTCTGAGCGGGTGTTCTCTTCATAAGATTACTTTTGTAACCATTTGCGGTCAAAGTTAAATGACCAAACATTAGACACGTTGTCATTTTACGATATTATCATTTAAATTTGACCAAAGATTAAAACAACTCCAATTATTTTAATATTTGATTAATAAAACTATTTAGATTAAAAAGTTAAGAATATTTTTTTTTTAATTTGATTAAAGTCAGAAGATAAACATTTGTGTTATTGTTAAAAAGTAATTAAAAATCAAAATATGATATTTCTTCTGAATGTTTTTATTTCATTGATAAATCCTCATTCTAATCTCGACTAAAACTTGTCTAAAAATCGAAAATATCGAAAATACCGGGATTCCGGCGATCGAAACTTCAATATCGAAAATACCGGTTTTGGCAAAAGGGACCGGTTTTGCGACCCCTACTATTGTGGTATTTACCTATTTAAAAGTGTGCTACTTCAAAGTACCGAAAAAACATTTCTTTCAAATGTTATTGCAGTATGGCTGTCATCTGCCTCTCTCATTCAATGTCTAGTGTATGCCTAGTGGTCTCATTTACCAGCCCACCAATAAGTGTTTACACAAACAAGGTTTGTCGTCTTCATAAAACCTAACTTTGGAGGCAGAGCATCCTTGTTTACCTGGGACCTACAACTCTGCATGGTCGGTGAAGTTTTTACCTGGGACCTACAACTCTGCACGGTCGGTGAAGTTGAGGGTCCGTTGTTTGCAGCAGGATGGGAAATATTGTCTTAAGTGAAGTCGTCCAAACAGCCAGCACTTGACTTGTCCTGGCACAGGTGAGCCGTTAGGTCAACAGACGGTACCTATAACAGTACCAGGTGGATTCTGCTGGCAGTTAGTGTCATACAAAGTGTCTGCTGGTTCAAAACTTAAAATTATTTTAACTGTCCGCCAGTTGGAAACTTAATATTATTTTAACTGTCTGCCAGTTGGAAACTTAATATTATTTTAACTGTCTGCCAGTTGGAAACGTAACACTAATTTAACTAAGTTAACATTTTGGTCTATTTAAAAAAATCGAGTGTATAGGCACATAATGACGGCTGGATAATTCAAACCATGCTGCAGTCTAGGTAGTGATCCATTATTTTATTTTTCTTTGAATATATTTTTGGGGCGCAACAAAATTTGAGTGTTAAATATGGCGGCTATTCAATTACTATTATTAATTTCTGCCGTGATGTCCATCGACTGTCAAAATATTTACCGAAATCTCAAAAGTCAAAGTCCTTTCCAACCACCGTCTGATGACGTCAATCAGTGGATTACTCTTAAACCAGATCAGAAGAAAATCTTGGATTTCACCCCATCCAAGAACCAAGTGACGATGCCAACTACGACACAGGCAACAACCACCTTGAGACTGACAACAACAACCAGACAGTCCACGACAGCAGATAATAAAATAAAAAATGGGATTGTGAAAGAAGAGACGAAAGAGGGCAGTCCATTCGGACCGCCCATAAAAACGGAATGGCACAAACCAGACCAGTTCCCGGACAACAGCAGGTTCAGACCGTCCTCGTCGCCATGGCTCTCCTCGTTAGAAGGTACGTATAATTACTTCCTGCCACGTTAGCAGACGACTTTGGGGTCACAGGGGTGGCGGGCAGTGGTGTCTGCTTTATACTAGTGGTGTCTGCTTTATACTAGTGGTGTCTGCTTTATACTAGTGGTGTCTGCTTTATACTATTGGTGTCTGTTGTATACTAGTCGATTTCACCCGTCAAAAATGACACAGGTCATTTAATGAACTGGTCCTACTAATACTACTGAGTGGTCCTACTAATACTACTAATTGGTCCAACTAATGCTATTGAGTGATCCAATTAATACTACTAAGTACATTTTCTTAGACGAAATATTTCCACGTAAATTTGTTTGGGCTTTCTTTTATATCTCACGACTTTTAATTCACACCTCAAATTAGTATCAAGTAATAATATCCTATGATCAAATTGTAATATAAAGTTTATATAGTATTATGATCAAATTTTAATATCAAATAATCAAATCAGATGCTCATATCAAATCTTAATATTAAATGTTAACATCTATTGACAACATAAACTGGTAATAGGAATTTTTAAATGTAAATTATAAATATATGTAGCAAGTTTTAATATCAAATGGTAATATTAAATGGTAGTAAAACTAATATATTAATTAAATGGTAGTCAAACTAATATATTAATTAAATGGTAGTCAAACTAATATATTAATTAAATGGTAGTCAAACTAATATATTAATTAAATGGTAGTCAAACTAATATATTAATTAAATGGTAATTTCAAATAGTAATAACGAATATTAAATAGTAAATCAAATGGTAAAAAATAATATCCAAACTTGATATCAAATCGTGACAGCAAAGTTAAAAGCAAATTATTGTATTTTCAAATTTTAACAACAAATGATAATAATATTGCACCCAGCCCCCTTAAAGGGGGTGGATTTGTCAGGCCCTATAGCCTAGGACACAGAGGTTGGCTCAGTCAGGCCTCATAGCCTAGGAAGCAGAGGTTGGATCAGCCAGGTCATTTGGCCTAGGACACATAGGTTGGATCAGCCATACCGTATGACCTAGGACACAGAGGTTGGATTAGCCATACCGTATGACCTAGGACACAGAGGTTGGATTAGCCAGACCGTATGACCTAGGACACAGAGGTTGGATTAGCCAGACCGAATGACCTAGGATACAGAGGTTGGATCAGCCAGGTCATTTGGCCTAGGACACAGAGGTTGGATCAGCCAGGTCATTTCGCCTAGGACACAGAGGTTGGATCAGCCATACCGTATGACCTAGGACACAGAGGTGGGATTAGCCATACCGTATGACCTAGGACACAGAGGTTGGATCAGCCATACCAAATGACCTAGGATACAGAAGTTGGATTAGCCAGGTCATTTGGCCTAGGACACAGAGGTTGGATCAGCCAGATTATTTGGCCTAGGACACAGAGGTTGGATCAGCCATACCGTATGACCTAGGACACAGAGGTTGGATTAGCCATACCGTATGACCTAGGGCACAGAGGTTGGATTAGCCAGACCGAATGACCTAGGATACAGAGGTTGGATCAGCCAGGTCATTTTGGCCTAGGACACAGAGGTTGGATCAGCCAGACCTAATGACCTAGGACACAGAGGTTGCATCAGCCAGGTCATTTGGCCTAGGACACAGAGGTTGGATCAGCCAGGTCATTTCGCCTAGGACACAGAGGTTGGATTAGCCATACCGTATGACCTAGGACACAGAGGTTGGATTAGCCATACCGTATGACCTAGGACGCAGAGGTTGGATTAGCCAGACCGAATGACCTAGGATACAGAGGTTGGATCAGCCAGGTCATTTGGCCTAGGACACAGAGGTTGGATCAGCCAGACCTAATGACCTAGGACACAGAGGTTGGATCAGCCATAAATTATGGCCTAGGACACATAGGTCTGATCAGCCATATAGAATGACCTAGGACACAGAGGTTGGATCAGCCAGACCGATTTATCGAGGATACAGAGGTTGGATCAGCCATACCTTATGGCCTAGGGCACATAGGTCTGATCAGCCATACAGTATGACCTAGGACACAGAGGTTGGATTAGCCAGACCGAATGACCTAGGACACAGATGTTGGATCAGCCAGACCGAATGACCTAAGACACAGAGGTTGGATCAGCCAGGTCATTTGGCCTAGGACACAGAGGTTGAATCAACCAGACCGTATGACCTAGGACACAGAGGTTGGATCAGCCAGGTCATTTGGGCAACGACACATGAGCACAGTGTTACCTCTCAGCCGTAGCTCCAGGATGTTTCACGACAGTCGGCTTATCTGTTTCGACACCCTTCAACGGGGGTTGATGTTTTTTTCAAAGGATAATCGAATTGTTTTTACTACTATTTTCTAATGTCTTTTAAATGCAAAGTTTTCTATTTACATTTTAATCATTAAAGAAAACATTTTGAAAACATTAAATTATTTTTTTTTAAAAATCATCAAGAAAGCCTGGGGACAACTGAGGACTTTCAAATTATGGCAAAAAGAGGTCGTTACCAAACATTGAAACAAGAAATGTTTTTGATCAAACTTAGAACATATAAAACCTAATAGACAAATATATATATATATAAATCTTAATACGTCATAAATCAAGGTATATAGCAACGACTACAAAATTTATCTCCACACCAAAACACACAACTATTGAACAAATCCTATTTCATTCATCTTCCCCTTGAAAAACAGGAAAAATTATTTTTAAGGGATGAGAGTGGTGGTGGGGCTGACAATTTAAAAGAATGGGTTGTTATCAGCAAAGAGCATATGTGCCTAGTTTCGGTTCGATAGCTTTACGGTAAGTGGGTTAGCCCTCCGAAGACATTGCTACGAACACACTAACAAAGGTGAAGTTAATAGAGGATTTTAAAAAAGAGCTATGTTCCTCTATAGGACCGATGAATAACATGTGTCTATTAACTTTATATGTATATATATTGAATTCATTAAGTCACGTTTTTACCCCACTGTGTCAACGCCCAGTCTATAAAATAAAATAAAAAAATATGTTAATGAACATCAAGTGCTAAGTGTAGTTAGACGAAGGTAATGATGACATGACAAGTCTATCAAACTGATCCACAGCCAGGCAGCTCCACAACGCCGAGTCTATACCGGCCATCTCCAACATCAATGTCCCCAAGCCGGTGACGTCAGAGGAGACAATTGACAGCACAGATAGTGAGCCAGTTCATGGGGACAAGAGGCGCCCTAAGCCTAGGGGGAAAAGACCCAAAATGACAGTGTATCAGGATAATTCACACAGGTGAGTAATGTAGAGTTAATAAGTTATGAACTGTCACAATGTAATGTAAAGTAGACTATTTTGTTCAGCAGTTTTACTTTTAATATTTATGTAGGTTATTTTGTAATGCAGCGTTCCTACCGGAGCCATCACAGGCTACATGCAGTCTCAAGGGTTCCATACAGTCCCAGTGATTCCATGCAGTCCCAGGGGTTCCATGCAGTCACTGGGGTTCCAGGCCATCCCAGGGGTTCCAGGGCATCCCAGGAGTTCCAGGCCATCCCAGTGGTTCCAGGCCATCCCATTGGTTCCATGCAGTCCCAGGGGTTCCATGCAGTCCCAGGGGTTCAATGCAGTCACTGGGGTTCCAGGACATCCCAGGGGTTCCAGGGCATCCCAGGAGTTCCAGGCCATCCCAGTGGTTCCAGGCCATCCCAGTGGTTCCATGCAGTCCCAGGGGTTCCATGCAGTCCCAAGGGGTTCATGCAGTACCAAGGGTTTCATGCAGTACCAAGGGTTTCATGCAGTCCCAGGGGTTCCATGCTGTCACAGTTGTTCCACGCTGTTCCAGGGTTTCCATGCAGTCCCAGGAGTTATATGCCGTCCCAGGGTTTCCATGCTGTCCCAGGGGTTCCAGGGCTCAGGCGAAGTCTATGTTTACTATGAATAAATCTTTCTAATTTAAGCTATTTAGTTACATAGTATTATCATTTACATGTGAAGTTATTTACATGCAATTAATTGTTATTTGTCAATGAAGCATGGGTATCCAAGTGGGGGTGGCAGGGGGTGTCTTAAGTGGGGGTGGGAGGGGTGTCTTAAGTGGGGTGGCAGGGGGTGTCTTAAGTGGGGGTGGCAGGAGGTGTCTTAATTCTATTTACAGCGGTCAGGTTATTTTTTTCCTAACTAATAGTTTAAGTAAGTCCAAACAATATATATATAGATATATATGAAATTGATTTTTCAAGATATTTTCATGTGAATATAATCAAATTTCATGTCTTCTTGTAGATTTAATCATACAAATAAGCTCTTTTCTTGCTCATATAATCATAACAATTCAAACATGGTATTTTCGTATTGAAATAATCATACAAATAAAATCTTTTTTTTATTGCTGAATGTATCCTACTAATACAACCATGGTATTTTCTTCTTAAGTTAATCATACAATTGAATTAAAATTTTCTCACTTATATAATCATATAAATAAAACCATGCTAATTTCATGTCGAAACAATCAACAAACTTTTTCCAAAGAGACATGCATGACGCAGGACCTGGAGTCACGCCATGGACTAGATACACAGAGAAACCCAGGCAGCAGGAAGATGTTGGAGGTGGATCTGCTGGAAGAAGTAATGGTAAGATGGTAGATTTGCTGGAAGAAATAATGGTAAGATGGTAGATTTGCTGGAAGAAGTAATGGTAAGATGGTAGATTTGCTGGAAGAAGTAATGGTAAGATGGTAGATTTGCTGGAAGAAGTAATGGTAAGCTCATGTCATAAGCTCATATCATAAGCTCATATCATAAGCACGTATCATAAATCATTTCATAAGCTCATGTAATAAGAAAGAATGCGAAATTCATGGAAATATTCATTAGAACGATATTAACCACTTAACGTGAATTATTTCCCTTTACAAAGCTATTCCCTTTATTTTGTGATAATCCTGAAAATTATGCCATATTTACCAATGCCAATTGTATATTGTATATATCAGCTAATTAAAACTCATTAATATATCACGGTGCCATCAATAAAGTTTAAACAAACTATTTTTTTATAATCAAACATTATATCTATTTTAATATCAATGAAATATTAATTTTGTTTTTTAAGAAAACCAATAAAATCCATTGGACGGATTTGAGCCCGCTATAACAGCTTAACAAGGTGGGCTCATTAATGTATACACCTGGCGACAATTATTATACAGCCATGTTGATCTTTGCTTAATAAGTGGTATTTGTGACGTCAAGCATTCTCGATGTGAATCAGCTTTGTCTCTTAGTTCCATATCAATTGTTTGCTGGTTTTTAAGCTCTGAATTAAACTTGGTGCTTCGAGATTTTTGAGCTGATTCATTTTGACGTCATTGATGTTTGCATACTGTGCTAAACGTTGTCTTTATTTTAGTACCGATAATTATATTGGTGCCCTGCTTGCGTAGTCTCCAATTCTAAGTAATAATAATAATAATAATAAAGTTCATTTGAAAAATCACGCTTCATCCCCAAAGGCTGGAAGCGCGGTACAAAACGCTTATCAACAGTTGCCTCTTTACAGTTAGTTCAAGACATACAACGTGAATTATTTTGGTGACGAATGACCATCAGAAAAGATATTTCAGCTATGACGATGACTTTATTCATTAAATATTATCACTTACCGTTCTTTCTCCACCCCACCCTATCTCTCTCCCATAGCTCGATGTGGCTGGCAAAGATACTCCCCCAGAACTCAGATCTGCTGTCAAGGTCAAGTCTTACGTCGTCAGGGCATTAAGCCGTCGTGCTGCGGCACTGAGGCCTACGACACGGTGTTCAACAAATGCTGCAATGGTGTCCTCTCATTCAGATCCCCTCAGGACCCTGACTGCTAGTCTCACAAATCTTACCGTGTCAAGTCACGCGAACACACACGCTATGAGTCACATAGTACTACTTGAATATACACACTATGAGTCACATAAACAGTATCACGTGACCACACAGAGAGTCACATACAGTACCACGCGACCCATCACAATAGGAGTTCCTCATACACTCGTCAATCACACTCATGCCATGATCGAATATTTAGCCTTCCATAGTCTCTTCATTGGTTTATGTTAAGTAAATTGACAGCTGTCAGCGCTGTCAAACTATGTCAATAAAATATTTATGTTTATTTATTATTTCATCTTGGATTCGTTATTTGATATTTACTTATTTACTCATCACTTAGTAGTAGTAGACATACCCTACAAACATTGACTCAACTTTTGGACATACCAGAACAGCAATTTGCTCAAGTACAATTGAATATATTCTGTAAAATTATTACTTAACTACTGGATTCGTACATACAGGTACACAGATATGTAGATTGGAAATTCTAGATTATATTCAAAACAAATACATTAATTTTCTATCTGGATTCACAATACTCAAGCATGAGATTTTGTATAGCAGGACTACATGCAAGGGGAGAGAATTTATATTTGATGCACATTGTGAAGCTCCATTAGACTTAAGTTCTTTCATCAAATAATCCATTGCACGGAAAGCCTTTTTTTAGGCGAAATACTCAATTCAAATACCTTCAATATACATCTTTCCAACTGAAATCTAAATAAATGCCGAAAACGAGGTTTCCGTCATGTAGAACTATAAATAGTAATGTGCGACGGATTTCCGTTGTGCACACACTGTCTGCTGAGGAAGTAGACTAAATAGTCTTAGCCGAAATTATTCTCCTTTTTAATTTAATGTCCTGTCTTTATATTTCAAGCTTCCACATAACTCCCCCCCCCCCCCCAATTTCCTTCACACAGCTTGAACGCAGTCCATTTATTAATAAGCTTTTTATTCTTTGTGTTAAGAAGAGATGTTTCTATTTCTATACAGTATTTAGTGTGTTTATTTTAAATATAAGTTATATGGTTAATGACGTGTGGCAGCTAACAGTTGAAATGATTTCAAAGTAGCCTGCTAAGTCTTATGGGTTGGCAACCACTTATTTAGTAGATAATATCTAGATACCAACCCCATGGTGATAGCCAAGCGTTTGGTACCTTCCAACCCAAATGAAAATGTTATGTGAGAATAGGTTAACAAACAAACTATTATTCATGAGTCTTTTATTTCTTTTGAAAAATATAAATCATCATTTGATCCAAATATTAAATTATCATCATTTGATCCAACTATTAAATTATCATCATTTGATCCAAATATTAAATTATCATCATTTGATCCAAATATTAAATTATCATCATTTGATCCAAATATTAAATTATCATCATTTGATTCAAATATTAAATGATCATCATTTAAATCCAAATATTTATTTATCATCATTTGATCCAAATTTTAAATTATCGTCATTTGATCCAACTATTCACTAATCACATCATTTGATTCAAGTTCAAGTATCATATTCCCTCATCATCATTCCATCCCCACCCTCCCCCAATCCAAAATCATTATTCAATACAATTCAATAATCATCTTTTTATCCCACAATGCAATAATCATCTTTTGTTCCAACAATGCAATGAATATTAGATCAAAAAATTTAACCATAATTTGATACAAAATATTAATTATCACATTTAAAACACATTTTGTATATCTTCTGGAAGTTGTACAATAATCAGCAGACTTTGTGAACATTTGTCTTTTCATCAGTACAATTTCCACACTTGTAGAGAAGGCAAGGACAAATTTCAAAATGTAATTCTTGGAAATAAAATACTTCCACAATTCTGAATAAACATATTTCTAAATAAAATGTGAAATATTTGTATTTTTGAAGTGACCAATCATGGTAGGTGGTTGTTGAACCAAACAATGGTGTTTACCATACAGTCAGCTTCAGCATCTACATCTGATATGCTGTGATTGTTCTTTGGGTAAGTCAGACACCTGTAGGAAATAAAACTTGGAGCTTTATCTTTATGCCACTGTTAGGTCAGCCATGTTTGTCAACCTGTTAGGTCAGCCATTTTGTCAACCTGTTAGGTCAGCCATTTTGTCAACCTGTTAGGTCAGCCATTTTGTCAACCTGTTAGGTCAGCCATTTTGTCAACCTGTTAGGTCAGCCATTTTGTCAACCTGTTAGTCAGCCATTTTGTCAACCTGTTAGGTCAGCCATTTTGTCAACCTGTTAGGTCAGCCATTTTGTCAACCTATTAGGTCAGCCATTTTGTCAACCTACTAATCTATCAGGAAATGCCCCAGACAACAAATGTTCTTGATCACAGCTGTTCAGTAGACAATTTGAAATTGTTAAAAACTTTCCCTGATTTAGTGTTTAACCTAAATACTAAAGAAAGTGGAACTCCTGATTACAAACAGCCCAGTTAACTAAAACATTGGTTAACAAACAAGTAAATGCCCAAGTTAACTAATTAATTGGTTAACAAACAAATAGATGCCCAAGTTAACTAATAAATTGGTTAACAAACAAATAGATGCCCAAGTTAACTAATTAATTGGTTAACAAACAAATAGATGCCCAAGTTAACTAATTAATTGGTTAACAAACAAATAGATGCCCAAGTTAACTAATTAATTGGTTAACAAACAAATAGATGCCCAAGTTAACTAATAAATTGGTTAACAAACAAATAGATGCCCAAGTTAACTAATTAATTGGTTAACAAACAAATAGATGCCCAAGTTAACTAACACACTGACAGAGATAATAAACAAACTGACAGAGATAATGAACAAACAGACAGAGAGATAATAAACAAAACTGACAGAGAGATAATGAACAAACTGACAGAGAGATAATGAACAAAACTGACAGAGAGCTAATGAACAAAGTGACAGAGACATTCAGAGAGATAATGAACAAACTGACAGAGACATTCAGAGAGCCAATGAACAAACTGACAGAGACATTCAGAGAGATAATGAACAAACTGACAGAGAGATAATGAACAAACTGACAGAGAGATAATGAACAAACTGACAGAGACATTCAAAGAGATAATGAACAAACTGACAGAGAGATAATGAACATACCTGACAGAGTCATTCAGAGAGATAATGAACAAACTGACAGAGAGATAATGAACATACCTGACAGAGACATTCCTTGCTTTCAATGCCTTGTAGTACTCAAAGCTTTGGGCAGGTGGCACACGTTTGTCATCTAGTCCAATCATTAAAAGTATTGGTGTCTTCACCTACAAGGACAAGAATAAACCACAAGTTGACAGTAAACCACAAGTTGACAGTCAGTAAACCACAAGTTGACAGTCAGTAAACCACAAGTTGACAGTCAGTAAACCACAAGTTAACAGTCAGTAAACCACAAGTTAACATTCAGTAAACCACAAGTTAACAGTCAGTAAACCACAAGTTAACAGTCAGTAAACCACAAGTTAACAGTCAGTAAACCACAAGTTGACAGTCAGTAAACAAGTTAATAGTCAGTAAACCACAGCTTGTACAGGTTAACAGTGAGTCAATCTTAGTTGAACACAAAACCTGATCCAAGAGTCTTGTTCTGATTTATAAGCAACCCTAACATAATTGACCAGTCATAACACAAACTTGCAAATAATATAACAACAAAATGTGTGTAACAACAACATATGTATGTCAACTACGTGTGTGTAACTTTGGGAGTGTAACAACAACATGTGTGTAACAATTAAAATTGTGTAACAACAAAATGTGTGTGAGAAAAAATGTATGCACACAGATCTACAGGACTTGGCAAAAAACTTCAAGAGCTGTGAGATTCATTGTCACAGCTGTATAGGCTCCCAGCAAGTCTGAGTTGTATAGAGTGAAGGCTATGGTCCCAGCAAGTCTGAGTTGTATAGAGCGAAGGCTATGGTCCCAGCAAGTCTGAGTTGTATAGAGTGAAGGCTATGGTCCCAGCAAGTCTGAGTTGTATAGAGTGAAGGCTATGGTCCCAGCAAGTCTGAGTTGTATAGAGTGAAGGCTATGGTCCCAGTAAGTCACAGTTGTATTGGTTAAAAGCTTCGGTCTCAGTAAGTAAGTCACAGTTCTATTGCTTAAAAGCTACGGTTCCAGTAAGTCACAGTTGTATTGGTTAAAAGCTACGGTTCCAGTAAATCTCATTTGAATTTGTTAAAAGCTATGGTCCCAGAGTAAGTCACCTATGTATTGGTTGAATGCTACAGTCCCAGCAGTCACCTATGTATGATCCGAGGCTGGACTTTAGAAAATTCTTCGCTAATAAATCCGCCCCTGAAAACCCTTGTAAGATATACCATCCCCCCCCCCTTGTTTTGCCCCACAGTCCCATAGACCACTCACCCCAAAAGCGTGAATTTTGTGTTCATCTCCTATCATTGATGAACCTTGAGAAAATAATACCTTACCCCCCCCCCCCCCCCCTCGGTATTGCCCTGGAGACAGCAAAGCGGAGTAACGTCCCTTGTTGTTATTGCATTCTTAAACCAAGTAGCTCACGCAAAAGCGTGAATATGGGTTCTTTTACCTCACACCGATAAACTTTGAGGGTAGAAGGTCAAGCCCGCAATAGCAGAAATGAGCATCATTGGATGGGAAAGTATACAACGTTTAAATCCTCCAATTGAATCATCAGCCAACTCTAATAAATAGCCAGAACAAGCAAGAATCTGTCTTTTATGATCTTATCACTTGACTGTGAACGCTGGAAGAGACTAGACTTAGACCTTCATTAGCGTGATACATAACTGCAACCCAGGCTATTAGCAAGTATATGACTTTTAAGATCTGATCACTTAACCGTGGACGCTGGCAGTACCTAGACTTAGGACTTCATTAGTGTGATCATTAACTGCGACTGCTACCTGGAGTACTACCTGGTTTCTATCACTGGACCGATTGACCTTGAAGCTGGAACTAGGGGATTGATCTACATCCTACATCAAACTACCTGACGGCTACTAGGGCTTCGAGATCCAGGGACTCTTTCTACCACGATTCGTTGCTGGAGAGTCATCTTCCCCATCGCAGAGATCCTACGGAACTCACGACAGGGAACTCCGCCTTCACTAATCTACGCTCGTGATCCACCGAGATCATTGTGGAAATATATAAACGTTAAGTGCCCACGGAATGAACATAGTATCTTGAGCATTTATAATGATGATAACGTTAGGGTGTCAGTGACAATTGAAGTACATTGGAATATCTCGTATAATTATAGGACATCCTTTTGTGTATATATATATATTAATTACCAGGAGTATATTAAGTAGAAGTTAGTAAATAATCATATTCAATAAATCCTTGTATTTATTTCTCCTTTAACAACTAGTTCGTTTCAGTCTATACTTTATGTACATAGATAGGTGATTATGTCTGTGTGGTGATTGGGCTTAAGTAAATAATCCCTAGACTGAGTGCCAATAGGATGTCTCGTATGAGAGATACTCCTCAATTCTAAATTATAAGACAGATCACCACACCCAGCAGTCACCTTTGTATTGGTTGAATGCTACAGTCGCAGCAGTCATCTATGTATTGGTTAAAGGCTACAGTCCCAGCAAGTCACCTTTGTATTGGCTGAAGGATACAGTCCCAGCAAGTCCCCTCATTCTCAGAAGTTAAGATACCAGCTAGTCATCCCCATGTCCCCTCATTCTCAGAAGTTAAGATACTAGCTAGCTATCTCCATGTCCCCTGATTCTCAGAAGTCAAGATACCAGCTAGTCATCCCCATGTCCCCTCATTCTCAGAAGTCAAGATAACAGCAAGTCATCCCCATGTCCCTTCATTCTCACAAGTCAAGATACCAGCAAGTCATCCCCATGTCCCCTCATTCTCAGAAGTCAAGATACTAGCTAGTCATCCCCATGTCCCCTCATTCTCAGAAGTCAAGATACCAGCAAGTCATCCCCATGTCCCCTCATTCTCAGAAATCAAGATACCAGCAAGTCATCCCCATGTCCCCTCATTCTCAGAAGTCAAGATACCAGCTAGTCATCCCCATGTCCCCTCATTCTCAGAAGTCAAGATACCAGCAAGTCATCCCCATGTCCCCTCATTCTCAGAAGTCAAGATACCGGCAAGTCATCCCCATGTCCCCTCATTCTCAGAATTCAAGATACCAGCAAGTCATCTCCATGTCCCCTCATTCTCAGAAGTCAAGATACCAGCAAGTCATATCCATGTCCCCTCATTCTCAGAAGTCAAGATACTAGCTAGTCATCCCCATGTCCCCTCATTCTCAGAAGTCAAGATACCAGCAAGTCATCTCCATGTCCCCTCATTCTCAGAAGTCAAGATACCAGCAAGTCATCCCCATGTCCCCTCATTCTCAGAAGTCAAGATACCAGCAAGTCATCCCATGTCCCCTCATTCTCAGAAGTCAAGATACCAGCAAGTCATCTCCATGTCCCCTCATTCTCAGAAGTCAAGATACCGGCCAAACCATTTCATTAAAATTGTTCTTTTACAAACCTTTAGTGGTTCTCAAAATTTTAATGAACTAGATTTAAACTAAAGTCAACTAGGCCATGGTACCAAGACTTAAGAAGACAATTTTCTGACCAACCTTATCAATGTGCGCCATAGGAGAGCAGAGCCACAAGTAAGGCAACAACTTGTCATTGGCTGTCGATCTGTAATCAAACTCAAGTGCAGCTTGTGCAAATATCCTGGAGATTAAATAAATTTCAGCATTGTCATCATTATCATCATTGCCATCACTTAAAACATCTATGACTATCAGCGTAAAACATCTATGACTATCAGCGTAAAACATCTATGACTATGAGCGTAAAACATCTATGACTATGAGCGTAAAACATCTATGACTATCAGCGTAAAACATCTATGACTATCAGCGTAATAATGATGAAAGCAATTAGCCTAAGGATTCCGAATTTTTTTTATTTTAATTTTTTTTTAATGTAAAACAAAAATAATATTGGAAATGTTACCAAATTTTTTTTTTTCAAAATTCTATTTATCTTTGCCTGTGGCAATATTTATGGGAACGATAATGATAAATAAAATGAATATTACTAATGAATGGATTGAATAAACCTATGGTTCACACAGTCGGCCTCTAATGTGCACCACCACCTACCTAATATTGGAGGTCTGACTTATCAATAACACTGACTTACTAACAGACAGACTTACCAATCATGTAAGACAGACTTACCAATCATGTAAGACAGACTTACCAATCATGTAAGACAGACTTACCAATCATGTAAGACAAACTTACCAATCATGTAAGACAAACTTACCAATCATGTAAGACAGACTTACCAATCATGTAAGACAGACTTACCAATCATGTAAGACAGACTTACCAATCATGTAAGACACACTTACCAATCATGTAAGACAAACTTACCAATCATGTACGACAGACTTACCAATCATGTAAGACAGACTTACCAATCATGTAAGACAGACTTACCAATCATGTAAGACAGACTTACCAATCATGTAAGACAGACTTACCAATCATGTAAGACATACTTCACCATCATGTAAGACAGACTTACCAATCATGTAAGACAGACTTACCAATCATGTAAGACAGACTCACCAATCATGTAAGACAGACTTACCAATCATGTAAGACAGACTTACCAATCATGTAAGACAAACTTACCAATCATGTAAGACACACTTACCAATCATGTAAGACAGAATTACCAATCATGTAAGACACACTTACCAATCATGTAAGACAGAATTACCAATAATGTAAGACACACTTACCAATCATGTAAGAAAGAATTACCAATCATGTAAGACACACTTACCAATCATGTAAGACACACTTACCAATCATGTAAGACAGACTCACCAATCATGTAAGACATACGTCACCATCATGTAAGACAGACTTACCAATCATGTAGACACACTTACCAATCATGTAAGACAGACTTACCAATCCTGTAAGACAGACTTACCAATCATGTAAGACACACTTACCAATCATGTAAGACAGACTAACAAATCATACTGACAGACTTACCAATCATGTATGTCTGTTGTGGAAAACATGGCTGAAATGAGTAGTAAATAGCAAATACTTCTGGAGTTTGTACTAACACCAGAAACATGGCAAAGAACAATGACAATCTACAAACCTAGGGAAACCTACTGAGAGGTTTGACAGGTTCAACTGAACATTTGCAATAATAGAAATAAATAAAACAAAATTGAAATGAAAATAATTTTAATCTGTCTGATTTGTTACATACTACGTCTGATTTATTAAATATTATTGCAATATGTTCCAATGTGTAAAAGAGGAGGAAATGGAAATACAGACATACGTGTCTGGATTGTCTGCTCCACTATATTTTGCTGGAGAAGAAGAATTAAAATGGTTTTTGTTGGAAATTATTTAAAATATTTCTCCTCCTATTTGACAAGCTAGAAATAGGTATTTAATTCTAAAAAAAAATGTATAAATTTTTGTTTTTATACAACTGTTTTTTAATTAAATAAATGTATGTAATTTTTTTTTAATGCCATGATTATGTTTGATAATATTTTTATATGCAGCGCTGGTTAGCCCAGCCCTAGGCTGGTACCACGAAGACCTCTTTAATAATAATAAGAATAATGTATTAAAAGATTGACTTTCCATATATATCTTAACTGACTTCAGCATATCCTAATTTTTATGAAAAAAACTTTAATGAGTCTAAGCCCCATAAGGAAAGGGAGATGACCTTAATTTAAAACACCATTCAATTATTAAATAAAGGAAATAAATTAACTTTTGATGAAAAAAAACTTCTTATGATCGTTTTATTTTTCAAAAATAGATTTACGCTATATGATAGATTAAATTTTTTTTTTTAAAGATTATAAGATTAAGTTGACTATTGCCTGTTTGGACTGTAAAGGTTTGATAAGTTGCTATACTTACATGCCAGGTTAACAACAGGATTTCTAGTAGCTGCAGCTCTGAAGGTGTCCTGGATGGAAAACCCATTCATCATTACTTTGTGGCCAGAAAAAGTCATTTGATTTGATACAATTAATTCAAATTGTAAAATGTTTAACCCACAAACTATCTTAATGGCTGATCATTGGCTGTTATGGCTGCTGCTGATGCTGTGGTGTTACACAATTTAAGATCATAAATGCATATCAAAAGAATAACATTTTCTGTTAAAGGGGGATAACTCTTGTAAACAGATTACTTCCCTTACACGAAAAAAAAAGAAGTTAAAATTTCACATTATCAAATTAAAAAAAACAACTATAATTTGAGTTGAAAGTTTCAGAGATTTTATTTTTTGTAAAACAATCTTGTGTGAGTCAGATGATGGAACTGCAAAATAAAATCTAATTTATTACATTTGAATTATTTCTTAATGAAAGTATTTTGAAGATAATTAATTTTGCATCACTCATAATAGAGATAATTATGATAGTGGAGCAAGCACTTCAATTTTTGTAGTGAAAGTGGTGGACAATGGCTGCTATAGATTTTAATAGACATTATAGCAAGAATTTAGTAGGTCACCAATGATTTTATTTTAATTCTATAAATCCAAATAACTTAATATTTCTTTACTTTAACTGAATGGATATAGTTTTCCGAGTCAGAAAAACATATTTAAATGATTAAAATGACCAAACAATTGGTGTGGGTGTGAGTTGAAGGCAGATAAACAGTAGGACAATTTAATTCAGTTGCAAGGTCAATATCAGGTTCATTTCACATAGCTCACAAAGTTTCAACATTCATACCATATGATTCTTGGTACAATTTATTCCCAGAATATGTATACTTTTATAGGTCTCTTGATTCATTCTTTATACATTTTGGGCATTTTGTCAAAATTACTATAAAAAAACAGAGTTGACACCACAACATGACTGCACTTGACAGAGTTTGTTGGTTACATCAAACAATTCTAACAAAGGACATGACTGCACTTGACAGAGTTTGTTGGTTACATCAAACAATTCTAACAAAGGACATGACTGCACTTGACAGAGTTTGTTGGTTACATCAAACAATTCTAACAAAGGACATGACTGCACTTGACAGAGTTTGTTGGTTACATCAAACAATTCTAACAAAAGCAAAGACTGCACTTTTGTTTGCTGGTTACATCAAACAATTCTATCAAAGGACATGACTGCACTTTTGTTTGTTGGTTACATCAAACAATTCTAACAAAGGACATAATTTACTAACAACAGAAATAATTCCAATCCAATCATAAACACTTGCTTTAAAAAATCCCTTATTTGTAATTGTAATCAATGTTATAAGAAAGCCTACCCAAACAGAATGCAGTTCAATGAACTTACAGGATATTGCCCAATCAAATGAGTTGTAAGGAATCCTCCATGGGAGCCACCAAACTTAAATATCTTTGAGCCATCCACCACTCCTTTAGCTATCACCTCCACCATGGCACTCTGAAAACAAAGATCAAACACACACAAGTCAGATAATCCATTTCACTACTCTATAATAAGTTGTTAAATCATCAAAAGAATTAAAATTTCAATCTACCACTTGATTAAAACAACCTACCACTTGATTAAAACAACCTACCACTTGATTAAAACAACTTACCACTTGATTAAAACAAACTACCACTTGATTAAAACAAACTACCACTTGATTAAAACAACCTACCACTTGATTAAAACAAGCTACCACTTGATTAAAACAACCTACCACTTGATTAAAACAAGCTACCACTTGATTAAAACAACCTACCACTTGATTAAAACAAACTACCACTTGATTAAAACAAACTACCACTTGATTAAAACAAACTACCACTTGATTAAAACAAACTACCACTTGATTAAAACAACCTACCACTTGATTAAAACCTACCACTTGATTAAAACAACCTACCACTTGATTAAAACAACCTACCACTTGATTAAAACAACCTACCACTTGAGTACTCATGCACTAGTCCTTATGGACTTGATACTTGATATTTCCTAGTGATGTAAAGATATAAAAAAAACACCAAGTTACCTCAACATCCATGACATCCTGAGTTCCTATGTTGCCAGTTAAGGAAAGGATGCTGTCCTGGCCAAAGCCTAGTGAACCCCTATAATTCACTGACAAAAATAAATAAAGTCAGTATTAAATAATACAAATTGTTAAGATAACAGGTAAAATAAAGATTTATTAATATTATTAACACATCAGATGCCACATATTGACATCATTTATAAATCATCTATTATATTTTGACAAATTTTATAATGTTGCTGTTATTGACATTGTCCATAGTTTAGCTGCCACATACAACATCAGCCATAATCTAGCTGCCACATACATCAGCCATAATCTAGCTGCCACATACAACATCAGCCATAAACTAGCTGCCACATACAACATCAGCCATAATCTAGCTGTCACATTTAACATCAGCCATAATCTAGCTTCCACATACAACTTCAGCCATAATCTAGCTGCCACATAAAACATCAGCCATAATCTAGCTGCCACATACAACATCAGCCATAAATAAGCCGCTACATGTCACATAAAAAATAATTGTTTGAGCTAAGAATAAATTACCCATTAAAACAGCGTATCCACATTTACAGAAAAAAGCTGAAATAATGTTGAACGATGTGTCAAACACCGAATTGGGTCCCCCTGTTGATACAACAAGACATTCAATAAAGCAGCCGAAATCTTAAACAATGATAACTACCCAACAGGAACAATGATCTACCCAACAGGAACAATGATCTACCCAACAGGAACAATGATCTACCCAACAGGAACAATGATCTACCCAACAGGAACAATGATCTACCCAACAGGAACAATGATCTACCCAACAGGAACAATGATCTACCCAACAGGAACAATGATCTACCCAACAGGAACAATGATCTACCCAACAGGAACAATGATCTACCCAACAGGAACAATGATCTACACAACAGGAACAATGATCTACCCAACAGAAACAATGATCTACACAACAGGAACAATGATCTACCCAACAGGAACAATGATCTACCCAACAGGAACAATGATCTACACAACAGGAACAATGATCTACCCAACAGGAACAATGATCTACACAACAGGAACAATGATCTACACAACAGGAACAATGATCTACCCAACAGGAACAATGATCTACCCAACAGAAACAATGATCTACCCAACAGGAACAATGATCTACCCAACAGGAACAATGATCTACACAACAGGAACAATGATCTACACAACAGGAACAATGATCTACCCAACAGGAACAATGATCTACCCAACAGGAACAATGATCTACCCAACAGAAACAATGATCTACACAACAGGAACAATGATCTACCCAACAGGAACAATGATCTACACAACAGGAACAATGATCTACACAACAGGAACAATGATCTACCCAACAGGAACAATGATCTACCCAACAGGAACAATGATCTACCCAACAGGAACAATGATCTACCCAACAGGAACAATGATCTACCCAACAGGAACAATGATCTACCCAACAGGAACAATGATCTACCCAACAGGAACAATGATCTACCCAACAGGAACAATGATCTACCCAACAGGAACAATGATCTACACAACAGGAACAATGATCTACCCAACAGAAACAATGATCTACACAACAGGAACAATGATCTACCCAACAGGAACAATGATCTACCCAACAGGAACAATGATCTACCCAACAGAAACAATGATCTACCCAACAGGAACAATGATCTACCCAACAGGAACAATGATCTACACAACAGGAACAATGATCTACACAACAGGAACAATGATCTACCCAACAGGAACAATGATCTACCCAACAGGAACAATGATCTACCCAACAGAAACAATGATCTACACAACAGGAACAATGATCTACCCAACAGGAACAATGATCTACACAACAGGAACAATGATCTACACAACAGGAACAATGATCTACCCAACAGGAACAATGATCTACACAACAGGAACAATGATCTACACAACAGGAACAATGATCTACACAACAGGAACAATGATCTACACAACAGGAACAATGATCTACACAACAGGAACAATGATCTACACAACAGGAACAATGATCTACACAACAGGAACAATGATCTACACAACAGGAACAATGATCTACACAACAGGAACAATGATCTACGCAACAGGAACAATGATCTACACAACAGGAACAATGATCTACACAACAGGAACAATGATCTACACAACAGGAACAATGATCTACACAACAGGAACAATGATCTACACAACAGGAACAATGATCTACACAACAGGAACAATGATCTACACAACAGGAACAATGATCTACACAACAGAAACAATGATCTACACAACAGGAACAATGATCTACCCAACAGGAACAATGATCTACACAACAGGAACAATGATCTACACAACAGGAACAATGATCTACACAACAGGAACAATGATCTACACAACAGGAACAATGATCTACACAACAGGAACAATGATCTACCCAACAGGAACAATGATCTACACAACAGGAACAATGATCTACACAACAGGAACAATGATCTACACAACAGGAACAATGATCTACACAACAGGAACAATGATCTACACAACAGGAACAATGATCTACACAACAGGAACAATGATCTACACAACAGGAACAATGATCTACACAACAGAAACAATGATCTACACAACAGGAACAATGATCTACACAACAGGAACAATGATCTACACAACAGGAACAATGATCTACACAACAGGAACAATGATCTACACAACAGGAACAATGATCTACACAACAGAAACAATGTAGCTATGTCTACAATTCTAATCTATGTGTACAGGTCAATATTTTTGTGTATGGGTCAATATCTATGTGTACAGGTCAATATATATGTGTACAGATAAAAAATGTGTGTACAAATCAATATATATGTGTACTGGTCAATATCTATGTGTTCAAATCATCTATGTGTACAGGTCAATATCTATGTGTTCAAGCCATATCTAAATGTACAAGCAAGACACAATAAATAAATTTTACTCACCATGCGAGAAAACTATTAGGGGAGGCAGTGTACCAGATTGACTTTGCTTTGGAAGACACAGAATACTTTCATAGTCCACATTTTCTGTAACATGAGATAGAGACGATTATTCATTATAATTTACTGATGCTTTTAAAACCGTCACATGCATAAAGAAATGAAGCTGGATTTTAACAAGTATTATTATTATTATTGGTAGTTTTCTATAGCGTGGTACCCTCACACATGTTTTTATCTCTATACCCACACATAATGAGAGTACTAACGAAGATTGATAGAATAAGCCAGATGTGAAGTGTACGTACCATACTTTGGGTTGATTCTACTCTTAGAAGGTTTGTGAACCAGAACACTAAAAGTCAACCAATCCAGATTTTCCAGATGATCGTCAGGATAAATCCATGAAATATTGGACAAGTTACTCGGGTCATTGACCTGAGCCAACAGCTGAAGAGATAAAGTAGAATATTTCCTGTAATATTCATTATTTGACTGTAGTCCAATAAGTTATGGATGGCCCTTCTGTCAAAGATGGTTGGGCTGGCTGTATAAAAGCAATTCTGTCAAAGATGGTTGGCCTGGCTGTATGAAAGCAATTCTGTCAAAGATGGTTGGCCTGGCTGTATAAAAGCAATTCTGTCAAAGATGGTTGGCCTGGCTGTATAAAAGCAATTCTGTCAAAGATGGTTGGCCTGGCTGTATAAAAGCAATTCTGTCAAAGATGGTTGGGCTGGCTGTATAAAAGCAATTCTGTCAAAGATGGTTGGGCTGGCTGTATAAAAGCAATTCTGTCAAAGATGGTTGGCCTGGCTGTATAAAAGCAATTCTGTCAAAGATGGTTGGCCTGTCTGTATAAAAGCAATTCTGTCAAAGATGGTTGGGCTGGCTGTATAAAAGCAATTCTGTCAAAGATGGTTGGCCTGGCTGTATAAAAGCAATTCTGTCAAAGATGGTTGGCCTGGCTGTATAAAAGCAATTCTGTCAAAGATGGTTGGCCTGGCTGTATAAAAGCAATTCTGTCAAAGATGGTTGGGCTGGCTGTATAAAAGCAATTCTGTCAAAGATGGTTGGCCTGGCTGTATAAAAGCAATTCTGTCAAAGATGGTTGGCCTGGCTGTATAAAAGCAATTCTGTCAAAGATGGTTGGCCTGGCTGTATGAAAGCAATTCTGTCAAAGATGGTTGGCCTGGCTGTATGACAGACAACTAGAGAAAAGTCCCCTCTCATTTAAGACTATACCAGTTGTTTCTTACTACTGATATCTACTAGTCAGTGGATACAATGCTCAATGCAGATGTAAGAAGACACTTTACTTTAAAGCTATTACTAGAGAACAGGAGTGGCAAACTACGGCCGGCGGGCGGCCCGGCAACTGATATTATACGGCCCTTGAAGGCATTTAGAAATTTTAAAAAATTACTTTGTTTTTAAGCTATGTTGTTGAATTTTACAGAATTTCATTTACCATTATATTCTACCGCTATGTTATACCGTTATAATTTTTTAAACATTTTTTATCAAATTTCTTTCTAATTTTCTATTTTTTTTTAAACAGTAGTTGACTTTTGTCATGTATTGCTAAAATGTGAAATTACAGATTTTAATATACAGAAATGTTTATCAACATGTAAAAATTGCACATTATATACATGCAGCCCCCCAATAGCTTTACCTTTGTCAATGTGGCCCTCCCCACAAAAAGTTTGCCCACCCCTGCTATAGAAGATTACAACTTAGGTCAAAATTTAATCTTTACACCCAGCAACAATTCAACGATTACCCTTAAATAATCAGCATTTAAAAAACAAAACAACGGAATGAAACATCCTGTTTAAAAGTCTCACCAAGTTATACGGCTGATTGAGGGCTGAGCAATACATCATCACTACATTTTTCTTTACACCAAGGAATCCATAGGAGGCTTGAGCTGAGCCTGAAAAGGAAAAAACAACTGCCTTTATTTTAACTAACTGATGTTTTAATTATTTTAAAAAACTGATGTTTAAATACTTCCTATACATAATATGAATATAATATAATGTCTATAATTAAGAAAACTTCAGCTGAATTTGTACATACATCTAAAATGAGAAAATGTGACCTAGATTTAATTCGGCCACAGCAGGTTTTTCAATTTGGTAGTTAGTCAGTTAACTAACAGATGTTTTAATTACTTTAAGTAACTGATGTTTAATTACTTCCTATACATAAATCTAAATTATTCCACAGAAAATGTTTGCTTTATAAAGAATGAAATAATTTTATCCCCCTTGTAGCACCAATTATTCTGATCTTATTAAAATGAAATGTAAAAAGAGCATCTTTTACAAATACACTCACACTTGATATTTGCTTGTGTATCAGCTGTGTCCACTTCAAGTCTTGTAATCTTTCCATTCTCAGTGTTGACAACAATGACAGCCTAGGGACACATGAGCAAAGTGGTTTTAACATCTTGACAATGGTTTTGTTGAAAAAGTTCAACTTTATGTAAACTAAAACCTATAAATATGTACAACTTGCAGTATTTTTTACAGCATTTATGATAGAAGATTGAATCATTAGAATAAAGATCTGACTATTTCTGGTTCTGTTAACTCTGTTGTGTCTGTCGAGTCTGTTGTGTCATATTTATGAAAATGTCGTAAGATTAAAGTTTTGAGAAATATCACCAGCCTGTGACACCCAATTCTATATTAATATCCTCTAATGCAACTTGTTTTCACATACACTGATTCAATATTAATATCCTCTAATGCAACTGGTTTTCACATACACTGATACTCCTCCAACTTGTTGCCATGGCAATGTGGATGTTGTCATCAAACCAAACCTGTCTGGCCAGGTTGTATGTGTAAATACCTGGGAACTCAAAATCTGAATAGAAACAATAAGTTAATGAGAAATTTAAAAAATAAGTAAGAAGAAGATAACACGTGGATTACCTCCAAAATAATGATCGGGATACCTTTAAAGTTTTAAAGGACTAAATTCTTGGATCAACCTGTTGTCTGCTGAATCTGTGTCTGCTTTTGGACAGACATAAATACTTGTGCAAGTAAAAAAATAATTTTTCAGACATAGTGCAGACTTAGAGAAGACTTAGTGCAGACTTAGTGCAGAGTTTGTGAAGACATAGTGCAGACATAGAGCAGACTTAGTGAAGACTTAGTGCAGACTTAGTGAAGATTTAATGTAGACTTAATGAAGACTTAGTGAAGACATAGTGAAGACTTAGTGAAGACTTAGTGAAGACTTAGTGAAGACATAGTTAAGACTTAGTGAAGACTTAGTGTAGACTTAGTGAAGACTTAGTGCAGACTTAGTGAAGACATAGTGAAGACTTAGTGAAGACTTAGTGTAGACTTAGTGCAGACTTAGTGAAGACTTGATTTTAATATTAATTAAAAAGAAAATGAGAGCGAAATAAAATAAAAAATAAATGAACTATTCAAAGCCATGGATTATCATTGGATGGCTTCATGGATGGCTTTATGGATGGCTCCAACATTTCCCAGTTCAAAATAAAACTATACATCCAAATAAATTTAATTTTACTTAATAAGATTATGCAAAAATGTTTCGATATGTTCTTAATTGGTTTCCGCAAAAGAAGAGTTTCTTTTATATTAACTGATAAGTGGATTAAGAATAAAATAAGAATGTTTCATAAACAGAACAAATTATTTAGCAAAGATATATAATTCAGAGTTGATATAATTGCACACAATATGTAAAGAGTAGGTAAAGAGTAGGTAAAGAGTAGGTAAAGAGTAGGTAAAGTGAAGGTAAAGAGAAGGTAAAGAGAAGGTAAAGAGAAGATAAAGTGGAGGTAAAGAGAAGGTAAAGTGAAGGTAAAGAGAAGGTAAAGTGAAGGTAAAGAGAAGGTAACGTGAAGGTAAAGAGTAGGTAAAGAGAAGGTAAAGAGAAGGTAATGAGAAGTTAAAGAGAAGGTAAAGAGAAAGAGTTGAAAGCTAAGCATAAAAACAAATGACAGTTCTCACCGGGTGCATGTTTCACCTCATCTACAACAACTTGTCGGTTGCGAGTTGCCCAGTCAATCTACAGCAAGAAATTTACCATAAAATTTAACAATGAAAGTAACAGACAAGTTGACAGAATTATAAATCTGCATGCATCAATTTTTTGTTTATTTGTGACTAAAGGTTGTATTTAATTTAAGTGAAAAATGAAAAAAATGATGTTTGTAATGGATCACAATGGAACATTCAGAGACAACTCAACGGATTGGATTTCATAAAACTGTGGAGGATATGAGATTAACGTAGTTCCAGTGATTCTCACCTTGAGAAGCCGTGCACATTGGTTGTGGGGCCCTCCTTCAGGTACATCCAGATAAATAAGCTTACTCATGTCAGGGCTGAAGCGGGGAAATCTCACAGCCCGTCCCTCTTGACTCAGTAAATCTGAAGACACAATCATTGAAATCAATAAATCTAAAGACACAATCATTGAAATCAGTAAATCTGAAGATACAATCATTAAATCAGAAAAAACTTAAAGACACAATCATTGAAATCATAAATCTAAATACAAAATTATTTAAATCAGTTATTTGCCTGAAGCAGTTGTCAAATTTATTTTGTCCCTAAACCAAAACATAGAAAACTGTATAATTAATTAGGCTTTCGAATGTATTCCAAATATATTCAAATGTATTACAAATGTTTTAAAGATGGTGAAAAATCATCAGGTAGAATACAACAAAACCAAGGGTTCTCAACACATTAAGTCAAAGTATATATTTCAGGGTTCTGTAAACTTGGACGGTTTTTTAACTTTGACTTTTAGTATAGAAGGTTTAGATGTAGACTGTATATAAGATTTGTTGACTTTGACTTTTAGAATAGAAGGTTTAGATGTAGACTGTATATAAGATTTGTATAAGAAAGCTGTCCTACCTAATGAACCATATTTAAGATTTGTTTAAGAAAGCAGTCCTACTTATTGAACCCTTATACAAGATTTGTATAAGAAAGCTGTCCTAACTAATGAAGCCTTAAATAAGATGTGTATAAGAAAGCAGTCCTACTTACTGAAACCTTATATAAGATTTGTTTAAGAAAGCTACCTTACCTAATGAACCCTTTTGTAAGTCCAGATAATATAAAGCACTCCTGTGATGAACAGATAACACATCTTGTTAAACATCAGCCAGAAAAATACAAATTTTTAACCATAAGTCAGAAAACTATACACTTTTAACCATAATGCAGAAAACTATACATTTTTAAAACTGAAACTTTATTTTTTTATTTTTATTTCCCATTGGATGCTCCTCACTAATTAATCTATGGAGGATGATCTAAAACTATCTGTAAAATATCTTCAAGGATTTAGTTACATCACATTGTAGAGTTTAGCTTACATTGATGTGATCATTAAAAGATGTCATGAACATAACTTGTTTTAAAAGACGTCGTGAACATAACTTATTTTAAAAGACGTCATGAACATAGCTTATTTTAAAGTTGAATCTAGAATCAGACACTTACTTTCTCTGGCAGCAGAACTTAAGACCAAGGCGATAGGGGGAGTGCCTCCAGGTGCAGACAACAATACCAGCATCATCTGGTCCCCAAATGGCCTAGATACAAGCATGTCATGTCATTAGTTTAAACCAATTCCAAGTTGGTTTTGTTTTCCTGGACCAGTAATTCAATAAGTGAAATGGCTTCAAATGACAAGTTCATGTCAAGATGGCTTCAAATAGTAAGTTCATGTCAAGATGGCTTCAAATAGTAAGTTTATGTCACCATGGCTTCAAATAGTAATTTTATGTCACAATGGCTTCAAATAGTAAGTTCATGTCTAGATGGCTTCAAATAGTAAGTTTATGTCACCATGGCTTCAGATAGTAAGTTTATATCACCATGGCTTCAAATAGTAAGTTTATGTCAAGATGGCTTCAAATAGTAAGTTTATGTCACCATGGCTTCAAATAGTAAGTTTATGTCAAGATGGCTTCAAATAGTAAGTTTATGTCACCATGGCTTCAAATAGTAAGTTTATGTCACCATGGCTTCAAATAGTAAGTTCATGTCAAGATGGCAGTATGTTAACAAAGGTTTTAAAATGCAATTACATTGAAGATGAATACAAATTTTGTAAAATAGTATTCAACCAGTTGGAGCTTTGGGGGACCATCTAAGAATTATGCCACTCTAAGAATTATGCCATTCTAAGAATTATGACTATTAAAAGATCAAAATTGTAAAGCTTAACCCTTTGAACCCGCTTTATCGGTCTGTGCATTAAAAATCCACACCCCTCCAGACCGATATATCATATACCTTACCCTAGATCGACAGTCCTCCCATACCTTACCCTATAACGACAGTCCTCCCATACCTTACCCTAGATCGACAGTCCTCCCATACCTTACCCTATATCAACAGTCCTCCCATACCTTACCCTAGATCGACAGTCCTCCCATAACTTACCCTAGATTGACAGTCCTCCCATAACTTACCCTAGATCGACAGTCCGTATACAAAATGTGTTGTAGATACTGACTTCATGGTTTATCATGTGACTTGTGAAAGGTCACAGTAATGGCCGCGCCCATGGATGCATTGTTTTTGTTTTGTTTTAGAAATGTTTTTCAATGTGCAGAGGTGACAAAAATATAAAAAAATGTTATCGAAAGGACCCAATATAGAGTAGGTTTATGATAACGTAAATGATTCAAAGGATTATTATTGTGTTTTGAAAAAGGATTGAAATAAAGCAAATAGAAAATGATAGTGATGAGATAGACAATGGTAGTGATGAGATAGACAATGGTAGTGATGAGATAGAAAATGGTAGTGATGTGATAGACAATGGTAGTGATGTGATAGACAATGGTAGTGATGAGATAGACAATGATAGTGACGAGATAGACAATGATAGTGATGAGATAGACAATGGTAGTGATGTGATAGACAATGGTAGTGATGTGATAGACAATGGTAGTGATGAGATAGACAATGATTGTGATGTGATAGACAATGGTAGTGATGAGATAGACAATGGTAGTGATGTGATAGACAATGGTAGTGATGAGATAGACAATGATTGTGATGTGATAGACAATGGTAGTGATGAGATAGACAATGATAGTGACGAGATAGACAATGATAGTGACGATCGATTGACTTGAATTTATAATTCTCATGATGTGTGCTTTGGGACTAAAAGAAACAACACATGGTCTACCCCTAGTCCTAGCCTTGGCTTTTATCAAAAATCAGGGATTTCTAAGACAATTTTCTCCTACAGACCAATTTAAAATTAAAATAAATAAAATGTAATAAATTGTGTAATCATTCGATTTTGTTTGCTTGTGTGTCAGTTTGTGGAAATTTTCCCCAGAAGCATGGGTATTTTAGGTCCAGGAGCCAAGGGTTCAAAGAGTTAAGGTTTGTGTGTGTGTGCTAATTTTCTGATTAATACAAACCTGACCGGCAGACTCATCATCTGGAATATTCTCTAAAACACTGACTGTATTGGACTCAATGTCAAGGACACACACAACTGGATGGACACGTTCTGTTAGCTGTTCACCCCAAGTTTCAATGTGTTCAAATTCATCTCCCTGTGTTCAAAATAATAGATATTTTGATGACCATCTTGACATGTTTAATTAAAGGATTGGCTATGCATTGTGGTATGATAACACAATGCATCATATTCTAGACACAGTATATCACACTCTATACAATATGCAGAACATTCTAGATACAGTGCAACACATTCTAGACAATGTGCAACATATTCTAGACAATGTGCAACATATTCTAGACAGTGCAACACATTCTAGACAGTGTGCAACATATTCTAGACACAGTGCAATACATTCTAGATAATGTGCAACACATTCTAGACACAGTGCAACACATTCTAGACACAGTGCAACCCATTCTAGACACAGTGCAACACATTCTAGACAATGTGCAACATATTCTAGACACAGTGCAATACATTCTAGATAATGTGCAACACATTCTAGACACAGTGCAACACATTCTAGACACAGTGCAACACATTCTAGATAATGTGCAACACATTCTAGACACAGTGCAACACATTCTAGATAATGTGCAACACATTCTAGACACAGTGCAACACATTCTAGACACACATCACTAAGATCTCTAAGGAAGCTGATAAATTAAACATTTCAGACAGCAAGTGAATTACTACAAACTGATTTGATAAAGTTTAAGATCTTTAATAAAGTGCTATCTTTATTTTATTACACAAAATGTCATTTTGTGAGATTTCAAGAAATTGTCATTATTGATGTAATTTTGTGAGAGATGATATTTGTTTATCTAAGTGTGGAAGAAATGAAACTACCCTTTGGACCAAGTCTGGTTTCTCATTAGGCAAATCGTCATCCCCACTACCATTGTCCTTATAAGCCTTGGGATCAAAGTAACTGCCAGTTTTTGGTTTCTTTTTCTCAGCTAGGTATAACAAATGTCCTTCAGAGGAGGACCACTCAAAACTTCCAAACTGACCTGGAAGATAAATGATCACTACAAATTAAATAGATATATAATACTATATAATACATTACTATACTATATTTTTAATGGTATCTTAAATACTTTTAGTGTTATATGTCCTAATATGGTGTTTATATAATATCCAAAAAATATGTTAAAAATTGTTTTCATAGGCCACATTTTAGAAAATATAAATATGAAACGAAGTCACCCAATGAATATGTCTAACATTGTTTTTAAATTTTATCTTAAAATATTACATTTCTGAAGTTACCTAGAAACTTGTATTTTTCATTAAGGAGAAATATTTATAGTCAAATTATTTAAGTTTTTAAAGTGCAGCTAATTTCCTCCATTAGATATTTACTGAATTTTGCTACAGGCAAGACGTTTGCTAAAGTAAAATCACAAGATGTTTACTAAACTTAACAGACAAGATGTTTACTAAACTTAACAGACAGGATGTTTACTAAACTAAACAGTCAAGATATTTACTAAACTAAACAGACAAGATATTTACTAAACTAAACAGACAAGATATTTACTAAACTAAACAGACAAGATATTTACTAAACTAAACAGACAAGATATTTACTAAACTAAACAGACAAGATATTTACTAAACTAAACAGACAAGATATTTACTAAACTAAACAGACAAGATATTTACTAAACTAAACAGACAAGATATTTACTAAACTAAACAGACAAGATATTTACTAAACCAAAGATACACGATGTTTGCTAAACTAAACAGACAAGATGTTTACTGAACTAAACTTAGCTCACCATCATTATCAATAACTTTGCCATGTTTTTCTAGAGCCAAGATGTCAATAGTCTTAAGCTTTCGAGTGGAGTCAAATATCTGGTGAATACATAGAGGCATGAGAGAAAATAGATCCTGAGAACAACACTTAAGTAAACAAACTGAGCAATAAATTATGGGCTGTAATTGAAATGTGTGTATAATAAGCAACACCTAATTAGGACAAAAACTTGCTGGAAATTTCAAGTTCATATAAATAATAGGCAACCATAATTGTCCCAGTTGGCTGTATGTAAGTCCATAGTACCGATATTATTGATGATATGAATTTATCTTATGTTCTAGGACCATTGATTTTATGACAAATAATAGTGGGTGGCCGAGTGGTCTAAACTGAGTAAATCTCAAGTTGATGGTCAGGAGTTCAAACCCCACAAAAGCCTAGTCAAACAAAAACATCCCAGCAACCGGGGTGGATGAGTGCAATGAAATATTCTGACAGCTCCTAAGACGCCGCTGGTGCCAAGCTGTATCATCCACATGATGTTCCCTTGGGTTATCCAGCAGCGTGGAGAGAGGCCTTTTGCTGTGTAGGGAACCAGCTTATAATCCTATAAAGAATAATCCCAGGCCTTTTGGGTTTCGTCCTACGAAGTCTACACCATCATCACATTGTGAAGGACGGATATCAGCAAATAGTGAATATTTATTAAATTCAGTGTTATTTCCATCTAATTATTGTGTAGTATATTTTCTGTTTTAATCTAATGTCACATTAAGAGATGAAGTCAGTACATCTTTTTTAATTAATTAGTAAATTTAGTTAAGATATTCAAAAAAGGGAAATAATTCTTAAATTAATATCAGAGTTTTTTTAATAAATGTTCAAGTCCAGCTACAACAGTCCAGCTACACAAGTCCAGCTGGCAAGCCCAGAATATAAGGGACACAACTTACTTCTATATAATGTTTATCTTCATTTTGCTTGTCTTTTCCTGTTCGAACTATAGCTCTTAGTTTACCAGAAGGTGAAACTTTATTCCACAACCTGAAAATATAATGATATATATGTATTGAAGCCCATGATAATCTTTACTGCAATAAATTGTTTAATAACATCTTATGCCACACAATGAGCAAATTTTCTTTCATAAATTTTGACTTGATATACAAGCAATGTCTCACAATATGAGACCGTTGTTACTGCCGAGCGTCACATGATCACAGACCAAGAAAACTGTTACTCGTCTCCCCTTGCTTAGTCACAGTCTGCATGACTCAATCGTACTGTCAATATCCAGACTAATGTATGCTGTTTACTAGTAGTATTTACTACTGTGATGTGACCGCAAGTGTGATGTGTCCAAGTGAAGTGACAGTTCTTTCGTAGCTACACTGAAACAATGGTCTCCATTAACCCTTTGAACCCTTGGCTCCTGGGCCTAAAATACCCAATCCCCTGGGCTCCTGGGAAAAAATGTCCACACACTGACACACAAGCAAACAAAATCAAATGATTATAAAATTAAAATAATTTGTATTTATTTCAATCTAATTGTGTCTGTTAGTAGTCCATTAGTATTATAAAATGTATTACAGAAATGAAATTGTCTTAGAAATGTTGCAAAATGGCATAGTAAGAGGTCATTTATATGAACCTGATTTTTCATAAAAGCCAAGGCTAGAACTAGGGGGTAGACCTTGTTTATTTTATTCCCACAGCACACATCGATAGCACTAGAGAAGTTGAAGTCAATCGATCGTCACTATCATTATATATTTGTTTATTTCAATCCTTTCTTCAAAAGAAAATAATAATTATCTGAATTATTTACATTATCATTAAACTACTCTAGCTTGTGTCCTTTACAAATTTTTTTTGTGCATTTTTGTCACCTCTATACATCGAAAAACATAACTAAAACATAACATAAACAATGCATACATGGGCGCCGCCATTACTGTGACCTTTCGCAAGTCACGCGATAAACCATGAACTCAGTATTTACAACACATTTTACATACAGACTGTCGATCTATGGTAAGGTATGGGAGACCGCTATATCGGTCTGGCGGGGTGTGGATTTTTAAGGCGCAGACTGATAAAGCGGGATAGCGGGTTCAACGGGTTAAGAATAAGATTAAAAAGGTAGGGCACAGCAAGGGGAGATACTTTGTTATAGAAGGAAGGCCAGAGCAATGGTAGATTCTTTGTTAAAGAAAAATATTCTATCTAGAAAAAGAGGTGTTGTGCATTATTGACAGTGAAAGTCATAATATATGCAGTATTGACAGTAAAAGTCACCCTACATTCATTATTGACAGTGAAAGTCATCATACATTCATTATTGACAGTGAAAGTCATCCTACATTCATTATTGACATTTAAAGTCATCTTACATAATGACTCTCCCCCCCTTACCAGTTCAGATTACAATAAATTTATTTGATTACTTTGAATTAAATTTGTTCAAATAAAGTATCAAAAATTCTTATGGATAAATTCTCTTTGATATGTGACCACTTTGGATTACAGCAGGTAGCAGGAACTGATTACACTCATACTACTAGACTGGGGTGTTTACATCAAGACAATGTCTGATCATACTACTAGACTAGGATGTTTACATCAAGACAATTTATGATCATACTACTTGACTAGGATGTTTAAATCAAGACAATTTATGATCATACTACTAGACTAGGATGTTTACATCAAGACAATTTCTAATCATACTACCAGACTAGGATGTTTAAATCAAGACAATTTATGATCATACTACCTGACTAGGATGTTTACATCAAGACAATTTCTGATCATACTTGTAGACTAGAACATTTACATCAAGACAATTTCTGGTCTAAACTCACTCATTTTTTACTTCCTGTGGTCCCAGTTTTCCTAAAATACTCCCTGAAGCAATGTTGATAGTATGAGACCTAAGCAGAGTGGTTTTTTCTTTACGCTCCAAGTCATGCTGTGACCAAAGCGTCTGTAAGACAACCATTGCCTGATCCTCACTAACATTAATGTCTCCACTTGTTGGAGTTGGATAGCTGGTCACATCTCGATAAGCCGAAACTATTTCACCTACCTGGGAAAAGAAAATGAGTTAAAATGATTACCTGCTGACCCCATTAATTAAATTAAACTGGTATCTTTCAAGCCACAAGCTGGCGGTGATGAAAACTTTAGCTCAACTCACATGAGTCCAGTCACATATTCGTATTCTTTTCTGTTAGGTTCTATTGTCTGAACTAAGTAATGGTGAACACATTGTTTCCTCTACCTGTGCAGGAATTTCTTTTCTTGTACAGCCACTTAGGTTGCGAACATGTCTAAACTTCAAAAAAATTAAATCTTTCACAAATGTCTGAGTTGAATAATTCCGTACAAATGATGCTTGGTGTGAGTAGTTAAGTAAAATCTTGCACTTGAGCCAAGAAAATGTCTAATTAAAGAGAAAGGGTAATGTGTCTAATTAAAGAGAAATGGAAATTTCAAATGATATTCACTCCATAAATTAGTAAAATAAGGATTTTCTGAAACTCGATCTAGACAGGGGTTCTCAAACTTGAAATTCTGTAAGTGCTCCATGAGGATATTTTTCATAACCTCAAGCAGCTACATTAGACATAAGTCATTATCAAACAGGTGGTAAAATTTAAAGCATCAATTTGATACACTATTAAGCATTGTACACCTAAAATATCAACAAATTTAAACTAGTGTGCACATGTATTTTGAAATACATACTCATATTAAGTGTAAATTTTGCAAGAATGTTTCTTAAACCAGCACTTGAGACTACTTCAGTGATTCATATATAAACATTTACATCCAGTAGAAGATAACATCCATGTTGTAAAGAGGGGTCAAGATAACCGCTGATTATATAAGTAAACATTAAAATTTAACTTTTTGAATATGCTGATAGCTGGTACTGAGGTCTAACAATAAAAAGTCAATGGTTTCAGTTGCGCCAATAAGAAAAAAACAACAACCTAAAAACAAAGTTTTTTGTATAAATCCTTTATATGCATTTTTTAAATTTTTTTTGCATTTATGTAATTTTACGTGATTATCGTTATGTAAATGGGTAAACTTCTGGTGAAAACATGTTTCATATTTCCTTTATTTTCCCCTTCAAAAACATATTTTAATTTTTTACTGAAATGTAATTTGTTGATGGAGGAAAATCGTATAAAAATTTTTTCAGGTTAAACTGTATTAACTTTCTTTAATCTTCGGCACCAACAAGTATTTTGAAATGTATTTTCTTGGGGGGTTGGGGCTAAAAATTTGAAAAGAGTGTGTTGTCATCGGCAACAAGTTTATGTGCCAATTTTCAGCTCGATAGGATCGAGGAAGTGGGTCATTTGTCCGACCGAAGATTTTGCCACAAAGAAAGTAACACACAAAAGGATTTCAAAATTAATAAAATCACCTTCAATTTTGCTTTGAAAATGCACAAACCAGAAAAATTGGTCTCTGGTTGCAACAGTGAAAAGCAGGCCCTAATCTTCAAAAATATGTTGGATCAGTTCTAATTTACCCTTCCTTAATTAAAATGGTGAGAAAAATTATTTTGTTATCTGGCAGTGGTAAGAATCATAGGCTAGAGGGTTCAGCTATATGCCATATTATATCTGGAAATGGCAAGGAATCATAGGCCTAGAGGGCTGAGCTATATAACATATTTATAAATGCATAAATAACATATGCCCATCTTAATTAAACTTTGTTTTCATTTTCACTTGTGTTGCTTAATTTTATTTATAACTTGGCTAACTAGGTGTAAGGCTAGGCCTATTGAAGCATTGACTTACTGATATTCTAGCACTTTGGCTATTCAAAAATCATCTCTTTTGGCTCTGTTTTCCCGTTTTTCTTTTATTGACCATATAAATAAGTTGAGATCCTTTTATTGATCCAAATAAATGGAAATTATTTTCAGAACATAAATAATCTTACAAAGAACACATGGTAATTTTAAACGCAGATGGTAAAGACAAAGTTTATAAAGGAGAGATTGTGGATTCCTCAACAAGACCAAGAACTCTGAAGAGCAGTCTACATAGAAAATGACAGGCAGATCATTACCATAAACTTTCAATATCTAATCACATACTAGTAGTAGTAGGCTACCCGTATGCTCATGTAAGTCCTATGGGTGATTTTAGTAGTTTTTAATTTACAATCTCGCATTCAATTTAATTTTTAATAAAGACTTCTACTTACCTTTAATAAATATAAAATGATATAAGAATGGATTTAAATTTGAAGTGAATAATGTATTTAATAATTAAAATACAATCAACATGTGATGTTATTTTTTTGTTTTTGCCTTTAAAAAGAATAATTTTTCCATTTCTCTGTTTATGATATTTTTAACGTACCGGTACCCTAAAATTTTTACATTATATTTTACATTAAGACTTCGTATTTCGGATAATTTTATTTTATTCTAAAATAAAATTATCCAAAATACAGAGTCTTAAATGTAAAATGTAATGTAAAAAGTGTTGTTGTTCATTGTGTTGTAACAGTTGTTTATATTTATTGTGAATGCCTCCGCCTCCTGTGAGTCCTATCTTCTGAAAGGTTCATGCAATTATATTTACAAATAAAAAAGTTGTGGGTAAAATAGTGCAGAAATTTTAAATGTGAATCACAAGTTTTTGGGGTCAAATATATTGTTTACTATAAGTTGAAAAAACGGGCTTAATTATATTTTTTCTTAATTATAACTCCATTTCTATAACTAAAATTTAAAAAAAAAAGAAATATGAAATTGGTGTCTTTGGAGAGCTTATAATGACATTAATGTGAATTATAAATTTATACATCATAGCTATCCCTTTAACATGATATTATTATAATAATATTATATCTTTTAATTTAATAAAAAAATTTGGAGGACTGATAATTCCAGCAGTTACATTACTGTAACTCACCCCTGTTGCCTTCGAAGCCATCTTTCTTTCTTCGGTTCAAATTTGTCACTCGACTCACTCAACACACTGTAACTGCTCACTACCACAGTTAATACTTTCACTCTCTGTCTGAGTATCAATATCAGTATCAGTGTTTGACTCTGAGTGGCGACTGCGCGTTCACTGGCACTGCACTTATTTGAATAGCCGCAATAGCGTTGTCTATGAATCACTTTGATTATTAGTTGGAAACTAAAAAGTCAAAAAAGCGCTTTCAGATCTTACGATAGGCCTAAGTCTTGTCAAGTATTTGTGTCAGACTGTGACCAGTCCGAAGATAACACTGGTATAAAACTATAAGTACTAATTGTGAGTGTAATAATAATGTAATAAGCCGTCTAAGCCAAGAATATAAATTTAATCATTTTTAAGGTAGGGGTTAAAGGTTACATCTATTTTTTCATATTATAGCTTCCCTTTTTATTCACTTATTATTTTAATCGTCTTATTGTTTTTAATTATCTTTTTTTGCCTTCTTTATTTTTAAAAGTATAAAATAAAATAAAAGCTGTGTCTGGACGTTTTGAACATCGTAATTAATCAACCCCGAAAACAACATTTTTCATATAAATCTTTTATAAACTGTAATATCGAGTAACGGGGATGGGGCTGAAAATTTGACACAACATAGATACAAATACAAGTACAGTACAAGTAACGCACTTTATTATAAAATAATATTTTACTATAAGAATACCAATTAGTGCTCCCCCGCCCCCAAAACCCAAAGGCTCGCAACCGCAATTTTTTTTTCACACACCTTAACTATAGTAATATTCTAATGTCACACCCATTTATACACCACAGATTTATTACACCAACTATTTCAGACAAATATTACGCACCAAAGCTTGCGATATTTTTAAGAATCTCATCTAGCGCAGTTATCGGGAATTTTATTTCATGAAATCAGTGGCATCATTATTATTATTATTATTATGGGTAGTTTTCTATAGCGTGGTACCCCAGCCTAGGGCTGGGCTCACCACGCTGTACATGCAAATTAAAATGAACTTAAAAAATATAAATTAAAAACCAACCATTCCATAACAATTTACATGTGAAGCCATGGACGGCACTCAGCAGCATCGTTTAACTTTCAGAGGGGGAATCAGTCAGGAAAGTAAAGTTTAAAGAGGTGTGTTTTGAGTGCAGTTTTGAAGGCTGTGATGGTTGATATATTTCTGATGTGTAGTGGAAGAGAATTCCATTGTTTGGGGGCACAGTAAGAGTTCCTTCGTCTTCCCCTTGAAAACAGGGAGAACTTATATTGGAAAAAAAAAAGTTGGGGGGGGAGAGGGGAATTTGATAGAATGTGTTGTCATGGGCAACGAGTATATGTGCCAAGTTTCAGCTCGATAGGTTGACGGAAAGTGGGTCAATTAGCCTTCCGAAGATTTCGCCAAAGAAACACACGAACAAAGGCTAAGTTGATATGAATGTGTTTTAAAAGTATATGCTACTAAACCTTATCTACCTAACTTTAATAATCATTTTACATTTATTTGGGTTCGTATTGTATTGCACTATTAAGAATGGTGCTAGTGACTTTTGTCCACAGAACTAGTCATGACCAGTGTCAGTAACGTAACTGGGAGGGTATGTGGGGCTCAGGGTGGTTGCTGTGGAAGCTGCAGCTCCCTCTACGACTATTTTTTAGCAAAAATGGAGCCACTTAAAGAATCAAATAACTTCATTGTTGTTGTTTATACATGAAGTCAACTAAAATATAAGAACTATTTATTTGTGCCAGTCATTTGATAAAATAAAATATTAAATAACATTGCCTTTAAAAGTATTACAATATTAACCATAGGCAGTGGCGTAGCTAGGGTTGGTGGCATCCGTTGCGGTAAACTCATGGTGTCACCCCCACCCCCAATCCGACTTCCACGGTGGATTTCTTCTTGTTAAAATAGGTCCACAGTACAGCAATGATAAGAACAAAAACAATTGAATAAGGGTCAGTAGGTCAATGTGCTAAAGAACTGTAGCATGTACTTAGAATCACCCGACTATATCGTATTCGGTATCAGAGGAGAGCTTTATATCTCAAAATTTTAGATAAACTATAGCTTTCTGTCACTTACAAAAGTTCAATCGGCGTTGATTCATGGTAAAATATGCTGTTTTTCTGACCTAATTATAGGGCCACATCATTTCCGATGCATCAACCTTGAATTTTTTAATAAAACGCGCATTTGGATTGGTTACATGTGTGAAATCGGTTGATCGGTTATCCTTCTATGAAATTCGGTTAGACCGAGCACTGTGTGCTCTTTAAATATAATTTTTTTTATTTTTTGTGCAACCCCCGAGATGGTTTCACCCGGCGCGGTCCGCATCCCCCCCCCCGCACCAATAGCTACGTCACTGGGCATAGATTATATTTAGTTTAGTTATATTGCTTTTTTTTAACTATCATATATATTTTGCCTCTGGTTCGCCCTCCTTACTCTTCCAAACTGCCCCATCCCTTTCCAACAAATAACGCAACAAAACAAAGAGCGTGTCAGCAAGGAGCTTTTATCGGCGAACAAACAGTACAAAAAGAAATAAATTAAAGTAACACAGCTGAAATGTAGTGCCCAGAGGACAGGAAAAGAAATATGAGCATAAGTAGGTGAGAGATTAAATACAGGCAAAATTAAAAAAAGAAGTGAGGAAAGGTATTGGTCGTAATTTGAAGAGAGAGCGGAGAAAAGGGTTAACATGTGAATGAGAACATGACATTCATGCCATGTGGTGTCAAGGTTACATAATTCTGGATCAGCTTGTTTGTCGAACTTACCCGGTTTGGTGTGTTAGTACAGGTCACAATAGCACTGATAGTAAAATCCGCAGACTCCGTGTGGGCGCTTGCATTGAAGTGTTCATAATATTACAGAAATATTCAGTACATCTGTGAATGAGTCGGCGTTCAGTCGCACCTGTATACGACATCTGGGAGCGGGTGCAAACAATAGCGTAGACAACATTGCGGCTAGAGCAAAGTTAACTTTTTTCAGTTTTTCAGTTTTTCCCCATTATTTGTTTCGCTCATTTCCATTTTCTAACTTGATTGACCGATTGCAGTCTGTTCCCTTATACTCAGTTTTATTTAATGGAGGCTAAGTCCTCGGAGTCCGCCTTCAGAAAGTAACCTCAATTCAGCTGCTAAGTTGTGGCAGTTTCTTGCACTACGACAACCATGTAGATAAGATTTACTGGCGTTCGTCTTACGCAGGTACAGTGTGGTCATCGTATCCGGAAATTTGTTTGAAAGAAATTTCTTCGACGGAAAATTGTTCGACGGAAGTTTAAACGAACGGAAATTTGATCAAACGGAACTTTGGTTGAACGCATTATTTTGTTTTACTATATAGTATTGTGCGTTCAAAAAGACGTTTGACGAAAATTTGATCGTGTGAGCTGAAAAAAAAATTCGACCTTTTCAAAAAAAATGTATTTCAAACAAATTTCTGGTGACCTGTTGTCACGGTAGCGTGATGATCTAGAAAGACCGTTTCCTTACTCTATCACAATATGAATTGTTGAGGTAATATAATATGCCATTGGCTGATCTCAATCATGTGTTGATCAAGACCAATAATTAAAGCGTGATTAAAATATTATACGAGAGCTCACTCATGGCATAGGAGTAGAGGCTTTTACTGCTGCTCACTCATGGTATAGGGGGTGGAGGCTTTTACTGCTATGGGGTAAGTTCACTCGCGGGATAGGGGGTGGAGGCATTTACTGCGCATTCCATGACACGACTCAACGCTCTCAGTGAGTTACAGACCAATGGGGATAGGTTCTAGCAAGGTGTTCTTAATTCATTACTGAACTGTATTGGACTTTTAATGTCCATCTTGATTTCAACACTCTTACAGTTTCCCGACCTAGGCAAGACCAGTATACTACAGATCCCTTACCTAGGCAAAACCGTGATCCTAAAGATCATGGTACTGGCGATATTAAAATTAAATTATTTATTACAATATTAATAATATTTAGCATAAAATTAGAAAAACAATGATAACTTTTAATCATCTAAATCTGTATTAACTTTAATGTAAGAAATGGACGGATAATGATAAAATAAACAAATTTTTTAATGAAAAGAACAGCAACAACATCATCCATTAAGGGAGAAAAGGAGATTCTCACATTAAAATAACATGAAAACAATTGGGGTTGGGGGGGGGGGGGGCTCAGAAGATATGGCCTATAATTCAAAGAAGATAGAAAATAGTAAAGAATAAATGGAAAGGAAGAGGGAAATAGAGAGAAAGATAGAGAGACTGCAATCAAGTTGTAGAAAAGCAATAATTTGTTTTTAAGAATATCATTTTGCAATCTTAGCTAAAGATATAAAGAGAAAAATTAGATCATCAAAATGTCTTATCCATCATTATGTTTAAGCTGTCACCAGTATAGTTAATTTAGTCTTTCATTAAGCTGATAGCAGCATGGTTAGCCTAGTCTTTCATTAAGCTGGTAGCAACATGGTTAACAATTTGACCCAGTAAAACTGTGAATCATATTATAAACATTTTGGACTGAGTTTTTAATGAGGTATTTTCTGGTATCGCGATTAAGCATTCTTTGTTAGACATCTATCAAAGTGTTTAGCAACTTTAGGGAACCTGTTTCAAAGGAGGGGGTATGATTAGTGTAGACAGTTGAAAAGCAAACTGTCTGCATTTTTGTCCTGGGTGTCACCCGACTACTTATATCAGTTTCACGTATTGTCTGAAAGAGGGGGGAAATGTAACCCTCTTCTCCTCGTTATTTTAGTTATGTCCTGCAAGTACACCATATCCCATGGCCTGCAAGTACACAATATCTCACGGCCTGGAAGTATAGCGACTATGTGAGCACTAAGTGGAGTACTGAGAATAAGTTGTTGGTACAAATGGAGTACTGAGAGTAAGTTGTTGGTACAAATGGAGTACTGAGAGTTAGTAGTTGGTAAAAATGGAGTACTGAGCATAAGTTGTTGGTAAAATGGATTACTGAACATTTGTTGGTTTGTTTAAATGGAGTACTGAGCATAAGTTTTTGGTACAAATCGTGTCATATTAATTGACATGTTGATTTTTTTCTGCTAATTCTCTGTATTTTAATATCCAGGTTAGTACAGAATTGAATAGTTTGAAAATTCAAAGTAAATTAAATCTGTTTCCTAAGACAACATTATGAGGCGTCTAATCACAGCTGTTTGTTAATTTATTCAAAGCTGACCTCTGTCATAAAGCGGTCATTGTTAGTAGGGGTTATATATAGAAACAAACATTACTTATTTTATAGTGCCAGGTTCTGACAAACATAGGAAACTTATTTGTATTTAATTATTTTCCTGCTAATTTCTCTGGTTGTGATCTCAATTGTTAGAATCAGAATTAGTTAGAAATTTAAATTTTTTATCTTGAAAATTTCACACTTCAGCTTTCAGTTTCAGCAAACCATGTCCAAGAAAATGTCACAAGCTTGGTGCTCTATTTCATAAAAATACAACCAAAAATTTTAAAACTTGATTCACAGATATAAAAATTTCATTACATTTTCAGTAATAATAATAATAATAATAAATCATTGTATTTAACGTTTTTTGAAATTATATTTGAAATGTTATCTGTGGTAACTATTGAGGATATCTAATCCATTAGAGATCTTCTTTGTGAAGATTTTGTGAAATTAGCCAAATAAATGTTTTACAAATTTCATAATATAGATTGAAATTAATCAATTGTTTTATCATTAAAAAATGTTCAAATCATGAATCATTTAACTTAAAGCTCAATTGTAATGCCAGTAAAAAGGATAAATATATAAGTAAAAAAGATGTGCCCAACAGTCGCAAGTGTTGAGTGTTACATTCAACTATCTACATTTAATATTGAAATCTCAAGTTGTCGGCTCTCATCTACTGGCAGCAGTAGGAAGCACTCCATGAAAAGATTAATTTCCAAGCAGCACTGCCTTTCTTTATTCCATCATTTGTTGCTAATAATAGAAAGAAATTAGAAAAATATTTTTAAAAGTTGTCATAAAACATAAGACTTTCTAAATATAATCATTTTTGATGATTGTGAATTAAAGTTAAAATTATCCAAGATGGCAAGTTGTGCTGATGATTTTCAATTAAAAGTATCCTAAATGATAAGATGTGTTGATGATAGTGCTACAGAATAGAGTTTGACACTAAAACATGTGTTGATTTATTGAACTAACTCTAGATTCTAAAGATGGCTTGTTTCATAAGAGTTTGTTATTATGATAGTAGGTCCATCAGAATTAGGACCTTTATGTACGATGATGGATAGTAGGTCCATCAGAGATAGGACTCTTATGTACAATGATGGATAGTAGGTCCATCTGAGACAGGACTCTTTTGTATGATGATGAATAGTAGGTCCATCTGATATTGGACTCTTATGTATGATAATGATTGATGGAAGGCCAGTGAAGGAAGTTTCAAAGAAATTCTGAAGTACTAAAAGTGCTAAAAGATGGCTTATTTCTCATGTATGTCAATCTGATCCCACATGTTATTTTTGACATCGAAAATGAAATCACTTAATGGCAGAATTTTTATTGAAGCTAAAATATAGTATCCATGGATAAACTCACCTCCATAATCACCATCAATAAATGTAGCACTAGGAGTAACATTTGTCAGCTCTGGTGCACCATTAACTGGTACCTGAGACACAAGTCATGAAAACATTTTCAGTAAAGTGATACAATAAAATTGGTATCTTTACATACAGTTTATCCTAAGAAAGTGATCCCACTTTTGTTTAGATTCAGAAATAAAGAATGGATGTTAATGTAAAGCAGCAGTCTGTTTCTCCAACAAACTTGAAAAGTTAGTTTCATTTGAGATTTGTAACAATATCTAACAACTTACTTTAGTGGCCACTTTAAAAGTGGCCAGAGCTCTGGCAGTGGTGTAGTCACTAGGAACTGAGGTGTACCAGTCCACTCCATTGACTGAACTCATGTAATGAAGTCCATTGGAAGACACTGCAAAGATTCTTGGTTCTCCTGATTCATATCCCAAGATACTACCCACTCTGCTATCAAGCTCTGAGATGGAATGGAACAAAAGAGCCGATTATCACTGCATTATTTTTTTCTTTCATTAAAACTTAACCCTGCTGTTTTAATGACATGGTTTATTTTGTCTGACAACATTCACAAGAATTGTGAGACTTTGACATTCACAATAATTTTGAGACTTTGACATTCACAATAACTTGTGAGACTTTGACATTCTCAATAACTTGTGAGACTGACATTCACAATAACTCCTGGCTACGTCACTGGCCTCTTAAACAGATTTGACATCCCCTCCCTCAAAGACAAACGAGAAAAGATCTGCCCAACATTCTTATATAAAGTGGTCATGGGGCTAGTGCCGGCCATCTCACAAACAATTATCTCACCCCACAGAAGCCAGGTCGATTAATCAGAGCCAAACACTCACTAAGCACTGACTTAATCTCTGACAACCCCATGAGAAAATACATCCGGATCAATAACAAATGCTTCACTGTGCCTCGGAGTAACACAGTGCAGCATAAACAATTTTTCTTCCCATGCACAATAATCGCTTGGAACCACCTGGACAATATCGACATAAACTCGACATCTAGCGAAAGCTTCAAGGCTGCTCTGGCATCTCCTAGGATGGCAACATCACTTCCCCAACCATTGCACATATGCCAGTACATGGATGCAGCAACGTACCCTACCAGAACCAGAACTTTGACATTCACAATATTTTTGAGACTTTGACACTGACAATAACTTGCTGGACTTCGAGTGAAAGTGAATTTTATCTTGACTTGAATTATTTTTTAGCTAATGGCAATGAATTTAAAAAATATAGAAATATTATGAAGCAAGTATAATACATAAAGTGCTCATAACAGAATTCTTCAATGAAAATACTCATTTTTTAAATGAAATTAAATTATAACACAAACCTTCCCAGGTGGCATCGTCAGAAGAAAAAAAACACTTCTGTTGAATGCGTCTGTCAATGGAGAAGAATAAAAATGACAAATTCGATTTTATATTAATTTACAAAGATAAATATTATTTTATCTTCAGCTCATTTTATTTTTGGTTTATGCTGTAGATAACTATGACTACAGAATTCATATTGTTGCACAGATAAAGAGACAAAGAAGGAAATAAAACTATAGATATAACATGACCAACATGAATTACTTTAGATTAGCATGTAAGTAGGCCTTCATGAAATATTTTATTCTAATTAATTTTGTTGTTGATTGATTAATATTGTCAGAAATTTATCTTCACATATCCATATTAATAAATTAACTAAGACATGAGATTTATGTTTAAATACATTTTCAAAAAAGTAAAAAATGATTGGTTAACCCAGGAAATAGTGGAACAAGATATTATTTCCCAGGCAGTTTATAAAAACCTGATTTTGATCATGTATAAACTATTAACAGTAATACACTAGAGTTGTGATATTTTCCACAACAGGATATAGCAACTCACTGTCTGCTCTGAATACCATCACACACAAATAGTTTGGTCCCTGTATATAAAAACGATCGCCGTGTGAAGTCGGCCACTGGAAAGAATAAAAGTTAAGATTTAAATATATGCCAACCCTACAATGGACTCATATATTAGTCAACTTCTACATCTATGGACTCATATATTAGTTAAGTTCTACTTCTATGGACTCATATTTAACTTTTTTTCTACCATTATGAACGCAAATAAAGAGAAAATTACATTTTGTTGGTGCCGTCACAACAGCTGAACATGGGTCTGAAAATAACAACATCACATTTTGTTAACAATAGTCAAACAAAGATGATGAAATAATGGCCAAGACAAACAAAGATGATGAAATAATGGCCAAGACAAACAAAGATGATGAAATAATGGCCAAGACAAACAAAGATGATGAAATAATGGCCAAGACAAATCAGAAATTGAAAATAATCTTTACACAATATAACAAGTTATGCTGTGCACAATATAACATTTTTCTGTCATCAACATAAAAGGGTTTGGTGTACAAAATATAACAACTTTAATGTTTAAAATATCAAAAGGTTTGCTGCACACAATATAACAGTGTTTACAGTGCACAATTTAACAGCATTTGAAGTGCACAAAATATCTTGTTATGGACATAAGAAACTATAATCCTCATTGTTTCATTGTGTAGTTATCATCTGTACTAAAAGCCAATATTGCCTAAAATGAACATTTATAATGTAAAAACCTGGCCATTAATTTAAGTCAGGCAGAGTCTTACCTGCAGGCCCATCATTAGATACCTTACAGCCATAAAACTCAAACTGAAAACTTCCTTGGTTCTCATTGTTGTCAAGGTCAATTATCATCACACGCAAGTAACGAGATTCTTGAGGGACAGGGACGGTTAACTCCTCACTGCTGTTTAAACTTGGCGACATCTAAGTAAAAAAAATCAGCTTTGAAATCCCATTACAAGTTAAAATCTTATTTTTCAAAGTATTATATTCTAGGGTTGGTATCACTTGGTGCATCCCACAACCAACTCCCTCCTCCCCAGTGGTGCCAGTGAACTCTAGCAGTGTCAAAAGTATTTTTTTAATGTATAAAAATAGGCTAATTATAAGTTAAAACTACAAGTCATATCAAATAATGTACTAACTATATGTATTCAACTTAATTAATCAATGTCATTTCATTATCAATTAATTTTATTAAAATAAAAACAAAATAAATTAAGTTTCAGTGAAAAAACAGCTCTTATTCCTGTGATAAGTCTACATTTTTCTCTATAACATATAACCACCACATACGATGATAACATGGGACCACCATGTACAACTACCTCATACAATCACCAGTTCAAATTAACTTACTACATTTTCATTGCGCTCTGTCCAAGCATAACCATCATTGCTGTAACGCAGCCTCAGTGTCTTGGCTTTGCCAGGCCCAAACTGTATCAACAAAATCTTAGAAACTAGCGTCTTGTCACCAAAATAGACTTGGAAATATCTTTCTTGATTTACCAGACCTTTGTGGACAAAAGGTGACCAACCTGGAAAAGGATTTGGTATCAACAATATCATAATAAAAATAACCTGAATGTTATTAGTTTAAAATGAATCATTCAGAAAAGCAACTTCTTATTTGTTTGAAAGAAACATTTCAACCACAATAACTGCACTTTGTCAATGGGTCCAATGGTAGTTGACCATTTTGTGTTCGGATACTAAACCTCCTCAACCACAATTACATTTTGTCAATGGGTCCAATGGTAGTTGACCATTTTGTGTTCGGATACTAAACCTTCTCAACCACAATTACATTTGGTCAATGGGCAAAATTGTAGCTGACCATTTCATGTTGGCACATTTAATCATGAGATACACCAATCACTTCATGAACTACCTGGGGTATTTTTAAATCTGTTGTCATTTTTAAAAGCTGGTCTGCTGTTGTGTGCAATGATGAAAAACAGAAACTTTGGGAAGCTATTGAACTCCTAAGAATAAAATATTAGAGACTGTGTTCTAACTGGTTATGGGAACCTTATACTGGTGACAGCCCAAGAGTTGGGTGTACAAAGATTAAAGGCATTGCATTTTTTAAATTTTGATTGATATTTATTTGCTACAAAATTATTTAAGGATTTTTTCTCCATAATCTCTTCAATTCTAGATGAGATTGTTTGTAAAAAGGGAATTTATGTTATTGTAACCTTATTTCTTATAAATCAAACACCAATCTTAAAAATAAGGCCTTCCTTCTTTAAAAAAATTGCTGTTACAAAAGTAAGGCCTAAGGCTAACTCCAGAGTGTCTTAAATGTCTCAAAATTTAAAGTATTTATTGAACTTTGAAATAATGTAGTCTGTCCTTACAGTGACATAATGTAATCTGTCCTTACAGTGACATAATGTAGTCTCTCCTTACAGTGACATAATGTAGTCTGTCCTTACAGTGACATAATGTAGTCTGTCCTTACATTGACATAATGTAGTCTGTCTTTACAGTGACATAATGTAGTCTGTGTTTACAGTGACATAATGTAGCCTGTCCTTACAGACCTGTAGTGCTGGAAGGAATGTATCTGCCATTGACAGCAGCTGTCAGAGAATCATCAGATGAACTAAGCTGACAGTCTTGGATGACATAAGCTTGCATTCCAAGGGGCCCAGTGGTACAGTCAACTAGGAGGATGAAGACAAAGATAATAAATGTTACTAGTAACACAACTACAGTGTCTACATCCACATCAAAAGACAGGACTTCAATGGTTACAAATACATTCAATGTTAAATCCAATTAAACACAAGAGAAGCACATTTCCCATTATCAAAATAGAGGTCTACTTCAGACCCACAAAAAACCTTGTTTAATCCAATATCATATTGAACATGTTGCCTGCCTCGTCTTCACACACAAATAAAAATAAATAAAAGAAATCACAATTAATGCATACTGACAGTGTCACTGCCCGGTACTGTACAAAAATAAGGAGACCATTCGTTCTGTTTTTGCAAGGACATCTAATTTTTGGACATTGGGTCTAGGTTTGACCTTAGCATCAAACCAGGACAGTTTAAGACTACAATATTTTTATAAAAAAATCATATTTTTACTTTATCAAAAGATCTCGTACATGTGATATCCAAGCATAAATAAATGACACTACTACCAGAAATAAAATTAATTCAAATTGGAGTCACAACAATTTTTTTTCTCCAAAAGAATGTCTCACTGACAGAAGAGCTTTCCATCAAATCACAAATAATTTTATTTTATTTTTGGACACCAATGGCAATAGCAGCAAAAGGACAAAAAGTGCGCCTGCAATGAAGAGATTGCTTTACAGACAGAAGTAGAAGATATAGTCTAGCTTTACAGACAGAAGTAGAAGAGATAGCTTTACAGACAGAAATAGAAGAGATAGCTTTACAGACAGAAGTAGAAGAGATAGCTTTACAGACAGAAGTAGAAGAGCTTTGAGTGTAATCACAAATAGATCTAATTGAATTGTTCTGGACACATTTGACACAAAATGATTTTAAGAATTAAATGTCCTGGTTTTGATTTTAAAAGGAAAAAAAAAATCTTACACTTGCTCTTACACCTATTACAGAACAATGCACTTATGTCATGTTTGTATGTCAGTCATTGGGACCCAACTTGGTGTTTTAAATATGTGATACATTTTGTGAAAACTGGAACAGCACACACAACTACCATGCTACTGTTACAAACAAATTAACCATTTCTAAAAACTCATAGTCAAATATGTCTGTAGTAAGACAAATAAATACCATTTATAAACACGCATCTTACACTGTAGCTAAAGTATCGCTTTTTAAAAAAATAGTTGGCCTTTCCATTGTTCCTCTATGTAAATGATGTAAATGGTTATGAAAAATCCATAATACAAATTTATTATTATTATTTCTTTTAAAACACTGCAATTTACTCACGCTCTTTTCTATAATCAATTACAGAAAATCCAATGATAGTATCTCCGATTCAAGTACCTTCGTAAAACAGGTTTTCTTTTGAAAGATTTAATGACCTATTAGTTTGACTCACTTCCACTTTTTGGTGTTGTTGTAATGGTGAAGTTAACATAATCCAAGTCCCCAATGACATCCGTATTAGTGTTTGTATCCGCAACTGGCTGGTAAGCTAGCACGCTGTCCTGGCCAGTGACCCCTATTGGTACCAGGTAAGAACTGTTGGGCTGTAGCACCGACAGGAGATTGACATTATCGGAGAAGAACAGAGGGCCAAACTGAAATATACATATGATATATCATGAACAATTTGCATTCATTACTCCATATTATTTTTATTATTATCATATTATATTAAATTTTAGCAATATCATCAGTTTACTAACAGGAGAAAACTTACATTCAGTATAAGAATGTTATTTATTGTCTGGCTGCTGACCAATGTTTTGTCAGTGTTGAGAACCGTTGTGCTAACATGGGTGATGTATGGTGGCAGGAAGAAATTGAGAACCGAATTCTGACCTTCCGCGGTGGATAAGTTGGACAGTCTGTATATAGTCTCTACTTCTAGCCTTGAACTTTAAAGAAATGATACAAATAAATTATTTTAAAAAAGATAAGAATAAATGATACACATACATAATACAAATAAAGGAGTTGATTGAAATAACGTTAAAATGTTTTAAGAAAACCTTTTCTTGAATAATTTCATATTCATAGTTTTATTTATTTTCATACATTCATTATTAATATTAGTATTAGCACAATGGCCATGATTATTATTAGACCTATGGCCATATCCATCATTAATATTAGCCCCATGGCAATATGTTCAATGTGTGCAGTCACTGACATTATGTTCAATGTGTGCAGTCGTCACTGTCTTTATGCTCAATGTGTGCAGGCACTGTCCTATGATCCAACAAGACAACTAATGACCCACCTGGTGGACGTTGTTTCGTTGACAGCTGATGTCATGTTAAAGATGAGCTGCTCCAAGCTAGTTCGCCTGACTGTAATGGGCACATCCAGGATCAGAATGACATTGGCCACTTTGATTCCAAAACTAACTTTGTGGATTGACCCATCCACGGCCTGAGGGTGGTCAGCCATACGAACAGTCACCTGGACTGCGAACATGTCGTCTTCAGGGATGTAGGTTGCCAGTTTTTTAGTCACACCTAAAAGTTAACACAATATTTTGAAATGTCAGAAGAGGACGTACATAACTTCTCTCTCTACCACCCTCCCCTCCCCCCCCCCCGCACAATATAACACAAAATATACAAAATAATAAACCACCCCTACCCACCTTTTTCGCTTTATTTAATATGTCAGTGCTAATATGTCAGTGCTAATATGTCAGTGCTAATATGGCAGTGTTAAAGAATCGCGATACAGTCGTCAAACTGTTGGAAAGAAAGTCACGTGGTATGCACATTTCCTTTTACTCCAACCCAATCATGGTCAAGTGGTAATAACCAATTATGGTCAAGTGGTAATAACCAATTATGGTCAAGTGGTAATAACCAATTATGGTCAAGTGGTAATAACCAACTATGGTCAAGTGGTAATAACCAATTATGGTCAAGTGGTAATAACCAATTATGGTCAAGTGGTAATAACCAATTATGGTCAAGTGGTAATAAAACAGTTTCATCACACATGGCGGGGGCAATAAGTGTAACAATACAAAGAGGGACAACTGCAGCTACAACTACAGAGGAAGTTTGGAACTAACTATTTAATTAAACCTATAACTACTAGATATATTACTCTAAATCTCGACCAATAATCTAATTGACGATCAATAATCTAATTGTTGATCAATAATCTAAAAGTAGAGCAATCCTCACCTCCATTAGAGACGACACCCAGGTCTACTTCATACTTGGTTACTTGTGAAGTATTATATTTTGAATACTTGGTTGAGACAAAGCTTGCTTGGTACTTGGCCAGGTTTTTTATGTTTCTCCCACTATTGATAAACTGCACATCTTCCACAGTCAGAATGGCCGATGTGTTCAATGGCATGACAGCGTCAAACACGACCTTGACAACAAAACTCATCTATGAGTTCACTGATGAAAAGTTTCATACTAAATAATATAAACAAACGCACTCACGCACATACACAGGACCCACGCACGTACACGTGCACAGGACCCACACACAGGACCCACGCACGTACACGTGCACAGGACCCACAAACAGGACCCATGCACGTACACGTGCACAGGACCCACGCACAGGACCCACGCACGTACACGTGCACAGGACCCACACACATGACCCACGCACGTACACGTGCACAGGACCCACGCACAGGACCCATGCACGTACACGTGCACAGGACCCACACATAGGACCGACACACAGGACTTACGGACAGGACCCACACACAGGACCCACGCACAGGACCCACGCACGTACACGTGCACAGGACCTACACATAGGACCGACACACAGGACCTACGGACAGGACCCACGCACAGGTCCCACGCACGGGACACACACACATACATACTTTTAAACACAGTCTTTCAAGATAACTGTTCTTTTTTTTTTTTTAACAAAACTAACGTTCAAAGAATGCAGACAGGCAAAGAATGCAGACAGGCAAAGAATGCAGACAGGCAAAGAATGCATAAAGGCAACGGGTTTTTAACGAAATGATTTTTGTTTACTGCAATATTACTCATAATTATTTTATTTTTAAGATCAAATTAAGATACATGTCTTTGTCGTGCATGGACAACAATTGTTTCTCAAACATGCTAATTTGATGAAAGTGTTACAGTTATTTGAGATGTATTTAATTTCGAGGAGAAATGTGTCTGTCATCGTTGGAGATTTAATCTAACAAACCTAACAAAACTCGATTAAGAGCAAATCTTGCAATTTGTGATGACACAAATGATGGTAACAGTTTTTCGTTTAGGCATTTTTTCACGTGGGGAGCATTTAGGATTTTCGGGGGGGGGGGGGGGAGTGCCAGTGGCCAGAGTCGTAGCTACGGGTTGTCAGAGGGGACAGATGTTCCCGGCGCCAAATCAGCGGGGACACCAAAATGGGCCTTGAAAGCATTTATTTGATGAAGATAATGGGTTTAGAAATGAAGCGGGGATTGGGGGGGGGGGGGGGTTGCACAATTGATGTTGGTGTTTCTTTCAGACAATTTGGAAGGGGTCATTTCAAACGTCTGGTGGGAAGCGCCAGATTTAGCCCATAATAAAGATCAGGTACATCTCTAACACTGCCCCACCCCAACATGTACTAAAGTTTAGTACATGTTGAGTAACTAAGCTCATTCCATCTTATGCATTTATTTTAAATGGTGAACGCCATGGAAAAGAATATTTAAAATAAATACATTTCCCAAGAGATCCCAGTTTTACATGAACCAAGCGAAAAAATAGTTCAGTAGGAAGGTCTATACAAATCGTATAAGAAATGAATAATCGTGTTAGGAAAACATGACTTGTATAAATGAATATCATATTTAGTAATGTATGACTTTATCCGTGGCAATCGTACAAAAATAAAGTATACATTTCCCAATTTTCAGTTAATTTGGAATGTTTATTTGGAATTTCAAATAACTATAACTTTTTTCAGGTGAATTTTAAATTGCCTCTTCGATATACCTCATCACATTTTTAAAATAAAATCATTAGAATTTAGTGTTCAAATGACGAGTTATAAAGAATATTTTTTAAAAATAAAACTAGTACAAATAATGGAATGGGCATGCATAATAATCAAAAATGCTTTTAAATTTTTTTTTTTAAATTTATTTTTAGCTTTCTGCTATTTTTTCATCTAAAAAATGAACGTAAAAATGTATGCAGATAGCTGGGGGAAATTGTTTATTTTTCTGATTTAAGTTTCTTTTTAAAACTCTGTTATTCAGGAAACTGTGTTACAAAAGTATTGCATCAAAATAAAACTCAAAAGCTTTCGCTTTAACCAGAGGCGTAGCGTAGAGGGGGGGCAGGGGGTACAGATGTACCCGGGCGCCAGCTAGTTAGGGGCGCCAAAATGTGCTTTGGTATTATTTCATTGATGAAAATAATGGGTTTGACAGTTGAAAAAAGGGCGCTTTAAAATGACTCTTGTCCCCGGGCGCCAAACACTCTAGCTACGCCGCTGGCTTTAACAATTGTTGAAACCTAAACTATTTGTATGCCCACGTTAAATTCTTAATTGTTTTTTAATCATTTTTTTACGTTTTATTTGACCTACCTCAACATACATGGAATCATGTACATTAAAAATTGTGTAATAACTATATTTTTTAAAGCATGAGGTCATCATAAACTTTATAAGTATCTTTAAATCCCTATTTTAAAAGTCATTCATTTATGATAACAAATTGCAACATGTTTGATACTTAGAAAGAACTTTGTTGACATTATTGACCTTATATTGATAAAAAAAAAAGTAGTTAAATACCTTGTTATTAATTTCTTTAAACTTGTGATGTTGCAGTCCTCCCCCCCCCCCCCAAAAAAAAACCCCCACATTAGATGCCTGAAAGAAACACTGGGTGGTACTGTACTCGATGGTTAAGCAATTCTTTCCTACCTTTGATGACGTAAATGGGGGCACTGTAAAGACAATGGGTAGGGTCTTCCAGTCGGCTATGGACACGATAATAGGGCTCTCACTGGAGTTCAGGTAGGATCCATTACTCACACTTACATTACTCTGTAGGACAAATCCACAACAGTTTAAATAGAAACTGTAATCCGAAGTTAAAGAAAACATGTAAAAGGAAATGTAATCCTCAGTTAAAGAAAATGTTGGATGTACTAGGTCAGAGTTTAGCTCTACTAGGTCAGAGTTTAGCTCTACTAGGTCAGAGTTTGGCTCTACTAGTTCAGAGTTTGGGTATACTAGGTCAGAGTTTAGCTATACTAGGTAAGAGTTTATCACTACCAGGTCAGTATTTAGCTCTACCGGTCAGAATTTAGCTCTACTAGGTCAGAGTTTGGCTCTACTAGGTCAGAGTTTGGCTCTACTAGGTCATAGTTTGGCTTTACCAGGTTTGATTCACCCAGTAGTCAAGGTAAAGTGTTTGTGTATAGTACATGTATGATCTCAGATCAATCTCCGATTGATTTCAGTTGATGAAAATACATGAATTTATAATACTCTAATCGTGTTTGTTTTCTTTAATATTTCATCACTGACTGATAAGACAATTAAAGCTGTAAGACCAGTGACTTAGGGCTCTAGGACCAGTGACGTAGGGTTCAGGGACCAGTGACACAGCACACTTAAGGCTGTAAGACCACGGACCAGTGACTTAGGGCTCAAGGACCAGTGACTTAGGGCTAAAGGACCAGTGACACAGCACCCTTAAGGCTGTAAGACCACTGACTTAGGGCTCAAGGACCAGTGACACAGCACACTTCAGGCTCTGAGACAGTGTCCCACGGCACACTAAAGGTTCAGGGATCAGTGCGGCTCGCTGAACACCACTTTAAGAAGTACTTCAGTTTCCCACCCGTACTCACCATATAAACATCACTAAACGTTGTAAGATCTCCAACAATCAGGGGTATAGTGTACACCATAATACTTTGGTTGTTTGAATTGACTGCTGCTGTAATAGATATTGAGCTACCAACTGCCACAGCTGGAGTGTCCAGCAGCCGGACAATGCTCTCCACACGTAGCTGTATGGATGAAAATTGAGGATCAAATGATTTTAACACAATGTAAGAGGTGACATATTCACTTCTACATGGAATGACGTGACAAACACAATGTAAGAGGTAACATATTCACTTCTACATGGAATGACGTGACAAACACAATGTAAGAGGTGACATATTCACTTCTACATGGAATGACGTGACAAACACAATGTAAGAGGTGACATATTCACTACCTTTTACATTGCACTGTCCAAGAGATGTGATCATTTGAATGAGTATGTCCTAAAACACTCAGTAACTGAATAGTGTAATTCATTCTTTCATATACCACACACGACACACACTTCACACAATAACTCACCTTACATACAATAACTCAACAAACATACAATAAGTCACCAAACATACAAACATACAATAATTCACCAAACATACAATAATTCACCAAACATACAATAATTCACAAATCATACAATAATTCAGCTAACATACAATAATTTAACTAACATACAATAATACACCTAACATACAATAATACACCTAACATACAATAATTCACCTAACATACAATAATACACATAACAAAAATTTAGCGAACATACTAGTACCCACACATTCTAAATTAATTTTTTTTTAAATTATCTTAATTTAAAAAAAATAATATACACCAAAGACGAGTTTAACCAATAGAAAAAGTAGTAATTAAATATTTCCTAAAATACAATATTATTATTTGATGTTTGTCTCCGGTACCGACACACTAGAACTCACACCCACACACTAGAGCTCACACCCACACACTAGAGCTCACACCCACACACTAGAGCTCACACCCACACACTAGAGCTCACACCCACACACTAGAGCTCACACCCACACACTAGAGCTCACACCCACACACTAGAGCTCACACCCACACACTAGAGCTCACACCCACACACTAGAACTCACACCCACACACTAGAGCTCACACCCACACACTAGAACTCACACCCACACACTAGAGCTCACACCCACACACTAGAGCTCACACCCACACACTAGAGCTCACACCCACAAACTAGAGCTCACACCCACACACTAGAGCTCACACCCACACACTAGAGCTCACACCCACACACTAGAGCTCACACCTACACACTAGAGCTCACACCGACACATTAGAGCTCACACCCACACACTAGAGCTCACACCCACACACTAGAGCTCACACCCACACACTAGAGCTCACACCCACACACTAGGGCTCACACCCACACACTAGAGCTCACACCCACACACTAGAGCTCACACCCACACACTAGAGCTCACACCCACACACTAGATCTCACACCCACACACTAGAGCTCACACCCACACACTAGAGCTCACACCCACACACTAGAGCTCACACACACATACTAGAGCTAACACCCACACACTAGAGCTCATACCCACACACAAGAGCTCACACCCACACACTAGAGCTCACACACACACACACTAGAACTCACACCCACACACTATAGCTCACACCCACACACTTTAACTCACACCCACGAACTATAACTCAGACCCACGCACTATAACTCACCCACACACTAGAGATCACACCCACACATTAGAGCTCACATCAAAACACTGGAACTCACAACCACACACTAGAATTTACAACCACACAATTGAACTCACAACCACACACAAGAACTCACACCCACACACTAGAGCTCTCGCCCACACACTATAAATTGCACTCAGGCACTATAATAACCTATTATATACTGTAAATTGCCCCCAAACAGTACAACTTACCCTATTTGATGTGCCATTAAGGTTTGTAACATCTGCACCAACGTTACAGACATACCCCAGTACAAGTGTGGCTATGTCACTGTAAGCACCGCCAACTTGTCTGAAAATGTACAAAGAAATCACGCTGAGATTATTAATCTGCAAGAGTTCTACCACTGAGTTATCTGAAGTAAAGAAGAGTTCTACCACTGAGTTATCTGAAGTAACCAAGAGTTCAACCACTGAGTTATCTGAAGTAAAGAAGAGTTCTACCACTGAGTTATCTGAAGTAAAGAAGAGTTCAACCACTGAGTTATCTGAAGTAAAGAAGAGTTCTACCACTAAGTTATCTGAAGTAAAGAAGAGTTCTACCACTGAGTTATCTGAAGTAAAGAAGAGTTCTACCACTGAGTTATCTGAAGTAAAGAAGAGTTCTACCACTGAATTACTTGAAGTAAAGAAGAGTTCTACCACCGAGTTATCTGAAGTATCTAAGTAAGATGAGTTATCTGAATCAGCATTAGAAGATGAGTTATCTGAATCAGCCTTAGAAGATGAGTTATCTGAATCAGCATTAGAAGATGAGTTATCTGAAGCAGCTACAGAAGATAAGTATCTCAGTTCCTTTTTAAAATATTTTTTTGTGGCGTGTAGGGGTGGGGTTGATGAAAAGTCTTTAATGTGGTCATGTCCCCCACCCTTAAGTTTAATAGTAAATAAAGTACTCACCTCGGTTCATATGTTCTGACCTTTTTCATATGTACTGACATTTTTCATATGTACTGACATTTTTCATATGTACTGACATTTTTCATATGTACTGACATTGTTTCATAATTGGCCATCTTGCTTCATCTTGCTTTATTTGAAAACAATTTGGTTCAATTGTTCTAAACTTTGGTTCATTTGTACTCATCTTAGCTCATATGTTGTTGTTGTTGTTTGTTGTTGTTCGTCCGTCAAGTCGACTAGGACCATCCAGTCATCCGGTTAGGGGGGTGGGTTACGGTGGGTTCGTAGGTGGCTTGTAAATCCTATACGTGCTCGGAATAGTCTGTGGCACCGCGGTCAGGAGATAGTTGGTGCAGTCGGGGATTTAATAATGTTCTTTAGGGCTTGCCGGCGTGTCTCAATGGTGGCCATCCTACTGGCTGCATAAGATTTAGCCCCTATCTTGACCACTGATCTCCACCTGACTCTGTCCTGAGCTGTCTGCTCCCATTTAGTAGTGTCGATGCTGAAGGCCTTTAGTGCCACTTTCAGTGAGTCTTTGTAACGTTTTTTTGGACCTCCTTGGGAGCGCTTGCCTGTCGTGAGTTCACTATAGAATATTTGTTTAGGGAGCCGATGATCTTCCATACGGGCAACGTGTCCTATCCAACGGAGTTGATACTGCATCAGGGTGGTGAAGATACTAGGTTGGTTCGCTCTAGCGAGAACCTCTGTGTCAGGAACTTTGTCTTGCCACCTGATGCCGAGGAGTTTCCTGAGGCTGGTTGTATGAAAATGGTTCAGTTTTTTGGCGTGACGCTGGTAGACTGTCCACGTTTCACATCCGTAGAGCAATGTCGAGAGGACTGCTGCGCTATAGACCTTGATCTTCGTTTCACGTCTGATACCTCTCCTGTCCCAAACAGTGCCGCGGAGCCTGCCAAATATGGCACTAGCTTTTGCAAGTCTGGCATTCATTTCATCATCAATGATGACAGATCTGGAGAGGGTGCTGCCCAAGTAAGTAAATTTATCCACCGCGTTAAGACGCTGTCCGCTGATGATAATGTTGGGTTCAGCGTAGGGCCTACTAGGAGCTGAGTGATACAATACCTCAGTCTTCTTTGCGTTGATTGTTAGTCCAAAGTTGTTGCAGGCCTCAGAAAAGATATCAACGCTTTGTTGCATGGCAGCTTCAGAGTCAGCATTGAGGGCACAATCGTCCGCAAACAGAAGCTCGTTGATGGTGGTATGTTTGGCCTTTGTTTTAGCTTGAAGCCTCTTTAGGTTGAAGACCGATCCATCGGTGCGGAAACGGATTGGCAAGCCCGTGGTGGAGTCCCTGAACGCATCAGACAGCATTGCAGAATACATAATACTGAAGAGCGTGGGAGTTAGGACACAGCCCTGCTTCACACCATTTGTGACAGGGAATGCTTGAGATGACTGACCGTTGTCCTGCACTCTGGCCATCATGCCATCATGCAGCTGACGAATGATGTTGGTGAATTTTTCTGGGCATCCGTACTTCTTCATGATTTCCCACAGGCTACCTCTATTGACCCTGTCAAAAGCCTTATTCAGGTCAATAAATGTGGAACATAGGTCCATGTTTTGCTCCTGACTTTTCTTTTGGAGCTGCCTGGCAGCAAACACCATATCGATAGTTCCTCGTTCTTTTCGGAAACCACATTGACTTTCGGGTAGGATACCTAGCTTCAGATGTGCATTCAAGCGTTTCAGAAAGGCTCGGGCCAAGATCTTGCTAGCGATGGACAGCAGTGAAATTCCGCGGTGATTGTCGCAGGCCTGGCGGTTTCCTTTGTGTTTGTACAGGTGGATAATTGAGGCATCTTTGAGGTCCTGTGGCACAGTTTCCGTCTGCCAGATGATAGACGCAATAGCTTATCCGTCAACGCTGGTCCACCCTCTTTTGTAGATTTAACAGGAATCATGTCGGAGCCAGATACTTTACCATTGGACATTTGACGGATCTCGACTCCATAGATTTCTCTCAGGCCATGTAGAAGTTTTTCATGTCTTTTTTGTCTGCAAAGCCTTGAATCTCATCAGCTTTCACACTCAGCCAGGAGTTTTGCATCTGGCGCAGTTGTAATTGGACCTTGCTGCCGATGTTCCTCAGTGCAGCTGTTTTTGCTGCTGACATTGGGTCATCATAGAGGGCTTTGTACGCCAGACGATTTTGCTCAAGTAGCATTTGGATTGCTGTGTTGTTTTCATCAAACCAATACCTGTGTTTTCTGATAGAGGGTCCGAGGCGCTCAGCGGCTGTGTTATACACCGTCTCACGAAGTGTGGTCCACGCTGCTTCCGCGTCCTGGTTGTTCAGTGTTATGGAATCAAGGCGTTCATCCAGGGTGTCAACAAAGTTTGTCTTACATCAGGGATCTTCAGCTTACTGATGTTGAGGCGTTTCGGAGCTTTGGTGGCCTGAGGTCGTCTCTTAGGTTGGATGTGAATTTTCAACTTTGAGACGATGAGGCTGTGATCCGTCCAGCATTCTGCACCGCACATGGCCTTAGTCACTCTCACATCCTGCCGGTCCCTATTTCTGACGATGACATAATCTATTAGGTGCCAGTTTTTAGAATGGGGTGCATCCAGGAGGTCCTGTTGCGCGTAGGCAGGTTAAATGTGGTTTTTGTTATTAGAAGGCCGTGTTCAACACAGGTCTGTAGTAGCAGTAGGCCGTTGCTGTTGCACTTTCCAACACCATACTTCCCCAACACTCCTCTCCAGGAGGTGTAGTCACTGCCGATATGTGCATTGATATCTCCAACAATTATGAGTTTGTTAGCAGTCGGTTTGGATGAGATGACAGTGTTCAGGTCCTCATAAAACGTATATATGGACTCTTCTGTGTTTGTCATGGTGGGTGCATAGGCACTGACTAAAGTGGCAGCCTTCCTTCCATGGCAGAGGGGGAGTTTCAACGTCATGAGTCGGTCATTTATTCCCTCTGGAGAGCTGGAGAGCTTGCACGCAAGAGAGGTTTTGATAGCAAAGCCAACTCCGGCTTCACGGTGCGTTGCTGTAATCGCCTTCTCCTCCGTTGAACCCAAATGGTCTCCTCTGCAGGATCGGACGACGTCCAGGCTTCGCATGCAATTGGTAGGCAGTCCCAAATCACCGAGGGTTTGAGGCTCAACAGCTACCCTCGCCTGGTTTAGTCGGCTAGAGGAAGCCGTTGCCCAGGGTATGGACGCTGTTGCATGCTAACAGCTGCTGTGTTGCACAGGTGACAGTTTAGTTGCAGGAGAGGACCAAGGCGGACAAACTGTTCCTAGGCCTAGGAGCACAACGTTTTTCCCCCTTGAGGGGTACTACCTCTGCCTGTACAACCCATTGAGGGGTACTACCTCTGCCTGTACAACCCATTGAGGGGTATTACCTTTACCTGTACAACCCATTGAGGGGTACTACCTCTGCCTGTACAACCCATTGAGGTGTACTACCTCTGCCTGTACAACCCATTGAGAGGTACTACCTCTGCCTGTACAACCCATTGAGGGGTACTACCTCTGCCTGTACAGACCATTGAGGGGTACTACCTCTGCCTGTACAACCCATTGAGGGGTATTACCTTTACCTGTACAACCCATTGAGGGGTACTACCTCTGCCTGTACAACCCATTGAGGTGTACTACCTCTGCCTGTACAACCCATTGAGAGGTACTACCTCTGCCTGTACAACCCATTGAGGGGTACTACCTCTGCCTGTACAGACCATTGAGGGATACTACCTCTGCCTGTACAGACCATTGAGGGTACTACCTCTGCCTGTACAGACCCTTGAGGGGTACTACCTCTGCCTGTACAGACCATTGAGGGGTACTACCTCTGCCTGTACAGACCATGGAGGGGTACTATCTCTGCCTGTACAACCCATTGAGGGGTACTACCTCTGCCTGTATAACCCATTGAGGGGTACTATCTCTGCCTGTACAGACCATTGAGGGGTACTACCTCTGCATGTACAACCCATTGAGAGGTACTACGTCTGCCTGTACAACCCATTGAGGAGTACTACCTCTGCCTGTACAACCCATTGAGGGGTACTACCTCTGCCTGTACAACCCATTGAGAGGTACTACCTCTGCCTGTACAACCCATTGAGGAGTACTACCTCTGCCTGTACAACCCATTTAGGGGTACTACCTCTGCCTGTACAACCCATTGAGAGGTACTACCTCTGCCTGTACAACCCATTGAGGGGTACTACCTCTGCTTGTACAACCCATTGAGGGGTACTACCTCTGCCTGTACAACCCATTGAAGGGTACTACCTCTGCCTGTACAACCCATTGAGAGGTACTACCTCTGCCTGTACAATCCATTGAGGGGTACTACCTCTGCCTGTACAACCCATGGAGGGGTACTACCTCTGCCTGTACAACCCCTTGAGGGGTACTACCTCTGCATGTACAACCCATTGTAAAGAGGGGAAATACGTAAGTGAAACAAAAAAAAATTCAACCAAAGTCTTAAGTATATTTTCTTCAGAAATGACGATCTCCAATATCCAAATTTTTTAAATTAAGAACTCCTTCCTTTTTTTGTACTTGTTGTTATTATACCGCCATCTTGAAGCCGTATGATAGGGTGTATAGGTCAGATGGCCGGGATAGGGTTGTATATTGAGGACATCAATGTTTTATATTTGTTGTATCAATACTAAAGACTAGCACTTGGCCTTGACTGCACGCCCCAACACATACAGCTTTGTGCTCTTGTTGTTATTTACCGCTATGATTGTCGTAGCCGGAAGTTTCCCTTTACCGTCTTATTAAATGATAATACTTATCCGAAAACATACTTTCTGATTTGGCCTAAGTTTTAAGTTCAGTTTCCACAAATTTGACTATTTCTTCTAATTAATTTGGTGTCTAAATTTTTAATTTTCTCGCTTTTAGTGCTATTGTTATTTTTTATTCGGCCATCTTGTTTCTAGCCGGAAGTCTCATATGTAATCACCTTAGCTCATATGTACTCACCTTAGTTCACATGTACTCAACTTAGCTCATCTGTTTTCAACTTAGTTCATATGTACTCACATTAGTTCATATGTACTCAACTTAGTTCATATGTACTCTTCATATTCATATCTAGTTCCTTATAATTAGTACTGTTCAAATGTACTAATCTTGGCCCATATGTACTAGCCTTGGCTCATATGTACTAATCTTGGCTTATTTGTACTAATCTTGGCTTATTTGTACTGACCATGGCTTATATGTTCTAGCCTTGGCTCATTGTAGTTACCTTGGCTCATATGTGCTGACCTTGGCTCATATGTACTCACCTTGGCATGTATGAGCGAAACCTGGCTCATGTGTATTAACTTTGGCTCATATGCACCAACCTTGGCTCATATGTACCAACCTTGGCTCATATGTACTAACCTTGGCTCATATGTGCTGGTAGTATGAGCGTTCTGTACACAGGGCAAGTTGACCCCAGCATCCAGTAAACCAATATACAGAACTTCCATAATGGCTGCCGGGGTTATTGGCGTGCTTACTGTCACAGACAGCTGGCTGGAGAAATCAAGGAAATATATGTTTGATATCACAAAAATAGGACTGTCACACACAGCTGGCTGGAGAATTCAAGGAAATATATATTTGATATCACAAAAATAGGACTGTCACAGACAGCTGGCTGGAGAATTCAAGGAAATATATATTTGATATCACAAATATAGGACTGTCACAGACAGCTGGCTGGAGAAATCAAGGAAATATATGTTTTTATATCACACAAATAGGACTGTCACAGACAGCTGGCTGGAGAATTCAAGGAAATATATATTTGATATCACAAAAATAGGACTGGGAAATAAACAAACGTTTTAATATGGGAAAATAATTGCCTCGGAAAAAAAAATGTTTTCAAATCACAAATAATTGATTGGGAAATAATAAAAAAATAATTTTTAAATATCACATACTAATTGAAATAACAATTTACTAAGACAAGGTAGTCTTAATAAGGGGAAGAAAAGCAGCTAAATGAAATCTGAAGTTTGTGGTGGGGGTTAATACCCCCCTACCCAGGCCCTCTTTTTAATTTCCCCCAGTTAAAAAAATTAATATTAGAATACAATTCACAAATACTGGCTATTTTTAAAAGTTTTTATTTTAAAGGGAAGGGGATTTTTTTAAAGCAGAAATAAAATTTAATTTTCCTGTCTAGAGTATGCTGAGATGTCTAGATTATGTCTAGATTATGCTGAGATGTCTAGATTATGTCTAGATTATGCTGAGATGTCTAGATTATGTCTAGATTATGCTCAGATGTCTAGATATTGTCTAGATTATGCTGAGATGTCTAGATTATGTCTAGATTATGCTGAGATGTCTAGATTATGTCTAGATTATGCTGAGATGTCTAGATTATGTTTAGATTAGGCTGAGATGTCTAGATTATGCTGAGATGTCTAGATTATGTCTAGATTATGCTGAGATGTCTAGATTATGCTGAGATGTCTAGATTATGTCTAGATTATGCTGGAATGGGGCTTGAAGACATTTTTTGCATTGTTTTTTTCATGTTTTCCTAAACCTTCTTTGACATATTTCCAATCCATAAGTTTGTTTTGACTCATTTAATCACACCAAATTACACAGATACTGAATTTTAAGAATTAAATCTTTTAAAAAATAGGGCTCATGAAATTTATGTGTAGATCAATCACGAAATTTGATAAATTGATTTTCTGAAAAATTTGTAGAATTATTGAGCCATTTGTGAATTTGTCATCGTTTGTTCTCAATATTGGTATGGTATTTTCAACACTTTTCTTACCATTTGTTAAATGCAAAGTTTTAATTACATCTATTCATAATGAAATCTCTAAATACATATCAGTACCATCGAGAATTGACCAAGATCCCTTGGGGGGTGTGGCTTCCACCACACAGGGGGATAGACGCCCCTGCTAAATGAAGTTTTCATGTACTAAACATTCCTACCTCGTAGAGTTGACAGGAGTGTCAATGTCCACAACAATTCTTTTGCTTTCTGATTTCACTATTGTGTCTAATTTCTCATTGGCCAAGGCATCCTCTTGTCCAGTTATGGACATTACAGATACATTTGTTGTTAGGGCAGCACTGGCGAGCTGTTTGGATAGAATGTCGTTAGAATAGCCCTGATACTGTTATCATACAATTATTATATGTTGGGATGCTGGCAATAATTATATGGGGGTGCATGCAATAATTATATGTGGGGATGCATGCAATAATTATGTGGGGGTGCATGCAATAATTATATGTGGGGATGCATGCAATAATTATATGTGGGGTACAGGCACTAATTATATGTGGGGTTGCATGCACTAATTATATGCGGGGGTGCATGCAATAATTATATGTGGGGGTGCATGCAATAATTATGTGGGGTACATGCAAAAATTATATGTGGGCGGTGCATGCACTAATTATATGTGTGGGGATGCAAGCAATAATTATACGTGGGGATGCATGAAATAATTATATGTGGGGATACATGAAATAATTATATGTGGGGATGCATGCACTAAATATGTGTGGGGATGTATTTACTAATTATATGTGGGGGTGCAATCACTAATTATATGTGGGGTGCATGCAATAATTATATGTGGGGTGCATGCAATAATTATAAGTGGGGGTGTATGCAATATTTATATGTGGGGGATCCATGCACTCTCATAGATTACTGAAAAAACGTTGGTTTTTTCATCTTTTGATTCTGATTACGATAACACAGATCACATTCGTCCTCTGATCTACTAAATCAAAGAATAGTTTATAATATAAGGGATAAAAATTAATAGAGAAATTTTCAATCAATTCTTTAATTCAAATCTAGTTAACCTTAACATAAATGTGACAATCTTACTGTATACTACATTAATATATATATGTGATCATCTTACTGTATACTACATTAATATATATATGTGATAATCTTACTGTATGCTACATTAATATATATATGTGATCATCTTACTGTATACTACATTAATATATATATGTGATCATCTTACTGTATACTACACTAATATATATATGTGATCATCTTACTGTATACTACATTAATATATATATGTGATCATCTTACTGTGTACTACATTAATATATATATATGTGATCATCTTACTGTATACTACATTAATATATATATATGATCATCTTACTGTGTACTACATTAATATATATATGTGATCATCTTACTGTGTACTACATTAATATACATATGTGATCATCTTACTGTATACTACATTAATATATATATGTGATCATCTTACTGTGTACTACATTAATATATATATGTGATCATCTTACTGAAACTACATTAATATATATATGTGATCATCTTACTGTATACTACATTAATATATATATATGTGATCATCTTACTGTGTACTACATTAATATATATATGTGATCATCCTACTGTATACTACATTAATATATATATGTGATCATCCTCCTGTATATTACATTAATATATATATGTGATCATCTTACTGTACACTACATTAATATATATATGTGATCATCCTACTGTATACTATATTAATATATATATATGTGATCATCTTACTGTATACTACATTAATATATATATGTGATCATCTTACTGTATACTACATTAATATATATATATATATGTGATCATCTTACTGTATACTACATTAATATATATATATGTGATCATCTTACTGTATACTACATTAATATATATATGTGATCATCTTACTGTATACTACATTAATATATATATGTGATCATCTTACTGTGTACTACATTAATATATATATGTGATCATCTTACTGTATACTACATTAATATATATATGTGATCATCTTACTGTGTACTACATTAATATATATATGTGATCATCTTACTGTATACTACATTAATATATATATGTGATCATCTTACTGTGTACTACATTAATATATATATGTGATCATCTTACTGTATACTACATTAATATATATATGTGATCATCTTACTGTGTACTACATTAATATATATATGTGATCATCTTACTGTGTACTACATTAATATATATATGTGATCATCTTACTGTGTACTACATTAATATATATATATATATGTGATCATCTTACTGTGTACTACATTAATATATATATGTGATCATCTTACTGTATACTACATTAATATATATATGTGATCATCTTACTGTGTATGAGTCCACCAAAGTTGTGGCTGTTGTTGCTGTTACTGTAACTGTAGCCGTGAGTTTTGTGGCGTAGCCTGGATTGTAGCTCAAAACAAATGTCAACAGATGAGTGGAGCTGTCAGGGGCAAGGGCCGCATCCGGAGTTAATTTGGTCACAATCTCAAGTTCAACAGTGTTGGAGTCGAAGACATCACTGCTTTTAAAGGCTTCAACTCCTGGGAGAAATAATGGGGCAAAATACTTATTGATATAAGCTTTCTTGATAGATAGAAAATAGTTGATGTTTGAACCACATTGTCATCAACTTACCCATATTGTCTTCTACATACCCACATTGTCTTCTACACACCCACATTGTCTTCTACATACCCACATTGTCTTCTACATACCCACATTGTCTTCTACATACCCACATTTTAAAGTAGCTAACAACTTTATCCCACGTTGTCTTGGTGTTCTCCACATGTCATCTACTTACCCACATTGTCCAAGAATCCAAGGTCAATGTAGCCCTGCTTGTTGACACCAATCAGTGGATCTAAACCTGTGACAGAACTTTTCATAAGCTTTGGGTCAGCACATGGATAAGCTTCTCCCATTCTTGACACCCGAACATCACATATGCTCAGTGCGTTGTCCTGAATGGAAGAAAATTGTAGACATAATTTTAATCAGTGCTTTTTCTGTGAGATATAAAATATGACATGACAGAAGAATATGAATTGTGCGAAAGGATATAAATATCAATAATACTAAGGCATTATTTGACAGACCGAAACTATGATAGATAAATGGGATTTGTTGGGCAGAATACAAAAATACTGAGTAGCTTGTTTTTTAATCCTTCAGAACGATTCCCATCAACAGAGCAATGCCCTTGTGCAGAGAAATTTCTAGGTGTAAATACCTGGGTTGATACATTCAGTCATAGTTTCTAGTATATGCACTTACATGGGCTGAAACATTGATTCATAGTTTCTAGTTGGTGCACTTACCTGGGCTGATACATTGATTCATATTTTCTATTTGGGGCACTTACCTGGGCTGATACATTGAGAGATATTGGTGATGTGTTATTGGGAGCTATCTTGATCCTGACATAATATCTGGCTGGGTAACCCAGGGGAATTCTGGTCAAGTTTCCGTTGTTGGTAACAATTTTAAAGGACGGAGCCACGCTCTGAAAAAAAGATGTCATCCATCACTAAGGGAAAGATTGGTTCTGCTGTACACTATATGGAACACGCTTCGAAAATGATGGTAAGGATTGTTAATGTTAGAGGGACAACTTTGAAAATGATAGTAAAGATGATATAATGTTAGAGTTATATCTTTGAAAATGAAGGTAAAGATAGTGAAATGTTATAGGGACATTTATGAAAATGATGGCAAGGTTGGTAGAACTCACGACTCAATGTACAAACATCATCTCATCAAAATAGGCAGTGAATTGAAACAACAACAAAAACCTACCAACGAAGCGCTAGTACTGGTGACGTCAGCATTGACAGAGATCTGACCCACCCATAACTGCGTCGGACTGTACATGATACCAGCACTGATCCATGTCTTGTTATCTAGAAATAGAACGTCAATAATCAATCATATTGAATCTGTCTGTTATCAAGTATCGGCCTACAACAATAAAAAAGATAACCTCCATGAAATAATTAGGAAATATAAAAGGTGTGGCAGGGCAGGCACTATGTATGTTGCCATCACGGCAATAGTTTCCTGTACCAACACAGATGCAAGGATTAGTTTGGACAACAAACTGATACACAACCAGTGGACCCTGACTCCACAGGATATGAATGGCATGTTCTATTTTGCTTGCTATCTCTTTCACTTGCATTGATTGAGAGTTATCTAAACACATATCCATACATTTATTTTAACACATATCCATACAGTTATCTCAACATTTTCATTGGTATAAATCCCTCCCATCTCACCTGAGGCAAATATCGGATTGTTTAGAATAATAAAATTGACAGCCAAAATGAAGTGGTCTTCCGAGGTCTTGTTGACAATTTCATAGTTGCACAGAGATGGGATGTTGAGGACGGCACGGTCATAAATACCGTCATCAAAACTGCAGAAGACCAAAACACATGAAATGGCAGTTAGTTGTAGGTCTTATCGTGGTGCTGAGGGGCACAGTTAGGTGTAGGTCTTATGAACGTACTTAGGACTACAGTTAGGTGTAGGTCTTATGAACGTACTTAGGACCACAGTTAGATGTAGGTCTTATCATGGTGCTTAGGGCCACAGTAAGATGTAGGTCTTATCATGGTGCATAGGGGCAGAGTTAGTTATAATTCTTATAACAGATGTTAGGTATAGTTCTTATAACATATGTTAGATATAGTTCTTATAACAGATGTTAGGTATAGTTCTTATAACAGATGTTAGGTATAGTTCTTATAACAGATGTTAGGTATAGTTATTATAAAATGTGTTAGGTATAGTTCTTATAACAGATTTTAGGTATAGTTCTTATAACAGATGTTAGTTATAGTTCTTATAACAGATGTTAGTTATAGTTCTTATAACAGATGTAAGGTATAGTTCTTATAACAGATGTAAGGTATAGTTCTTATAACAGATGTTAGGTATAGTTCTCATAACATATGTTAGGTATAGTTCTTATAACAGATGTTAGGTATAGTTCTTATAACAGATGTTAGGTATAGTTCTTATCACGGGAGTTAGAGGCTTTAAGTCGCCATAATGGAGTTAAAGGCATTAAGTAGCCATAATTTGATTTAAAAAATCATCAATTAAATCATAGGAATTGGTTTATCATATTTAATATGTCATAGTTAAAACATTTGTGTCTTGATTCTGAACAGTTCGTCGATAAGTTGTATAAGTTTGAGATATTAACTACCTTTATTAGTTACCGTATTTTACGGACTATAAGACGCACCTTAATTTTTAATAAATTTCGTATAAAAATAACAGTTTTACCATTTTTATATTAATTTCGAGTATAAGACACACCTGAATTTTGGAGGCAGTATTTCGAAGATAAAACTAGATTTATTAGTTGGATCAGTTTGACATTTGATGGTGTCCTAAAGAGTGAGACGAGGACATGCGCGTCTTAGATCACTGTTCCCTTCGTTTATTGTTAGGCTAAGTTTAAATTGAAATACCCGTTTATTGCGACGGAGCTTAGTTTAGAAGAACATTTTGTTTTAACCTAGAATTTTTAGTGTCGAATATTAAACAATGAAAACAATATGCAACCATTTTACCAGATCTACAATTCAATAAACGCTTCATTATACATGGTGGACATTTTAATTTTGTGCATAGAATTAAATTACAAGTATTACTGTCTACTCCAACATTGAACACCTATCATTAAACACCCATCAATAAACACCTATAACTGAACACGCACCATTAAACACCCATCACTGGACACCCATCAATAAACGCCCATCACCCAACACCCCTTATAGAACACCCATCATTTAAAACCCTTTATTGAACTTCCATTATTGAAAACCCAGCTTTAAAGTTCCACCAACCCGGCACTGACGATCCACCCAAACCGGCACTGAAGATCTACCCAAACCGGCAATGAAGATCCATCCAACCCGGCACTGAAGATCCACCCAACCTGGCACTGAAGATCCACCCAACCCGGCACTGAAGATCCACCTAACCCGGCACTGAAGATCCACCCAACCCGGCACTGAAGATCCACCCAACCCAAGGTGAGTTTACCTTGAGATGAGTTTTGTGGCCGTCTCTATTCCTTCCTTGACCACACATGGGTTGTTGAGACCTACGGACTCCAGCTGGACCTGTCAACAAAATAGAAGCTGGCTTAGTTTCAAGCTTAGAATGGTTCCATTCAAATGTTGAGTGATAGATTCAGCATGGTAAGATTCAACATTCGGAGATAGAGTCAGCATGGTAAGATTCAACGTTGATAGATAGAGTCTGCATGGTAAGATTCAACATTGAGTGTTACAAAACAAAACAAAGACAGAAATCCTAACCGCGGATCTAGCAGGGCATTTGACTACACTTAAGTGTGATCTAGCAGGGCATTTGACTACACTTAAGTGTGATCTAGCAGGGCATTTGACTACTGTTTAAGTATTATCTAGCAGGGAATTTGACTACACTTTAAGTGTGATCTAGCAGGGCATTTGACTACTGTTTAAGTGTGATCTAGCAGGGCATTTGACTACACTTTAAGTGTGATCTAGCAGGGCATTTGACTACTGTTTAAGTGTGATCGAGCAGGGCATTTGACTACTGTTTAAGTATTATCTAGCAGGGCATTTGACTACTGTTTAAGTGTGATCTAGCAGGGCATTTGACTACTGTTTAAGTATTATCTAGCTGGGCATTTGACTACAGTTTAAGTATTATCTAGCAGGGCATTTGACTACAGTTTAAGTATTATCTAGCAGGGCATTTGACTACAGTTTAAGTATTATCTAGCAGGGCATTTGACCACAGTTTAAGTGTGATCTAGCTGGGCATTTGACAGCAGGGCATTTGACCACAGTTAAAGTGTGTTGTAAAGTAGCAAGAAGTTATTTGAAGTGGTTCGATACCTACCCACACCTTTTTTCATAAATCTATGAATAGCGTGACAAAAACGTAATGTTTGAATGACGTCACAATTTAGTTAAAGTCACGTCCAACGATACACAAATATATGGGCACCTTGCAAATTTTCAAGAGGGCGGTGCCCGAATTGTTCGGCATGATGAACTCCACATTAAATGGGCTGTAGATGGTGTTACGGGCTGTCTGAATGTCCAGCAGAAGTCTGCCTGTCTTGCCTACAGGTATCGTGTCATTGCCCTTGCCTCCATATCGCAGAGTTCTCAATGGTGCTGTCTATAATAGAAGTAATGGTGAAAACATTGACCAATCAGATTTGCGTTCCGTCTACAATAGAATTGATAGATTGATAACATTTGCTTGTAGGACAAAATAATCTTTAACCAAATTGTAAAACAAGCAAAGAACAATACATACCTGATCTCCTTATTATAGATCCAATTTTACATACAAATGTACATACAACGCAGGATTACGAGTACACTAAACATAATGTACATTCAACTACAGGACTCCAGAGTACACAAAACATAATGTACATAAGTGACTCAAATGTACACTAAACACAGTGCTATACCGTAGTGTTTTCAGAAGCAGGGCCGGTTCCAATGGTCAGCGTTGTGTTGCCTATGATCAATTTTGTTGTGCCTACATACATGCCGAAGTACACCTGATGACTGCTGCCTAAAGTTGCTAGCACGTGATCCGTGGCTTTGACCAGGATGTGAATTCTAACGGTATCGGGATCAATGGTTGAATTGGCTCTGACCCATCCGTAGGAGCCCACATTGCTGATTCGTCCTAATTGAGAGCATGAGATCTTGTCATACTGTCATTGATTGAAATTTCTTAATTGAATCACAAATAATAATTCCCTAGGTATTAATGTGTGGTTGTAACTTTTTCATCAGTCGCGCAAAATGAATTTCCCAGAAGTTAGCACTTATAAGGATTCTTAAAGCACCGTTAATAGTTGGGGAATTCCACACAACCGCCTTCATTGTTGGGTGGACTATTCCTAGTAAGATGTTAAATAGAAATGCTTCATGTTTAAGTTATAAGATAAGAAACGGGTAAAAACCCAAACATAAAATGACCAGTGGCCACAGAAATGACCAATGGCCACAGAAATAACCAGTGGCCACAGAAATGACCAGTGGCCACGGAAATGACCAATGACTACAAAGAAACGTCCTACCCAGATTTAACCGTAGCACATCCGTGTAGGACGTCTCATTGGAGCTGACTATGTACTCGGGATCCAGCTTGGTGGTTGAGCCACAGGCCATGTGTTCACCATAGAACGCTCGCACGGCACACAGCTGGAAGATGGCCTTGTTGTCTTGAAATGGTGCCACGACCTCCAGCAGGTAGTCCGCTGGAAAAGTAAGTGTTTTATACATAATGTAAGTGTATTGCTGGAAAAGTAAGTGTTTTAGACATAATGTAAGTGTATTGCTGGAAAAGTAAGGTGTTTTAGACATGTCTAGTGTATAGTATTGCTGGAAAAGTAAGTGTTTTAGACATGTTTAGAGTACAGTATTGCTGGAAAAGTAAGTGTTTTAAACATCATATTTAATTTAAGGCAGTATCTCCCAAATGTTGTGTTGGCCCTACCAATAGACAAGTTGAGTGTCAGATTTAACTACTATATAGCCTTTTTTAGACCTAACATTTTCATGCTTTGCGGACCGGCAATGTAAGGCTCGTGGACCGGTGTCAGTAACTGGGCCGGTGTCAGTCAGTGGACCGGTGTCAGTCAGTGGACCACGATTTGAAGAATGCTGGTGAAGAGTATTGGTATTGCAAGAAAAGGTAATAATTTCAACAGGTGTGGATACCAACTATAGTCTCTGCCGTAAGAAGCTTCTGTCGATGTTACTCGTCCATTCACTACCGTAAGAAGCTTCTGTCGATGTTACTCGTCCATTCACTACCGTAAGAAGCTTCTGTCGATGTTACTCGTCCATTCACTGCCGTAAGAAGCTTCTGTCGATGTTACTTGTCCATTCACTGCCGTAAGAAGCTTCTGTCGATGTTACTCGTCCATTCACTTCCGCGGTGTGCTTTCGTATGCTACTCTAAATTTCGTCCATGTTTTGTTAGGTTACTGTCCATATGTTGTTAGGTTACTGTCTCTATTTGGTTATGTAACTGTCCATATTTGGTTAGGTAACTGTCATTATTTTGTTAGGTAACTGTCAATATTTGGTTAGGTAACTGTCAATATTTGGTTAGGTAACTGTCCATATTTGGTTAGGTAACTGTCCTTATTTTGTTAGCGTACTGTCATTTTTTAAGCTAATGTTCTGTTAGTGTATGCTACTTACCACTAGAGTTGATTGGGACCAGCATATCTATCTGCACAATGGCTGGCTTGGTCTGACTTATGGAAGTGCCATTGACCATTGACACGGTGAAGGTGGGAGAAATACTCTGTGGAAGGAAGATGTCAAATATTTCGACTGGTCTAATAACTCCGAGGGCTACTATTTGATGTCTAATTATTCCGTTGGCAAATCTTCCTTGTTCACAACTCACAACACGGACTAGTGGGATTAAAGCAAATCTTCCTAGAACACAACTCACAACACGGACTAGTGGGATTCAAGCAAATCTTCCTTGGTCACAACTCACAACACGGACTAGTGGGATTCTAGCAATTCTTCCTTGGTCACAACTCGCAACACGGACTAGTGGGATTCAAGCAAATCTTCCTTGGTCCCAACTTACAATACGGACTAGTGGGATTCAAGCAAATCTTCCTTGGTCCCAAATCACAACACGGACTAGTGGGATTCAAGCAAATCTTCCTTGGTCCCAACTCACAACACGGACTAGTGGGATTCAAGCAAATCTTCCTTGGTCACAACTCACAACACTGACTAGTAAGATTCAAGCAGATCTTCCTTGGTCCCAACTCCTAACACGATTTAGTGGGATTCAAGCAAATCTTCCTGAGTCACAACTCACAACACGGACAAGTGGGATTTAAGCAAATCTTCCTTGGTCCCAACTCACAACACGGACTAGTGGGATTCAAACAAATCTTCTTTGGTCCCAACTCACAACACGGACTAGTGGGATTAAAGCAGATCTTTCTTGGTCACAACTCACAACACGGACTAGTGGGATTCAAGCATATCTTCCTTGGTCACAACTCACAACACGGAATAGTTAGATTCAAGCAAATCTTCCTTGGTCACAACTCACAACACGGACTAGTGGGATTCAAGCAAATCTTCCTTGGTCACAACTCCCAACACGGACTAGTGGGATTCAAGCAAATCTTCCTTGGTCCCAACTCACAACACGGACTAGTGGGATTCAAACAAATCTTCCTTGGTCCCAACTCACAACACGGACTAGTGGGATTCAAGCAGATCTTCCTTGGTCACAACTCACAACACGGACTAGTATAATTCAAGAAACCTAAAAGGTTCATTGTACATTATGGGTTTATATTTTCACAGAACTAAAAACTCTACTTAGTAGTCTAGATAATGCAGCTGATACATAAAGAAAATTATTATCCTACGGAAAAAGACCCCACAGCTACTCTCTATCAAAATAACATCTTCTCTTTCGCTCGCTCTAGCTCACTCTTCTCATACTCTCCCTCTGACGTTCAAAACCGTTGTCTCCCTTTATCACCCAAAAAATCCACGCACTCTTCCTTGACCTGAAAAGAGTTCACTCGTTGACTAAACTCATTTGTCACAAATCACAATACACACAGTACATCTGATGTCATAACCTCGACAGAAGACATAGCTTTGTAAAAGGAAAGATCGAGAAGACGTTGTGGATTGTAGGTACACGAAGAATCATTGTGGGTACCAGGAGATTGATTGTGGGTACACGGAGATTGACCAAGACAATATTCCACGGAGAGTACGCATGGGGCACGCCAGCCTAATTGTGTTTGGAAAGCTTTTCCGCACGAGGGTCACACTTTGTTTTTTTAGTCATGTTTGGAAGCTTTTACATAGTACATGAAGCAGTTTTATTCCGGCCACTAACTGGGAGAGTTCCACAAACATATGCTGTTTAGGAATGACTGGGGTACACTGAGAATGGTTGTGGGCACATAGACAACGATTGTGGGAACACAGAGAATGATTGTGCGCACACATAGAATGATTGTGGGAACAAAGAGAATTATAGTAGGCATACAGAGATTGACTATGGACATACATTGTAAGATTCAACATCTAGAGAGATAGAGAGTCACCATGGTACGGTTCAACATCTGGAGAGAGAGAGTCAGCATGGTGCTATTCAATACCTAGAGAAAGAGAGTCACTATGGTACGATTCAACATCTGGAGAGAGAGAGTCAGCATGGTACTATTCAATACCTAGAGAAAGAGAGTCACTATGGTACGATTCAACATCTAAGGAGAGAGAAAGAGTCAGCATGGTACTATTCAAAATCTAGCAAAAGAGAGAGTCAGCATGGTACGCTTCAACACTGAGTCGGAGTCAGTGTGGTACGATTATTAGCGACAACAAATTAAAATCAGATTTTATAGAATACGATTGTAGTAAAAAAATATTACTACTCAAAATCAACTCAATTAAGTTTATAGAAGATTAGAAAAGTTTACCTGGGAATCTGCCCTTGCCGTTGCTGTTATCTTGAGTTGACCTGCCCAGATGGCCGTCGTGCCGATTTCAACAGTAGCTCCAACCCAGTAGTCATTGCCAACCAGCGCCGTGTCGTCAAACAATGTGATTTGTACGGCAAAGGTTATAATGCCTCTGTCGGCAATAGCATTCGTCACCTGGTATTCTCTCGCCACTGTTGATGGAGGCAAAACAAACGTAACTTGTCAACTCCTAAACACTTTAGCCTGTAACCTCCAACTCAATTTTAACCTGTCAACTTTCATACAAATTTAACCTATTAACTATTACATAAATTTAATCTGTCAACTCCAACACAAGATTAACTTTTAAACTCCTAAAAAATAAACATGTCAAACCTGAACAAATTTAACCTGTCAATCCCTACACCAATTTAACCTGTCAACCCTACACCAATTTAACCTGTCAACCCTACACCAATTTAACCTGTATAAAACCCTACACCAATTTAACCTGTCAACCCTACACCAATTTAACCTGTATAAAACCCTACACCAATTTAACCTGTATAAAACCCTACACCAATTTAACCTGTCAAAGCCAACACAAATTAAACTGTCAACACCACCGCAAATTGAACCTGTCAACTCCTATCCAAATATATCCTGTCAACTCTAATCAAACCAAAAGCGATGGCTTAAGGTGACGTAAGGATGTTACTTTTTGGTTCTTTGACATTTCCAATCAGTGTCATATAACAATCTCAGACCTCTTGTAGTTGTTCCTCTTCCTGAACTACTAGTCAGTGTCATATAACAATCTCAGACCTCATGTAGTTGTCCCCCTTCCTGAACTACGAGCCAGCAGAAATCGTGTGGATGTACCACTTCCTGAACTACAAGCCAGCAGACATCGTGTGGATGTACCACTTCCTGAACTACGAGCCTGCAGACATCGTGTGGATGTACCACTACGTTAACTACGAGCCTGCAGACATCGTGTGGATGTACCACTTCCTGAACTACGAGCCTGCAGACATCGTGTGGATGTACCACTTCCTCAACAACTAGCCATCAAACCACGCGTGCCATCGGTTTCTAACGTGATCACATCTCAAGAGTTCCGCGTTCGCTCCAGGAGACTCCTGAACACTATTAAATTGTAAGACATAAGGTAGGTTGGGGACACACCAACATGTAAGCCATGGGGTAGGTTGGGAGGCTCCTCCACTTGTAAGACGTAGGGTAGGTTTGGGAGGCTCCCCCACATGTAAGCAATAAGGTAGGTTGAGGACACACCCACGTGTAAGGCCATAAGGTAGTGTAGGTTGGAGACACACCAACGTGTAAGCCATAGGGTAAGTTGGGAGGCTCCCCTACCTGTAAGACATAGGGTAGATTGGGGACACACCCACGTGTTAGCCATAGGGTAGGTTGGGAGGCTCCTCACTTGTAAGACATAGGGTAGGTTGGGAGGCTCCCCCACTTGTAAGCCATAGGGTAGGTTGGGGACATACCCACTTGTAAGCCATAGGGTAGGTTGGGAGGCTCCCCCACCTGTAAGATAAAGGGTAGGTTGGGGACACACCAACGTGTACGCCATAGGGTAGGTTGGGAGTCTCCCCCACCTGTATGACATAAGGTAGGTTGGGAGGCTTCACCACTTGTAAGACATAGGGTAGGGTGGGGGTCACTCAACTTGTAAGACATAGGGTAGGTTGGGGACACACCCACGTGTAAGCCATAGGTTAGGTTGGGGACACACCCACGTGTAAGTCATAGGGTAGGCTGGGAGTCACCCTCACTTGTAAGTCATAAGGTAGGCTGGAGGACATCCTTACTTGAAAGGCATAGGGAAGTCATGGGGGCACCCGCACTTACAGACATCGGGCAGGCTAGGAGGTTCCCCAATAGAAAGTGACTCTAAAAAAGATTGTCCAAATATATGGTAGCCACTTAATTCTCCTTACATTTATTGATTGGTCGTCCAAGTGCCATAGTAAGGCGTTTGTTTCCCACTGTGTTGCCCTCTGGAAGGTAAGTGGGCAAAAAATTCTGGATGTCCGTCAGTCCACACTGGTAGGCACTGCTGACGCTGGTCACCTTCGCGTCGCAGATGCTCATGACATCAGTGAAGTTAATTGGAGCAAACATGTCAAACTTGATGTCCATCACCGGGTACATCAGTGCCAGGTTGACATAGAATATAGCAGACGACCCGATTGACATGGAGGTTGGTCCGGAAAAAGTGGCTTGTGGTAGGGCAGTAAAGTTCTGGAAATTGTAAAAAAAACTGGCGAATGAAGACTAAGCCATGTTTCCTCCATCTTGTCATTGTCGAGTTACCCCTGTCATTGTTCTGTCAGCCCTGTCATTGTTTTGTCACACCTGTCATTGTCGTGTCACCACTATCATTGTCGAGTCAACCCTGTCATTGTTTGTCACCCTGTCATTGCCGTGTCACACCTTTCATTGTCGTGTCACACCTTTCATTGTCGTGTCACACCTTTCATTGTCGTGTCACACCTTTCATTGTCGAGTCCCCCCTGTCATTGTCGTGTCACCCCTGTCATTGTGGTGTCACCTGTCAGTGTCGTGTCCCCTGTCATTGTTGTGTCTTCCCTGTCATTGTCGTGTCACCCATGTCATTGTCGTGTCACACCTTTCATTGTCGTGTTACCCTTTTCATTGTGGTGTCACCCCTGTCATCGTCGTGTCATCTCTGTCATTGTCGTTTCACCAGTGTCATTGTCGTGTCACTCCTGTCGGTGTCGTGTCACCTCAGTCATTGTTATTGTCCATGTCACCAATGTTATTGCCTATAAAACAATTTCACTATGTGTGCCACCATTTTAATTATTTCTGCCGTCCATGTCATTTTCTTTGACGCCAATGCCACTTTGCCGCCCATGTCATTCTCTGTGCCATCTATGTCATTCTCTGTGCCATCTAGGTCATTCTCTGTGCCGTCCAAGTCATTTGCTTTCCCACCCATGTCATTCTCTGTGCCATATCATTCATTATGCCGTCCATGCCATTCTCTGTCCCACCCATGTCATTCTCTGTTCCACCTATTCCATTCTCTGTGCCCCAGATGTCATTCTGTGTGCCACCCATTCCATTATCTGTGCCACCCATGTCATTCTCCGTGCCACTCATTGCATTGCTAGTGTTGTTAATACTCTGTCTAATAAAGAACTCACCGAGGTGTCGTTGACAGTGTTAGCGATAAAACTTGCTTGTCCGACCCACACATCATTCTCCTGATTGAACTCAGCTCCAGCACTCACCCAGTACTCCTGATGGAAAGACTTTAAGATCAAACTGGCAATTTCAAGTGATAATTTAAGTTATTATAATATCATTACAGGTGACCTAGATTAGTGATGTCTCCGGGTGTTGAAATATCTTTAAAGGTGACCTATAATAATATTATTATTATTTGCTGTATTATATAGCGCGGTACCCCAGCCTAGGGCTAGGCTCACCGCGCTGTACATAAAAATATTTTAAAAGAGACATAATCGTGACAATAACATAAAATACATATATGTAATAAAGAACAGATGTATAGAGACAAAACGAAATCTAATGCATATTCACCTCATCCACACCAGATCTTTTACATGACAAGCCATGGACGACGACCAGCAGCAGCGTTTATCGGTCAGATGTGAGGAATATTAGTGATATCACCAGTAGGTTTGACCCGGCTACTGCCCAGGTCGCCGTTCATGTCAGATTATTAACATGCAAGGCAAATAATGGAGCCCTTATCCGGGTGTTAAAAATATAAGACCACTTTTTACATACTTCTGTGTGCGCATTTTCCCAGAAATAAATTAATAATACTAGAAAACTGACAAGCGATTGGTGACAGACTCAATGTGAGCTAAATGAAAGTTGAAACTGTCGCGTAGCTAGTGCCCCCCCCCCCCTCACCCCATCCCCATTTATTAAAATATTCTTATAGCTGAATAAATCAATGATATCTCCAGTTATTCGAATCTCTTTATGGCAGTCCTTCTCTGATGATCTCGATAGCCATTGGACTATCTGATTTAGAGATACGTCAATAGCTACTGACCTTGCTGTTGGCAGTGTCAGCAATCTCTACCATCAAGATGTCAGCTGGCCTTGTTGTTGGCAGTGTTAGCATTCTATACCTTTAATATGTCAACTGACCTTGTTGTTGGCAGTGTTAGCATTCTCTACCATGACAGCCTCGTATAGAACCCGGATGGTACTTGGTGTGTTAGATGTCAGGTTGGATCCACTGTTGGTCACGGTACCCAGAGCTATGATAGCGCGGTCGTTCTGGGAATAGATCAAAAGATATAGAACAAGTTCCAAAATTCACCAAGAGATCAAATATTATAGAACAAAATTTGTTATTCTATCAATATATCACATATTTTATAGCAAAGTTGGTTAAGATATATATATATAGCTTGGTCGTAATAACTTCATTACTGTTGAGTGTTACGATCTGCATTTGCTATGTCTTCTTAATGTGAAGATCTTCATTCGTTAGTTCTTCATAATGTTACGATCTTCATTCGTTAGGTCTTCATAATGTTACTGCCTTCATTCGTTAGGTCTTCATAATGTTACGACCTTCATTCGTTAGGTCTTCAAAATGTTACGACCTTCATTCGTTAGGTCTTCATAATGTTACGATCTTCATTCGTTGGGTCTTCAAAATGTTACGACCTTCATTCGTTAGGTCTTCATAATGTTACGATCTTCTTCCTTACCCATTACCAAACCATGCAGTAGGTGCAGATACTGGACGGGCTGTTTGATCAGCTCCACTTGTTTCTTGGGAGACAATTTTATCTAACGAATGCTTTAGTCTACGAACATACTTGGTCACTATAATAAGTAACACTTGGTCACTATAATAAGTAACACTTGGTCACTATAATAAGTAACACTTGGTCACTATAATAAGTAACACTTGGTCACTATAATAAGTAACACTTGGTTCCTATAATAAGTAACACTTGGTCCCTATAATAAGTAACACTTGGTCCCTATAATAAGCAACACAGGTCACTATAATAAGTAACAATGCCGAGTGAACATTACTGAGTTCTTTATTTTCAAGTTCTTTTGGGATATTACACTGTGTTTCAAACAAGTCGCACATACTAAAAAACTAATTGCTAGCAGCGAACAAGATAGCTGACACACCAATCTGAGTTCACGGCCCATTCTCTCTCAAAAAACTTTGGAACACTTCCATCATCATAACTTAACACACTCTTCTTTCAACAACGATCCACTAAACTCAACATCATGATCTGACCTTTAATATACTAAACTAAACATCACGATCTGACTTTGAATCCATGAAACTCAACATTACAATCTGACCTTGCATCCACTAATCTCAACAACATGATCTGACCTTGAACAGCATCTTGAACTCACAACAAAAATTCACGCTCCTAAATCTAGTTCACAACATTTAGTATTGAGTTAATATTGAATCACACGATGTAATGGTCTTTATTCAACACTTCAGTGATGGAACTAAATGTTTGCACAAAGAGCTTATGTGGATGTCAATGGAATCAACATGAGTCAAGAAATAGACTCAACTTTCAGGCAATGATATCAACATCAGTTGAATGTAATCAACTTAACTTCTGACAATGTTATCAACATGAGTCACGTGCTAACGTGACCTAGTTACAAATATTGAATGATTCACTTACGTAAGTTGAGTTGTTCAGGGACTCTAGTATTGCTGTGGTAGAACCAGACACAACCAGATTGGAACCCTTTATCACGTCCACATTACACAGCATCATGATGATATATTCAGAATCAGGGGTGAATAACTCCACCTGTAAGTTTCAAATACTGATAATTAGTTTGCATTTTTTTACAAACGAAACTTCGATGTTTATCTTTGAAACATGTTACCAAACAATAACCTTACATCAAACTTACAATAATATTATAAAAATAAAAAATTATATTACAACCACCTTAAAATAACCTTACAAAAAACGTACAATAACCTTAAAATAACCTTAAAATTACCATAAAATCACCTTACAATTACACAAGTCTTCGACTCACCCGGAAAAGTTGTATAAAACATGTTATTATTATATTTTTTCTAAACTCCATAAGTAAGTATTACATGTATGACCTTCTTAATATAAGTATGACCTGTATATGTAAGTATGACCTGTATATGTAAGTATGACCTGTATATGTAAGTATGACCTGTATATGTAAGTATGATCTGTATATGGAAGTATGACCTGTATATGGAAGTATGACCTGTATATGTAAGTAGTACCTATATTTGTAAGTATGAACAACCGATGTCAGCATCACCTTTTGTATATCAGTGTTGCCTTTGTATATCAGTGTTAATTTTTTTATATCAGTGTTAACTTTTGTATATCAGTGTTAATTTTTTTTATATCAGTGTTAACTTTTGTATATCAGTGTTAACTTTTGTATATCAGTGTTAACTTTTGTATATCAGTGTTAACTTTTGTATATCAGTGTTAACTTTTGTATATCAGTGTTAACTTTTGTATATCAGTGTTAACTTTTGTATATCAGTGTTAACTTTTGTATATCAGTGTTAACTTTTGTATATCAGTGTTACAGGTAAAATGTGTAGAATAATGGATGATGGTTCTAGTCAAAGGGTTAAATACATTAGGCCATTGTACAGAATGCCTGATTTGACTTATGCAAAGAGTTAAATACATTAGGCCATTGTACAGAATGCCTGACTTGATTTATGCAAAGTGTGAAATACACATTGTCATTGTGCACAATGTCTTAATTGACTTAGGCAGAGTGGGAAAGACACCTATTCATTGCAACAATATCTGACTTGACTTAGTCAAAGTTTGAAATACACCTTGTCATTGTAAACAATTTTTTACTTGACTTTGCCAAAGTATATTATAATAACAGGAAATAGAATGGACTTTTTAAAATAACTCAATAGGGAGACATATTTAAATTAAACATTCCAATGATAATTTGTCTAAAAAATTTTGATTTTTTTATTGAAAAAGAGAATCCAAAATTATTAGGAAGGTAAAGGAATGATCTTCCACTGTTCACATTTGTTTGGCCGACCTAGAGGTGTTTGAAAAACTTCACAAAACTCACCTATTAAAGGACATTGGGTAGTTTGAAATACTCCAAAAACACAGGTATCAATACTCTATGGTGGGCGTGATCGGATGGTTGTGAAATTCTTATAAAGAACACTAAAATATTCGAGCTGATATAGTGTTATTACTTCAGCTCTGCACTCCGTCACAGCAGAAACAGAAAAGTTAGGCGGGAGGGGGAGGGAGAAATCGTTGTTAAACAATCATTCCCCCCCCCCACTTAACTTTTGTCTACAAGGCCCATTGAACACTTATCTACAAGGCCCATTTAACACTTGTCTACAAGGTCGATTAACACTTGTCTACAAGGCATATTTAACACTTGTCTACAAGGTCGATTAACACTTGTCTACAAGGCATATTTAACACTTGTCTACAAGGCCTATTTAACACTTGTCTACAAGGTCGATTAACACTTGTCTACAAGGTCGATTAACACTTGTCTACAAGGCCTATTTAACACTTATCTACAAGGCCAATTTAACACTTGTCTACAAGGTCGATTAACACTTGTCTACTAGGCCTATTTAACACTTGTCTACAAGGTCGATTAACACTTGTCTACAAGGCCTATTTAACACTTGTCTACAAGGTCGATTAACACTTGTCTACAAGGTCGATTAACACTTGTCTACAAGGCCCATTGAACGCTTATCTACAAGGCCTATTTAACACTTGTCTAAAAGGCCCATTAAACACTTATCTACAAGGCCTATTTAACACTTGTCTACAAGGTCGATTAACACTTGTCTACAAGGTCGATTAACACTTGTCTACAAGGTCAAATAACACTTGTCTACAAAGTCGATTAACACTTGTCTACAAGGTCGATTAACACTTGTCTACAAGGTCGATTAACACTTGTCTACAAGGTCGATTAAAACTTGTCTACAAGGTCGATTAACACGTGTCTACAAGGTCGATTAACACTTGTCTACAAGGTCGATTAACACTTGTCTACAAGGCCTATTTAACACTTGTCTACAAGGCCTATTTAACACTTGTCTATAAGGCCTATTTAACACTTGTCTACAAGGCCTATTTAACACTTGTCTACAAGGCCTATTTAACACTTGTCTACAAGGCCTATTTAACACTTGTCTACAAGGCATATTTAACACTTGTCTACAAGGCCTATTTAACACTTGTCTACAAGGTCGATTAACACTTGTCTACAAGGCATATTTAACACTTGTCTACAAGGTCGATTAACACTTGTCTACAAGGCATATTTAACATTTGTCTACAAGGCCTATTTAACACTTGTCTACAAGGTCGATTAACACTTGTCTACAAGGTCGATTAACACTTGTCTTCAAGGCCTATTTAACACTTGTCTATAAGGTCGATTAACACTTGTCTACAAGGTCGATTAACACTTGTCTACAAGGCCTATTTAAATCTTATCTACAAGGCCAATTTAACACTTGTCTACAAGGTCGATTAACACTTGTCTACTAGGCCTATTTAACACTTGTCTACAAGGTCGATTAACACTTGTCTACAAGGCTTATTTAACACGTGTCTACAAGGTCGATTAACACTCGTCTACAAGGTCGATTAACACTTGTCTACAAGGCCCATTGAACGCTTATCTACAAGGCCTATTTAACACTTGTCTACAAGGCCCATTAAACACTTATCTACAAGGCCTATTTAACACTTGTCTACAAGGCCTATTTAACACTTGTCTACAAGGTTGATTAACACTTGTCTACAAGGTCAATTAACACTTGTCTACAAAGTCGATTAACACTTGTCTACAAGGTCGATTAAAACTTGTCTACAAGGTCGATTAACACTTGTCTACAAGGTCGATTAAAACTTGTCTACAAGGTCGATTAACACGTGTCTACAAGGTCGATTAACACTTGTCTACAAGGTCGATTAACACCTGTCTACAAGGCCTATTTAACACTTGTCTACAAGGCATATTTAACACTTGTCTACAAGGCCTATTTAACACTTGTCTTCAAGGTCGATTAACACTTGTCTACAAGGTCGATTAACACTTGTCTACAAGGCCTATTTAACACTTGTCTATAAGGTCGATTAACACTTGTCTACAAGGTCGATTAACACTTGTCTACAAGGTCGATTAACACTTGTCTACAAGGTCGATTAACACTTGTCTACAAGGTCGATTAACACTTGTCTACAAGGCCTATTTAACACTTGTCTACAAGGTCGATTAACACTTGTCTACAAGGCCTATTTAACACTTGTCTACAAGGCCTATTTAACACTTGTCTACAAGGTCGATTAAAACTTGTCTACAAGGCCCATTGAACGCTTATCTACAAGGCCTATATAACACTTGTCTACAAGGCCCATTAAACACTTATCTACAAGGCCTATTTAACACTTGTCTACAAGGTCAATGAACACTTGTCTACAAGGTCGATTAACACTTGTCTACAAGGTCAATTAACACTTGTCTACAAAGTCGATTAACACTTGTCTACAAGGTCGATTAACACTTGTCTACAAGGTCGATTAACACTTGTCTACAAGGTCGATTAAAACTTGTCTACAAGGTCGATTAACACGTGTCTACAAGGTCGATTAACACTTGTCTACAAGGTCGATTAACACCTGTCTACAAGGCCTATTTAACACTTGTCTACAAGGCCTATTTAACACTTGTCTACAAGGCCTATTTAACACTTGTCTACAAGGCATATTTAACACTTGTCTACAAGGCCTATTTAACACTTGTCTACAAGGCATATTTAACACTTGTCTACAAGGCCTATTTAACACTTGTCTACAAGGCCTATTTAACACTTGTCTACAAGGCCTATTTAACACTTGTCTACAAGGCCTATTTAAAAAATGTGTTAGTTTTCAATAAATTAAACGTATGCGCGCTGAACAACGCCCCTGCCACATGATTGACATTTTTACAATTTTTGACCACTTGTTTTGCAATTTTCCCATGAAATTGTTATAAGCTTAAAAGAGTAATGGCCACAGCTTAACATTGTGCACAGGAAGCCTGGCCATGACTTAGGGTTAGGGTTAGGGCAGCTGCAACACAGCAGTCTACTGGAAGTGACAAAGAATGTTAAGTGCATACGTAGATTGCAAACCTCTTATAGATGTTTTGTACTTTGGATGTTTGTATGCAGTCACATATTTATATGTTTCTAAACACTTAGTGAACAATGTCTTTTTTATTTAACACTTCCTATTCTGATCTAATCTAATCTAATCTAATCTATTCTAATCTATTCTAATCTAACCTAATCTAATCTAATCTAATCTAATCTATTCTAATCTATTCTAATCTAACCTATTCTAATCTAATATAATCTATTCTAATCTATTCTAATCTAACCTAATCTAATCTAATCTAACCTATTCTAATCTAATCTAATCTAATCTAATCTAACCTATTCTAATCTAATCTAATCTAACCAATTTTAATCTAATCTAATCTAACCTATTCTAATCTATTCTAATCTAACCTAATCTAATCTAATCTAATCTAATCTATTCTAATCTAACCTAATCTAATCTAATCTAATCTAATCTATTCTAATCTATTCTAATCTAACCTATTCTAATCTAATCTAATCTATTCTAATCTATTCTAATCTAACCTAATCTAATCTAACCTATTCTAATCTAATCTAATCTAATCTAACCTATTCTAATCTAATCTAATCTAACCAATTTTAATCTAATCTAATCTAACCTATTCTAATCTATTCTAATCTAATATAATCTATTCTAATCTAATCTATTCTAATCTAATCTAATCTCATCTAACCTATTCTAATCTAATCTAATCTAATCTAACCTATTCTAATATATTCTAATCTAATCTAATCTATTCTAATCTAACCTAACCTAATCTGTCTAGAATGTCTAGATTTCACTTTTGGTCTGTAAAATACTTGTCTACGTAGGCTTTACCTACCAGTGTCATCATTAACTTTATTTTATATTATTACCTGTCTATGACACTATTACCTTTCTATGACAGTTTTACCTGTATATGACAGTACTACCTCTCTATGACAGTATTACCTGTACATGAACTACTAATCTATCTATGCCATTATTACCTGCATATCCGTGCTACCTGAAGGGAAGAGAATGTCCAACTGAAACTGTATCCTGTGTCCAACTCTGATCTCACTGATGTTCTGGTTGAGGCCGTACTTGGTCAGGTCAAAGGTAACATTGCTTGGCAAGACCACAGCCTAAAGGTCACAATATTATTCATTGTTCCAAATATATGTATCTTTCTTATACTACGACTCAAACCCTTTTTTGGTATACCAGTTTGGTGACAGAGTCACTCTACCAGTTTGGTGACAGAGTCACTCTACCAGTTTGCTGACAGAGTCACTCTACCAGTTTGCTGACAGAGTCACTCTACCAGTTTGGTGACAGAGTCACTCTACCAGTTTGATGCTTTTGGCGCTAATACAGCGCGACTGAGTCACTATACCAGTTTGATGCAAGTAGAGCCAACTAGTAAGGTGACAGAGTCACTCTACCATTTTGATGCAAGTGTTGCCAACAAACAGAGCGACAGAGTCACTCTACCATTTTTTGGCAAGTGGCGCCACCAAGCAGAGTCACAGTCATTGTAAAGGGTGATTTAAGCATGTAATAATATATTCTGTAGTGTCCTGTTCCGTGTGTCGAGGGGATAGAATTACTGAGGTAATTAGTATCATGATGTCTCCTTTGTTTTATGATTTCACCCAATATCATGATGTAACTTAGTATAATGATTTCCCTTAGTATCATGATGTCACTTAGTATCATTATATCCATGACATGCGGGCCCTACCATCTAAACTAATGACATGCGGGCCCTACCATCTAAACTAATGACATGTGGGCCCTACCTTCTAAACTCATGACATTTGGGCCCTACCATCTAAACTCTGACATATGGGCCCTACCATCTAAACTCATGACATGTGGGCCCTACCATCTAAACTCATGACATGTGGGCCCTACCATCTAAACTAATGACATGTGGGCCATACCATCTAAACTCATGACATGTGAGCCCTACCATCTAAACTCATGACATGTGGGCCCTACCATCTAAACTAATGACATGTAGGCCCTACCATCTAAACTAATGACATGCGGGCCCTACCATCTAAACTCTGACATATGGGCCCTACCATCTAAACTCATGACATGTGGGCCCTACCATCTAAACTAATGACATGCGTGCCCTACCATCTAAACTCATGACATGCGGGCCCTACCATCTAAACTCTGACATATGGGCCCTACCATCTAAACTAATGACATGCGGGTCCTACCATCTAAACTATTGACATGTGGGCCCTACCATCTAAACTCATGATATGTGGGCCCTACCATCTAAACTCATGACATGTGGGCCCTACCATCTAAACTCATGACTTTTTGGCCCTACCATCTAAACTAATGACATGCGGGCCATACCATCTAAACTAATGACATGTGGGCCCTACCATCTAAACTAATGACATGCGGGCCCTACCATCTAAACTCATGACATGTGAGCCCTACCATCTAAACTCATGACATGTGGGCCCTACCATCTAAACTAATGACATGCGGGCCCTACCATCTAAACTAATGACATGTGGGCCCTACCATCTAAACTCATGACATGTGGGCCTTACATCTAAACTAATGACATGTGGGCACTACCTTCTAAACTAATGACATGCGGGCCCTACCATTTAAACTAATGACATACGAGCCCTACCATCTAAACTAATGACATGCGGGCCCTACCATCTAAACTCGTGACATGCGGGCCCTACCATGTAAACTCATGACATGCGGGTCCTACCATCTAAACTAATGACATGCGGGCACTACAATCTAAACTAATGACATGTGGGCCTTACCATCTAAACTAATGACATGTGGGCACCACCATCTAAACTAATGACATGTAGGCACAACATCTAAACTAATGTCATGTGTGCCCTACCATCTAAATTAATGACATGTGGGCCCTACCATCTAAACTAATGACATGTGGGCCCTACCATCTGAACTAATGAGATGCGGGCCCTACCATCTAGACTAATGGCATGTGGGCCCTACCATCATAACTAATAGCTCAGTAGTTACGCTGAATTGTAGTGTTGACCATAAATAAGTGACTTTTGGGTGCAGTCTCAGCTATTTGCCCTATATAAGTGACTTTTGGGTGCAGTCTCAGCTATTTGCCCTATATAAGTGACTTTTGGGTTGCAGTCCGAGCTATTTGCCCTATATAAGTGACTTTTGGGTTGCAGTCTTAGCTATTTGCCCTATATAAGTGACTTTTGGATTGCAGTCTCAGCTATTTGCCCTATATAAGTGACTTTTGGGCTGCAGTCTCTGCTATTTGCCCTATATAAGTGACTTTTGGGTTGCAGTCTCAGCTATTTGCCCTATATAAGTGGATTTAGGTTTTAACTAAAGGGCTTTTGGGTTGCTTTTAGGCATTCGTTTTCCAGACAGTTGACAGCAAGTGTCACCACCTGATAGCAAGTAGCGCCATCAAACAATGCAACATAAAACATTTTGCCAAGCTCTACCCGGCGACAACACCTGACAACAGATAAAAAACATAATTCGACTAGAGAAATAAATTTAAAAAATAAACCTAACTAAAGTTGTGTCCCTTAAACTTCCTGACATAACTAAAGTTGTCTTCCTAACCCTCCCGGACATATATCAAATTGTTTCCGGTACCCTCCTCTGTCATTACTAAAACTGTGTCCATTACACTCATCTATCGTAATTGAATTTGTGTCCCTTACCCTCCTCTGTCTGTGATGGGGTAGCTCTCCTTCTGCCGGACCAATGTTAAGATAATTTTGAGACTCCATGTCCGAGTAGCCAGCATTGACATCCATACTGTATTTGTTGACAGATGTGTCATCCCATGTTGAACCGGTCCTAACTGACAATGTCATTGTATCATAGTCTACTCCATCATCAGTGGCCCCAATCTTTATTTCATATCTGAATGAGATCAAATAGAGTTCGATCATAGCGTGTAGCTTTCATCCAAGGAATCTCCCATTTGTCCCATGTTTTTCTGCATATTAACACTCTCGGGTTTAATTATGGGGCGGCAGATGTCATTAGGGGCGGCATATGTCAGTAGGTGATGAATCGTTCGGGGGTGGGGGGTGTCGGTATATTATAGTACGGGTGTCTGATGTCAGGTGGGGCTGTTAAATGACATTTCTATTTTAAAACGCCTTGTACAAAAAGTATATCCCATGAACATATTTAACAAAATAGATTTGCATTTCAGAACCTGCCTTATTACCTATACAATTTGTTTAACACAAAAGTCTAATCCTACATACGTTTATCTAGAATAAAAAATATATATTGTTAACTATGTAGCCTTAAATATCTAGTTTATAAATAGGGTGTTGTCTAGTCACAATTAGCTAGTATTAAATACACCGTACCAAGTCTTACACTGGCTACAACTCTTAAACTCGGTACAATTATTACACTGCGTACAACTCTTACACTGTGTACAACTCTTACACTGCGTACAACTCTTACACTGCGTACAACTCTTACACTGGGTACAGCGAGTAACTCTCTCCGTTAACAGTTACTTCCCCGCTGTATTTGTCAATCCGGAAGTGGGAGTCGCCATCTTGGTTTGCAATAAAGTAGGTCACCTTAGAGCAGGGACAACCCTCAGGATCTCGACAATATTCTGTCAATATATAATATGTCAATTGTTAAATGTTACTATTTTTAAGTGGTTTCCTCTAAACTAGGACATGCAAATTCTATTTTACTGTTTGCTAGTTAGTATTTCACTCATCACAACTCTATTTTCAGCCGAAAATTTATTTAAGATTTTCTAATTATGATATTGACTTTCACGCTTCGTGTCGCTGTGACTTGAGCTGGAACTTCAGACAATTTACTTTTTACAAAAAGTTGTTTTATCTAATTGTTACTTTAGAGTTGTTCCAAGTGATTTATATTTTAAGGACATCTGTGTAAGAAACGAAGCTCTCCAAATAATGTAATCTGCCATTGAAACTTTTAAAAAACCCGCCATGTGGTCTGATTGAGAGCTGTTGAAACATCAGTTGATATCCTGGTGTCATAGTGACATTAGTTGATATCCTGGTGTCATAGTGACATTAGTTGATATCTAGGTGTCATAGTGACATTAGTTGATATCTAGGTGTCATAGTGACATCAGTTGATATCTTGGTGTGATGGTGACATCAGTTGATATTTAGGTGTCATAGTGCCATCATTTGATATCTGTCTTGATGGTGACAAACGTCAGGTAATGATAAAGTCTAAAGTAATAATACAATTGTGCTACCTTCATCAAGGTCAATGGCCTCCGCTTTGTATAAGGGTTTCCCGGCCATGTTAGCTTCGTTTAAGGTCACAGTGTCAAGGTCATGAAGAAATCTGGGAGGTCTTGAGGCTGTAGATAACAGAAAGAACAAAATCATTTCTATTACTTTGAGTTGTGAATCGAGGACAAAAACAGATGATAAGAAGACTGTACAATGTTGACAGAAACAATGGATACATCTGAAGACATCTCAGTCGTGGATGAATTCATCTGAAAACATCTCAGTCGTGGATGAATTCAGTTAACATGTTATTAAAATCATTAAAAATCTAGCTGTTTCCTTCGTGATGTAGACACATCTTTTTCAGCAAACATGGAGTAGTTTACAATCATGGAGTAGTTTACAAACATGGAGTAGTTTACAGACATGAAGCAGTTACAAACATAGTTGAATAGTAATCTAACTATAATGGCAACTATTAGTGATGTTATTGATGGGGCAGTGACATGTGATGTTATCATCGGATATCCATCATTGGATGGTACCTGTAGTGATATGTAAAGCTATTGATGGAGCCAAGTCATAATTTGATGCCAGCTCATTTCTTTGACTTGCACTGTGTGCACCGTATATTAATGGTCGATCCTGTATTTAACTTCCAAGCCATTTCTGTCGGGTTCTTTACACTTCGGAGAGCTAACAATTTGATACACAGCTTAGATTTGTCAGATGTTTGAAAGTCTCAGTTAAGCAGATCGAAAATTGACATAAAAATTACTAGAATGAGTTAAGATTTTGAAAAAAATATTTTATATGGGATGCGACAAAAACGATTTATTTTCGTAGAGAAAATAACAAATATGTTGATCCCGCTTTTATATCATGTGTGGTTGTCATATCATGTGTGGTTGTCATATCATGTGTGGTTGTCATATCATGTGTGGTTGTCATATCATGTGTGGTTGTCATATCATGTGTGGTTGTTATATCTTGTGTGGTTGTCATATCTTGTGGGGTTGTCATATCATGTGTGATTGTCATATCATGTGTGGTTGTTATATCTTGTGTGGTTGTTATATCGTGTGTGGTTGTCATATCATGTGTGGTTGTCATATCATGTGTGGTTATCACATCATGTGTGGTTGTAACATCTTGTGTGGTTGTCATATCATGTGTGGTTGTCATATCATGTGTGGTTGTCATATCATGTGTGGTTGTCATATCATGTGTGGTTGTCATATCTTGGCGAAGCTAACATGGATTGGAAGACGATATAGCTTTGCTAAGCAAACATGGATAGGATAAGAAAGGCGTCAAGTGAAAGAATTTATTCCGATTAAAAGAAAATATTCTTTTTTAAATACATATTATTAGCTCTGTTTTAATCAAGCCAACTCAAAGAACTGCAATGGAGTTTAGAAAGAAGAAACATAATTTTGGAACCAACCCAAATTGCAAAGAAGTAGGTTGCATCAACGGGAAGCTACTCTGTTTTACAAAACATGTGGACGCAGCCAAGAGTACACAGTTACCAAGGTGCATTTAGTAGATAAATACAGCGAATAAATGTGCGAAATGACGTCATCATCTGTATAAACTACATGTATCAACCCGGCGTGTAATCTAAATGTATCAACCCGGTTTGTAATATAAATGTATCAAACCAGTTTGTAATATAAATGTATCAACCCAGTTTGTAATATAAATGTATCAACCCAGTTTGTAATATAAATGTATCAACCCAGTTTGTAATATAAATGTATCTTATCTGAAATATTGGTATAGCTCAGTATGCCTAAAAGCTGGGTTTTATCTTAAGACCGCCCAGCCACCATTTGTCCATTATAGCATCTTTAGACCATCATACCACGATTCGTCCATTATACCATCTTTAGACCATCATACACCATTTACCCATTATATCATCTTTTGACCATCATACCACGATTCGTTCATTCCACTATTTACAATCAATTGTGTTTATACAATCGATACGTGGCACAATCCTGTTTTCAAATAATTAAAATCAATAAATCCAATGAAGAATTCTCTATTTGATGAATGGAACCAGTCATTGATGGTCAAGTAAAAGTTTAACAATTGATGAATGAGACCAGTCATTGATGGTTATGTACTAGTACAACAATTGATGAATGGGACCAGCCATTGATGGTCATGTAATTGTTCAACAATTGATGAATGGGACCCGTCATTGATGGTCATGTAATTGTTCAACAATTGATGAATGGGACCCGTCATTGATGGTTATGTACTAGTACAACAATTGATGAATGGGACCAGCCATTGATGGTCATGTAATTGTTCAACAATTGATGAATGGGACCAGCCATTGATGGTCATGTAATTGTTCAACAATTGATGAATGGGACCCGTCATTGATGGTTATGTACTAGTACAACAATTGATGAATGGGACCAGCCATTGATGGTCATGTAATTGTTCAACAATTGATGAATGGGACCAGTCATTGATGGTTATGTACTAGTTCAACAATGGATAAAGGGGACCAGTCATTGGTGGTTATGTACTAGTACAACAATTGATGAATGGGACCAGTCATTGATGGTTATGTAATAGCTCAGCAATTCATAAAAGGGACCAGTCATGGAAGGTCACTAAAGTATCACGATATTATCAACATTATAAATAAGTGATACAAATCAACTTTAAGCATGTGTCTCATAGGCAGAAGAGATAATATCAACTTTATACAGTCATATTCTTGAAATTGGAGATAGTATGCAAAATGGATCTACTTTGATTATAGATTCTACTTATATGTCAATTTTAAAGGAGGTCACTTCAACTCAAAGTATATTATGTCGAATAGAGGGAGATATTATCATCTATTTGTATATATTAAAATTAAGAGTTATGTGTATGTTATTAGATTAATATTATTAATAATTAACGAATATACAGTTTTAGAAAATATCGTGTTTTTTTACTTCGATTAATCTATAAAAAAAGTTTCATCTGATTTTCGGTGTCATATCTCTGGGTGGCGCCTGGTGCAGCACAAATCAATAACACCATTGAGAGATATTGAAGAGATCAATACAACTATTTCAGACAGTCGATCAATTTGGTTACGTTTGATTAAGCCTCTGCTATCGATGGCTAGAACGATTTAAAGGTCTAAGATTTATATATTGGATGGTTTTGCCAAAGGCTCCAGATAAGATGGTTTCATATGTAATCAATGGTCGTCAATCGGTTATGGGGTTGGTACGATTGTATTAAATGGATGAGGTTGGTACGATTGTATTAAATGGATTGGGTTGTAAGAATAACGTATTATTTGCTGCTTGAGTGGAACTGAGGAAACTTAATTTGATCAATGTCCCTTATCTTTTTCTTCTGTCCGCTGTAACCGGTGAGGCGTCGATGGAAGACGTCGATGGGAGGCGTCGATGGGAGAGGCCGATGGGAGGCGTCGATGGGATGCGTCGATTTGAGGCGTCAATGGGAGGCGTCGATGGGAGAGGCCAATGGGAGGCGTCGATGGGAGGTTTCGATGGGAGAGGCCGATGGGAGGCGTCGATGGGAGAGGCCAATGGGAGGCATCGATGGGAGGTTTCGATGGGAGAGGCCGATGGGAGGCGTCGATGGGAGAGGCCAATGGGAGGCGTCGATGGGAGGTTTCGATGGGAGAGGCCGATGGGAGGCGTCGATGGGAGAGGCCAATGGGAGGCGTCGCTTGGAAGCGTTTCGGGGAGGTATAGTTGACGGGTTGCCGCAAGGTGTGTGGCCTGCGGGGGTAGATTTTTAGGTTGTCCTTAACACAGTCAATCCACCGATGGCGTTGTATTCCCCTGGCTCTTAGATCGGATTCCTCCTTTGTAAGCTTGCAATGTAAGTTGGTAGACATGCATTCTGACCAGCAGGTTGGTAGACATGCATTCTGACCTGCAGGTTGGTAGACATGCATTCTGACCTGCAGGTTGGTAGACATGCATTTTGACCAGCAGGTTGGTAGACATGCATTCTGACCAGCAGGTTGGTAGACATGCATTTTGACCAGCAGGTTGGTACACCTGCATTCTGACCTGCAGGTTAGTAGACATGCATTCTGACAGGCAATATAACAGACATTCTGACCAGCAGGTTGGTACACCTGCATTCTGACCTGCAGGTTAGTAGACATGCATTCTGACAGGCAATATAACAGACATTCTGACCAGCAGGTTGGTAGACATGCATACTGACCTGCAGGTTGGTACACCTGCATTCTGACCAGCAGGGTGTAGACATGCATTCTGACCAGCAGATTGGTAGACATGCATTCTGACCAGCAGGTTGGTACACCTGCATTCTGACAGGCATTATAACAGGCATTCTGACCAGCAGGTTGGTAGACATGCATTCTGACCTGCAGGTTGGTAGACATGCATTCTGACCAGCAGGTTAGTAGACATGCATTCTGATAGGCATTATAACATGCATTCTGACCTGCAGGTTGGTAGACATGCATTCTGAACAGCAGGTTGGTAGACATGCTTTCTGACCAGCAGGTTAGTAGTCATGCATTCTGACAGGCAATATATCAGGCGTTCTGACCAGCAGGGTGTTAGACAACCATTGCGACTAGCAGGGGGGTAGACACACATTCTGACCAGCAGGGTGGTAGACAGGCATACTGACCAGGTGTCCAAACTTATTAATTTGTGATTGGTCTTCAAATATTTTTGGTCAAATCCTATTTATCAAATCTTATTTATGACATATTACTTATCAAATCATAAATATTAATACTTGATATATGACATATTTTAGATCAGATTATGACATATCAAATATTATAAAGAACATAATATGTTAAATCTTATAGATTATTATCATCAGTTGTCAAACAGTCCATGTATGGCCCTGGTGTATTCGACAACATTCTTCCTTTCAGATCGATCCATGCGACCTGCCTCCAAGCACGCACCCCCCCCCCCACCGGCTGATGTAAGTCCTTCTCTACACTGTCAATCCATCTAAGTTTGGTTCTTGGTTTGTACTGGTTCTCCAAACATCATTGTCTTTCACTGGGCCTAAATATTTTCATGATAATTTTTCTCTCCCATGTATTGAGCAGTTCTCTGCTTTTCTTTTAAGGGACCAATTTTAAGGGACCAATTTTAAGGGACCAATTTTAAGGGACCAATTTTAATGGACCAATTTTAAGGACCAATTTTAAGGGACCAATTTTAAGGGACCAATTTTAAGGGACCAATTTTAAGGGACCAATTTTAAGGGACCAAGTCTCATTACGTAAATTACAACTGGTCTGATAATGATTTTGTATATTTCTTTCTTTTTTTTCCTCTTTGAGAGGCATTTGCCTCCAAGTAGGTTTTGTAGGCTGAAATAAGAACGATTGCTTTCTGTTATCATTTCTTGCACCTCCGACATGATTTCACTGCGCGTATTTATAGTAGCTCCTAGATATTTGAAAGTAGCCACCCTCTCAAAGGTGTGGTGGTAGCTCCTAGATATTTGAAAGTAGCCACCCTCTCAAAGGTGTGGTAGTAACTCCTAGATAATGGAAAGTAGCCACCCTCTCAAAGGTGTGGTAGTAACTCCTAGATATTTGAAAATAGCCACCCTCTCAAAAGTGTGGTAGTAACTCCTAGATAATGGAAAGTAGCCACCCTCTCAAAGGTGTGGTAGTAACTCCTAGATATTTGAAAGTAGCAAAACTCTCAAAGGTGTTTTTTTATTATATTGATGATGTCATCAGTCTGTGTGTTGCACATATATTGTCATCAATTGATTTACGCCAAGACCAGTTTGAACTGCGGTATCTTTAAGCTGAATGTTTCAATGATATCATTGCTGTGTGCTCCCAAGTGGACCTATGGCGTCCGCATATGCCAGGTACTGCAATGGTTGGCTTGCTAGGTACTGCAATGGTTGGCTTGCTAGATACTGCAATGGTTGGCTTACTAGGTACTGAAATGGTTGGCCTGCTAGATACTGAAATAGTTGGCTTGCCAGGTAATGAAATGGTTGGCTTGCTAGGTACTGAAAAGGTTGGCTTGCCAGGTACTGCAATGGTTGGCTTGCTAGATACTAAACTGGTTGGCTTGCCAGGTAATGAAATGGTTGGCTTGCTAGGTACTGAAAAGGTTGGCTTGCCAGGTACTGCAATGGTTGGCTTGCCAGGTACTGAAATGGTTGGCTTATTAGGTACTGCAATGGTTGGCGTGCTAGGTACATCTATTAATGGCTTACTAGGTACTGAAATGGTTGCTTTGCCAGATACTGAAATGGTTGGCTTGCCAGATACTGAAATGGTTGGCTTGCCAGGTACTGAAATGGTAGGCTTGCCAGGTAATGAAATGGTTGGCTTGCCAGATACTGCAATGGTTGGCTTGCTAGGTACTGCAATGGTTGGCTTTCCAGATACTGAAATCGTTGGCTTGTCACGTAATGAAATGGTTGGCTTATTAGGTTCTGCAATGGTTGGCTTGCTATGTACTGAAATAGTTGGCTTGCCAGGTAATGCAATGGTTGGCTATTAAAGTTCCTAATCTAAATTACAAATGAATCTTATAGATCAGAACTTCATACATCTAACTTTGGTGACTGCTCAAATAGAACACTCAAATCTTCTTCATACATACTCCATGACGCATACTTTACAGTTTTTATTTAATTTCTTGCTAGTTTGTCTTGTCTGACAAGCAAACAGTTTGTAAAGTTTTCATCAGTCTGAGATTTTACCACTATCTCTGGCCCCTCATGAAAAATTAATTCTCTCTCTTGTTAAAATTGTAATTGTTAAAATTAGCAAGGCATATTTTAATTTTAACTCTTTTACATTTCTGAGCAATACGATTTGATTATCACAATTATCATAACATTTATTATATGACAATCATCATAAGATTTAATAAATTAATTGTAATATTAACTACAACTAACACTCAGATGGTATATGTAAGTTACCTTCTCAGTTAATTTATGTTGAATGCATTAAAAATTTGTTCAATATTTTCTTCTAGAACTCTTAGATTTCCTAGAAAATTATCATGCAGTAAGCAGTTCATCAAAGACAATAATTTCCATGCAGCCTTCTGTACAAAAGGTTTGTCTATCCCTGCTATGAATGATTGTTTCAATTAATGTAATATTTCACTTAAATTAACAATTGATACCATACATTAATATCTGCATTTGATTAATAACATTGAGAAACTTCTACATTTGATTTGGTTTGATTTAGTGGGTTCAGTTATTGACATTATTTGGAGTGCTCACCCTTAGACCGGATGTTGATAGAGTTGGTTTGAGTTCCCACGGACCGGATGTTGATAGAATTGGTTTGAGTGCCCGCCCCCCCCCCCCAAATCGCATTTAGATAGAGCTGGTTTGAGTGCCCCCAACCCTTTGACCCCATTTAGATACAGTTGGAAATAGTGCCCTCTGTATGGCATATTGATAGAGTTGTTTTTGAGTGCTGCCCCCGGATAGAGTTGGTGTGAGTGCTGTTGATTGACAGTACATATCAGAATAGTGTTTCATGACAATGCACGCCAGCATAGTGTTGTATGACCGTACATGTCAGCATAGTGTTGTATGACAGTACATGTCAGCATAAAGTTTTATGACATTACCAGTGGCGTAGCGAGCTTAACTCGCGCCCGGGGCACAATTTCTATCAATTTCGTATGAGCTCTTTAATGTGCCTGACAGAAACATGGCTTAACGAAACGTTACCAGATTCAGCAGTGGCACTGGACTAATTTAACATTTTCCGTGCCGAAGGAACAACCGACAGCATCAAATCCAAAGGAAGGGGTTGCAATATATGTTAACAAAAACTACTGTAGAATCAACAACGGAATAGTGAAACATGTAGTTTGTACACCCGACATGTAACTACCTTGCACCACTTTGCCGCCATTTTACCTACCTACGGAATTCACACAAACCTGTATCATCCTGAAAACCCAGAGATGGGGAGATGGAGTTCACGTGCGCCTAACAGGCAGCAGTGAGGCCTCTCGAACATCTAACATCGGATTTATTTTACGCGCTTCGAGCCTTTGGGGATGAAGCGTGATTTTTAAATAAACTTTATTATTATTATTATTATTATTACAATACCTTTTTAGCGCCCCCGTATTCGAAAACCATACAATATTATATGTAAAATATACCATTTGGCGCCCCTTTGTGAGTAGCGCCCGGGGCATGATGCCCTCTTGCCCCCCTCGCTACGCCACTGGACATTACAGAATGTGTCTTACACTGTGTACATACATAACAAGAACATATCATGACAATAAAATTGTGATGCTCTTATAAGGTGAACTTTTACTGTGTTATTGAAATAACATACCATTACAGACAGGGGTGTCATAATGATATCCATTAAACTAGATATTGAGGAAGAAGATCTATGATAAAACTAGACATTCAGGAAGTAGATCTATGAATAGACTAGACATTCAGAAAGTAGATCTATGAATAAATTAGACATTCAGGAAGTAGATCTATGATAAAACTAGACATTCAGGAAGTAGATCTATGAATAAACTAGACATTCAGGAAGTAGAGTATGATAAAACTACACATTCAAGAAGATCTCTGATTTAACTTGATATTTAGAAAGTAGATCTATGATGAAAGTATAGATGTAGGAAGTAGATCTCTGAGTTTCAAAACTAATAATAATTTTTTTTCATTTAAAAATACTTTAACATATTATAGGTGATGGGAGTGGGTGGGGTCGGGAAAGGAGGGGGGAGCACCATTTCCATTGACTCCGACATAAAGTGACGTAGTTGGTTGCCAATTTGTATGTATATAATACTACTTACATGATTGTCCGCTAATATAATGTTATTCACCATATTGATTACATGATTGTCTACTAGTTTAATGCTACTTACATGATTGTCTACTAGTTTAATGCTACTTACCGTACTCATCACAGGACTTTCCTTTCCAACAAGAGTAACAGTCACATGTTCCATCAGGCAGGCCGATACCATGGTCACATGCACTGGGAAATGAACGGTGGTTTGTAACAAGTCAAGTGACACAAGGTAGTGGTGTTCTTAATCAAGTGACACAAGTAACACAAGGTAGTGGAGTCTTAATCAAGTAACATTTTTTTACTAGCTCTGAAGGGACTGATTGTATATGTTGTATTAGATTTTATGTGTTATATAATCTTGTATATGTTGTATTAGATTTTATGTGTTATATAAGATTGTATATTATGTATACGATTGTATATGATTGTTTAAGACTATGATCAAAAGTAACTGATAGACATACGTTGCTTTCTAGAAATTATACCTCCCTTGGCTAACGTAAAAAATACCACAGACAAGCATTTCAATGACGATAAAACATAAATTTTTGTCTGATCAACTTTTATCCATAAAGGAAAGGGTTTTAAACATTAAAATTTTAATAAATATTAAAAGAAAAAGAAAATATGTTTAAATCTTTCCCATATGGTAAAGTTACTTTGTCTGATAGTAAAGTTACTTTGTCTAAGGGTAAAGTTAGTTTGTCTAATGGTAAAGTTACTTTGTCTAATGGTAAAGTTACTTTGTCTAATGGTAAAGTTACTTTGTCTAATGGTAAAGTTACTTTGTCTAATGGTAAAGTTACTTTGTCTAATGGTAAAGTTACTTTGTCTAATGGTAAAGTTACTTTGTCTAATGGTAAATTTACTTTGTCTAATGGTAAAGTTACTTTGTCTAATGGTAAAGTTACTTTGTCTAATGGTAAAGTTACTTTGTCTAATGGTAAATTTACTTTGTCTAATTGTAAATTTACTTTGTCTAATGGTAAAGTTACTTTGTCTAATGGTAAAGTTACTTTGTCTAATGTTAAAGTTACTTTGTATAATGGTAAAGTTACTTTGTCTAATGGTAAAGTTACTTTGTCTAATGGTAAAGTTACTTTGTCTAATGGTAAAGTTACTTTGTCTAATGGTAAAGTTACTTTGTCTAATGGTAAAGTTACTTTGTCTAATGGTAAAGTTACTTTGTCTAATGGTAAAGTTACTTTGTCTAATGGTAAAGTTACTTTGTCTAATGGTAAAGTTACTTTGTCTAATGGTAAAGTTACTTTTTCTAATGGTAAATTTATTTTGTCTAATGGTAAAGTTAATTTGTCTAATGGTAAAGTTACTTTGTTTAACGATAAAGACTTTAGTTACCTTGTGGCTGACTCGGCATCTGGGGGTAAAAACAGAGGTAAATTAGGAATTAGGATATCTCTACCGTATAAGCTTGCAGTTGGAAACAGCGGCGTAGGCAAACGAGGAGGGGTGGGGTTGGTTGGTTGGAGGGTGGCTTCACCCCAGGTAAATTTTATAGGCCATCAACGCCACTGGTTCTTGTTTTGACATTTAGGAAAGGTACACATTTTAAATTCTTACAAACTAAAGGAATTTTAACATTACCCTCGTTTTAAAATAGGTAAGTTTGATAATTTTACCTTTGTTGTTAAAGTAGATCAACAAGATAACATTACTTTTGTTTAAAGCAGGTCGGATAAAAACATGACCTTTCTTTCTAAAGTAGGTCAGTTCAAGACAGCTTACCTTTGTTGGTGAAATAGGCCAGCACCAGTAAACACAGAACCCATCTCAAGGACGTTATCAAGGTTTTCATGGCTGACTCAATCAAATCTATTTTTGTCTGAGGACATCACATGTGCTTTAATAACCAATAAAACAACTCAACTTACAATATTACCCTACCACATAATATAAGAAAAAATTTTTGTTATGTGACCATTTTTAACTAGGTACAAATCTTAGTTCCCCTAAAAACATAGACTTGATTTTGATTCTCTTGACTTGACCTAAGAATTTTTTATCTTCCCGGCTATTAAAGTGATTAAAATAACTTTATCATCTTGACAGTTCACTCATAAATGTATTACAATGAATGACAGTTATGTCATAACTGTTTGACAGTAAATGACAGTTCATTTATAAATGTTTGAAAGTGAATGACATGCCACTTATAAATGAGTGCCAATAAATGACAGTTTGTGTGTGTGACGGTGAATTACAGTTCACAGTAAATGACTGTTCATTTATAGCTGTGTGACAGTTCATGACAGTTCCCTTATAACTGTGTGACAAAGAATGACAGTTCACCTGTTAAAACTGTATTCGATGTCCCAGTTTACACAAAAATGTCAGGTCACAAAAATTCAGGACTTAACTTGTGTAGAATAATTCAGTTCTTGTAATTTCCTTTATTGGAAAGCGTTTCCTGGCTCAAACTTACACAGTTACATTTTGAGCTAGATTTTAAAGTGGTTTTCATACAAAACTAATCATACAATATTTCAATCACAACATACGACACGTTTGAACCTGCGAGTGTCCTCTCACCTGCTAATATCCCTGGAGCAGACTGCGTCAGAGATGAGCGGGAAACAGAAGCCAGCAGCAGACTTCGCCGGCCAGAACAGGTACAATGAAACACCCGTATGTTGATTGAAGAAATGGCAGTTTATTGATTAGCTAAAAGATCTGTCGATTGGCTCAGTTCGATCGCATCCGATCAGAGAAAACAAGGCTTCGGGATTGGGGGGGGGGGGGGGGGGTAGGGTGTGACGAAAGTAAGGAAGTTCATTTTCATCAACATACAGAGAAATGCTACTCAGAGAATCTCGGATAAATGTACTCATAGAATATCAGAGAAATGTCATAGACTCTCATTTAAATCCTAGACCAGGGGTCGGGAACCTTTTTGTCTGAAAGAGCCATGGACACCATATATTTTGAAAAGTAATTCTGTGATAGCCATACATTATGTTTAAAACTAAAAATTCAAGTAAATGTGTGCATTTAGTGTAATCTGAACAGTAAAAATGCAATAATTATGTCTCTGAATTCTTTTTAATACCATTGTTATGCTGTTGCTAATCAATTATGAGTATTTCTTACCATTGAAAAAAACATTTTTTTTTTAATAATCGAACATTGTCTACGAGCCATCAATAGAGCCACATCTGGCTCGCGAGCCATAGGTTACCGAACCCTGGCCTAGACCATCAAAGAAGCTCATAATTTAATCTCCCAGAATCTCATAAAATAGTCTAGAAATCTCATATAAAATCCTAAAAATCTCATCAAATCTCACAAAATTTAAGAGAATCTCATAAAGTATCATTTAATTTCATATAAATATCACATAAGCTTATAGAATCGTACATATTTTCATAGATTTTCAAAGAAGCTGAGATATATCACAGCATGTTATTGAATCTCAAAACAATATTTAGTTCGCAATGAATCTAATAGAATACGCTATAATCTTATAGAAATCTAACAGACGTCTGAAAGAATTCTGGATGAGTTCTGGTAGTAGTCGTAAAGAATTATTGATGAATTCTAATAGTATTCTCATAGAAGTATTTTTAATTTGAATTTTATTAGCAACAAAGAATATCAACCAACTTTGCATTTTATATATTCAAATAAATCGGCTTTTATTCAAATCTTTATTTTGTGAGTATATTTTTTTTTCAAGAGAGCCCTTAGTGTTCCTTTCGGACAATTTTTTTCATTGGGTTTGGGTATGGGGTGGTAGGATTTCAGATGTCTAGATGTGCAGGGTTTATGGAGGGTTGGCATAGTAGGCCTGCTGCAGGTCCACGCCAAAATTGTTTTGAAAAATTCAAAATGAAGAGGTGCAGTTTGGTTTATACCTGAATTCATTCTTTCTTTGAGACAAATTATTCCAGGGAAAGGATATTTCAAGCGGGACAAGGCAACTATCAGCACACAAATGAGGTATTCATGGTCACCCTACTATATTCAGCCTACGCTAGTAATATCATTTAAAACATTGCACGCTCAAATGTGTTTCTGGTCATGAGACAATTATGGCAGTCGACGTCTTCCATAGTTGGACAATCGGAAATATCATGACGTCATAAGATTAATCCATGAGTTCTGTGTGGTTTATTGTTTTTTTAATCCCTAAAGCGTTCAATAAATAATTATTCTTTTCATCAATTCATCTTTTATTTTTAAAGAGAACGAGATGTTTCATACCGCAGTGTTATTTTTATAAAAACATTAGACCAAATAAATACGACATATAAAATTGTTTCATACCACAGTGTAATTTTTATATTATGGCTGAGACCAAATGATCACGAGATGTAGGGGATCATATTAAATTGCTGATGCTGTGTAAGCTGGTGTGGTGTGTTAGGGGGTATTGTGTTAATGGTGTGTTAAGAGGTACTGTGTTAATGGTGTGTTAGGAGGTACTGTGTTAATGGTGTGTTAGGAGGTACTGTGTTAATGGTGTGTTAGGAGGTACTGTGTTAATGGTGTGTGAGAAGTTACTGTGTTAATGGTGTATGAGGAGGTACTGTGTTAATGGTGTGTCAGGAGGTACTGTGTTAATGGTGTGTGAGGAGGTACTGTGTTAATGGTGTGTGAGATGGTACTGTGTTAATGGTGTGTTAGGAGGTACTGTGTTAATGGTGTGTTAGGAGGTACTGTGTTAATGGTGTGTGAGAAGTTACTGTGTTAATGGTGTGTGAGGAGCTACTGTGTTAATGGTGTGTGAGAAGTTACTGTGTTAATGGTGTGTGAGAAGGTACTGTGTTAATGGTGTGTGAGGAGGTACTGTGTTAATGGTGTGTGAGAAGGTACTGTGTTAATGGTGTGTCAGGAGGTACTGTGTTAATGGTGTGTTAGGAGGTACTGTGTTAATGGAGAGTGGGCTAATATTATTTTGATAAAGTGTGTGCTAATAAGCGATCTTTAAAAAAGTGCTATAAATGTGTTGCTGGATTTTGTGCTAAGAATGTGCTGCTGGAGTGTGTGATATGAATGTGCTGTTGAAGTGTGTGCTATGAATGTGCTGTTGAAGTGTGTGCTATGAATGTGCTACTGGAGTGTGTGCTATGAATGTGCTGTTGAAGTGTGTACTATGAATGTGCTGTTGAAGTGTGTGCTATGAATGTGCTACTGGAGTGTGTGCTAAGAATGTGCTACTGGAGTGTGTGCTATGAATATGCTGTTGAAGTGTGTATGTTGTACATTGTTCAGGAACTATAAACACGCTGTTTTTAATGATTATATTTTCATGAGACAAACGTCCTTTTAACTGGACTTATTGAACTTTTCGTTTCGAGGCTGAAGAAGACAATCCAATATAATATTGTTTGCCAGCCGGCAAAAGCTGATTGGGAGACGACGTCGGACAGGATGGGAATTAATGGGGCATAACTCCTGCCATGCTGTCTCAAAGGTCGTTTTTTCTCTAGGATATTACCTTACCAGGGCCGTAGTCCGGGGCTTGTCAATATGAGTGCCTAAAGTCGTTGAGCTTAAATATGTTCTGCCACTGATAGAAGCCAGCCTCTTATTTAGTCATATAATATTTCAGCTTGTGACGTCACTGTAACTATAAATATCAGAGTCAGCTGACATCGTAGAAGAAGATTATTTTATTTGTTCATCAAAGCAATCAATGACGTTCATTTCTGAACTCATTTCTGCTGGAAACTTGGCTCCAGTTTCCTTGAAAAAATATATTATATTTGTTATAAAAACAGCAATACATTATATTTTGTTTGTTATAAAAACAGCAATACATTATATAATGTTTGTTATAAAAACAGCAATACATTATATTTTGTTTGTTATAAAAACAGCAATATATTATATAATATTTCTTATAAAAAGAGCCAAACATCAAGGGCATATAAATTTGTTATAAAGACAGAAAGCTATCATTAATAAAATATATTTAAAATTTGAACGCAAACTTTGATACATCTGATGATTGAACTACGTCAGAAACATTTTTTTTAAAACATTTACTATGGTAATATTTTGTCTTAGTTTGTCATTACTTTGTCATATTAGGATTTTATTGGTCTGTGATAAGTCTTTGAACTAGATCGAAGTAGTTTGAATAAAACCATTTATGTAAGTTTTCGTTATACAACAACCAAATAAATCCAGCTTTGTCCTTACGCTTCTTCTGTACAACACTTACAAATAACATCAATATTTTAAATGGTAAATAACAAATTTAATCAAATCTATTACTATATAACAAGGTGAAAGAAAAAAAGGTTGGTGGGTCACAATTCCCTCACAAAAACAAAGATCAAAAGAACGGAAATAAATTGGCCGGAAGTTCTTTATAAAAGCCAAACAGGAACAAAGAAAAGGCACCTATGTAAAATTGTAAATTTAATTATTTAATACCGTGTGGAGTCTCTATAAAGAATACCCGATACAATATATCAGTAACTCATGAGCAATTACACCCGTAATAATAGCAAATACTTCATTGTGCCTCAGAGTAACACAGTGCAACATAAACAATCATTCTTCGCACGCACAATAATCGCTTGGAACCACCTCGACGATACCGCCGTGAACTCGACATCATTCGAAAGCTTCAAGGCTGCTCTGGCATCTGCTAGGAACCGTTAGGATGGCAGCATCGCTTCCATAACCGTCGCACATATGCCAGTACCCTACCAGAACCAGAGAACGCAATGTTCGAAATCCCCTTATGATTAGCAATATTAAATGTTTTCAAAAATGGACAAAGGGCTTGTTTATTGATGTTAAACACGTGTTCTTTAAAACGATCTGCAAGGCGACGACCTGTCTCTCCTACATATGATTTCCCACGTTTAACAAAGGATGGAGTAATTACTTTGTGACTTCAGCACGTAAAACTATCTTTCATTATAAATATTTCCAAAGGGAATTTGATCTTATTCATTTCCTTCACATAGGGACATAAGTTACATAGGGACATAAGTTACATAGAGACCTGTGTTACATAGGGTCATGAATTAATTATAGTATTTATTATTGTGTCATATAATGTTATTACTGTAACATTCTATTTTATTACATTATTATAATATTTTATAATGATGAGGATGTTAGGGCAAGGAATGGCAGCATGCGCCCTTGCTACGGCCCTTAACCTAAAACATAGCTTTTAAGAGAAGGAGCCCAAAGTGTCCCATGCATAATGTCCCATTCCTCGTCTCATCCACCGACCCATCCACCGACTCATCCACCGACCCATCCACCCACCCATCCACCGACCCATCCACCGACCCATCCACCGACCCATCCACCGACCCATCCACCGACCCATCCACCGACCCATCCACCGACCCATCCACCGACCCAGCCACCCACCCATCCACCGACCCATCCACCGACCCAGCCACCCACCCAGCCCACTTCCAAAGCCATCCCACCCACGCCCCACCTACAATAAAGTCTGGAGACAAATGTCAGATTACGGGACACAACTCTGTCTTTTGTTTTGAGCCCTGAATTGCTCAGTCGATAAGAATGCTGAGAAAATCGATGGAGTTCTCTCCCCGGTTCTTCCTTATCGACTAAATGAGGCTTGAGAGAGAAATGAAGTGTGAAGAATGGTGTTGTGAGACAAAATACTTGTGGACAAATCAACATGAAATCGGGAACATTATGGGTTGTGTATTGACTCAGTATTTATTGGAGTCTTTTCTTTATGGAACAGAATCTTCATTCTGGTCTAAAAGGAGTGTCTTCGAGTTCAAAGAATTGCTATTAAATGAAGGTTAGGGTTAGGTGTATTGTTTTAGGGTTACATTTAGAGTTAGGGTTAGAGTTCGGGTTATTGTTAGTATACGGGTTGGTGTTAGGTTTATTGTGTAACAGTATAATAAGATACCAGCTCAAGTCTTTGGTCTGTGTAACAACTAACCTTTATTCAATATTGTACCATATTTTTATTATATCTCCCATCACACGATCACTCACCTCAGTTCTCCAACCAATTATCACACATTAAAGTTTAAAATTCATGAAAACAACTCGCCACGTAAAGTCATATAACACTACAGGACAATCAGGTCATACATTTCAATCAATACATACAACAATAATCGTCAGTCATAAATGTTGTTACATATTGTTAGGGTTGGAGTTAGGTGTTCTTACAAAAATGTTAGGGTTGGTTAGGAGTATTATTAGGGTTAAGATTAGGGTATTGTTTTGGTTGGTTAGGAGTATTGTTAGGGTTAGAGTTAGGGGTATTGTTAGGGGCTTTAGGTGTATTTTTAGCTTTAGAGTTAGAGCTATTGTTGTTTAATATAAGTTGCAACGTCTATTGTTAGTTTAACAGTAAAGACTTTGTTAGTGTAAGGGTTCGGGTTAGATGTATTGCATTGCTAAAGTTAGAGTTAACGCATTTTAGTTAGTTTTAGGGTTGCTTTGTTGTATTGTTAGTGTTAGAGTTTTGGGGCTATTGTTAATGTAATCTGTTATAGTCGGAGTTAGGTCTATTGTTAGTGTTGGGGTTGGTTTACGTGTATTATTAGGGTAATAGTTAGGTGTATTGTTAGGTTTAACGTTATGGTATTGTTGGCGTTATGTTCGTTATGTTTATTGTTAGTTTTACAGTTAAGGTTTTGTAAGTTTTGTGTTTCAGGTTAGATGTATTGTTACAGTTAACGCTATTCTTAGTCTTAGGGTTAGTTAAGTGTAAAGTTAGGGTTAGAGTTAGGGCTGTTATTAGTGTTAGGATTGGTAAGGTGTATTGTTGGATATGACATTTAACTTTGAATTCATCGGAGAACTACAATCAAATCATCCTATAAATCTAATTCACACATACATACAAACACACAAACACATGCACGGACGCATACACTTGTTCAGGCACACACGTCTTGTGGCCAACGTCTTGTATTTGGAGTCTGATAATGGACCAAATCGAACATTTAAGACAATTAGGTGCCATAACATAAAGAAACGCCTTTAATCAGTTGTCTAAATAAAAAGTTGGTTAGTTAAAGTTAGACTTAACACTTATGAATGATGTAAATTGCCAGACAGAGACAATTGTATGATGTGAATGACCATAAGCAGACAGAGGCAATTGTATGATGTGAATGACCATACGCATACAGAGGCAGTTGTATGAAGTGAATGGCCATAAGCAGACAGAGACAATTGTATGTAGTGCATGGCCATGGCCAGACAGAGACAATTGCATGTAGTGCATGGCCATGGCCAGACAGAGACAATTGTATGTAGTGCATGGCCATGGCCAGACAGAGACAATTGCATGTAGTGCATGGCCATGGCCAGACAGAGACAATTGCATGTAGTGCATGGCCATGGCCAGACAGAGACAATTGCATGTAGTGCATGGCCATGGCCAGACAGAGACAATTGTATGTAGTGCATGGCCATGGCCAGACAGAGACAATTGCATGTAGTGCATGGCCATGGCCAGACAGAGACAATTGCATGTAGTGCATGGCCATGGCCAGACAGAGACAATTGCATGTAGTGCATGGCCATGGCCAGACAGAAACAATTGTATGTAGTGCATGGCCATGGCCAGACAGAGACAATTGCATGTAGTGCATGGCCATGGCCAGACAGAGACAATTGTATGTAGTGCATGGCCATGGCCAGACAGAGACAATTGTATGTAGTGCATGGCCATGGCCAGACAGAGACAATTGCATGTAGTGCATGGCCATGGCCAGACAGAAACAATTGTATGTAGTGCATGGCCATGGCCAGACAGAGACAATTGTATGTAGTGCATGGCCATGGCCAGACAGAGACAATTGCATGTAGTGCATGGCCATGGCCAGACAGAGACAATTGCATGTAGTGCATGGCCATGGCCAGACAGAGACAATTGCATGTAGTGCATGGCCATGGCCAGACAGAGACAATTGCATGTAGTGCATGGCCATGGCCAGACAGAGACAATTGCATGTAGTGCATGGCCATGGCCAGACAGAGACAATTGCATGTAGTGCATGGCCATGGCCAGACAGAGACAATTGTATGTAGTGCATGGCCATGGCCAGACAGAGACAATTGCATGTAGTGCATGGCCATGGCCAGACAGAGACAATTGCATGTAGTGCATGGCCATGGCCAGACAGAGACAATTGCATGTAGTGCATGGCCATGGCCAGACAGAGACAATTGCATGTAGTGCATGGCCATGGCCAGACAGAGACAATTGCATGTAGTGCATGGCCATGGCCAGACAGAAACAATTGCATGTAGTGCATGGCCATGGCCAGACAGAGACAATTGCATGTAGTGCATGGCCATGGCCAGACAGAAAGATAAAGCTAACACAAACACTAATCATAAGTTTAAATCGAAAAATACTGAAGACGTCACATTGCTGACCCTGCTATTCTCTTGTACGTCATCAATAGCGTCTGCTTTGTGTCTGCCAAGGTCACGTCTGAGATGCACAACAGCCTCCAATCAATGTCAACAAACCAGCAGAACCACCGCCACACCACAAAAACATAAATAATCTAAAGGCGGGTGTTAGTGCATGTTATGTTAGATCAGTTTTGAGCTTAGATAAGTTTTAAACTGATCTAAACTAAATATATGTTCTAATCGTTTCAGTGTTGTGGTGGTTTTATTGAGTTTGAACTCAACATTAATACTGAATTAAAGAATTTGAAAGTACCAGCCAGTGGTCCTACAGTGCCAGCCAGTGGTCCTACAATACCATCCAGTGGTCCTACAGTGCCATCGAGTGGTCCTACAGTACCAGCCAGTGGTCCTACCGTGCCAGCCAGGGATCCTGCAGTATTAGCCAGTAGTCCTACATTGACAGATTGTGGCTCTATATTACCAGTTAGTGGTCCTACAGTGCCAGCCAGTGGTCCTGCAGTACCAGCCAGTAGTCCTACAGTGACAGATAGTGGCTCTGCATTACCAGTTAGTGGTCCTACAGTAACAGCCAGTGGTCCTACAGTGACAGATATTGGCTCTACATTACCAGTTAGTGGGCCTATAGTGCCAGGCAGTGTTACTACATGAGGGGGTGGGGTGGGGCAGGGTCCATGGCAACGTGTCATTTAAATATAACATATTCGATTATTGTAATATTTAAATTTGATCTTTTAAATGACATCGAATCTTGTTTATGCCTTGAAATGCTCTTACCCCCCTACCCTCAAACTACTACTTATCTCCCCTGAATCTCCGAGTGTTACCAAAACCAACCACCCCGACTCCTTCAACTGCACCAAAAGAAATGAAATAGCTCTTAATCCCCCCCCCCCCCCCCCACCAAAAAAAAGCAATAGATCACACAATCTTCGTCCACGGAGCCACTGATAACGTTACGGGGGTCGTGGGTGGGGGGGGGGGATAACGTTACGGGTGTCGTGGGTGGGGGGGATAACGTTACGGGTGTCGTGGGTGGGGGGGGGATAACGTTACGGGTGTCGTGGGTGGGGGGGGAATAACACTCACTAATCATTTACTGCGTACGATGTTGATAATATGCCCCCCTCCCGAGGGAAAAAAATCTTAATCTACCAACGAACTGGTCACGACGTTGATAAGGCGGCCCTCCAATTTAGTACCATAGAAGTTAAGTTTAAATAGAAACCAATGGTTGATAAGCACATGACCGTTTGGTATCTAGCAGTCAGTGTTGTTCTACTGAGTCAGTGTTGTTGTACTGAGTCAGTTTGTTGTACTGAGTCAGTGTTGTTGTACTGAGTCAGTTTGTTATACTGGTCAGTGTTGTTGTACTGAGTCAGTGTTATTGTACTGTTGCAGGGACTATATTCCCCTGATTCATTTTGACACATTTTAGGACATTTTCTTCATCCTAAAGGAAATGACGCAAGTTGGAGACAGTGGAGTGGAGTCAGATACCAAAGAGGTTAGTGATATTAAGAATTAAATTTAGAATCGTCTCTGCCATATCCTAGTCGTCCCCAGACATCGTGATTAGCAGATCAGTACGACATTAGGTCACTTGTCACGTGATGCTCATTCGAGATGTTTTGGTTTTAAACATGTCAGCCAAGTGACCGTATGGAGCATAGTTGGGGAACATTGATCACTTAATGTTTCCCTTCTTTTGTCCCCAGAGTTTTCCCCCATCATGGGCACATACCACCAAGAAAACCCTAGCCAAAGGACTCCTTAATGTTTCTCTGCTCATGTCCAATGCGTCCCAGCTAAAGACTTTGTTTGACATTCACACAGATGGACGCGATGGCTTTTGGTACGCTGAACTGGTTCTGATAGGTCTCTCTATTCTATTACAGGTAACTATTGGTAACAATGTTAGCAGTATGATACCATGTCACCTGAGAAAGATGCGTATGCATGTTAGTAGTATAATACTGGCCCAAAAATTTGGAACACCCTTCCTGTCGCTCTCAGAAACAGCCAAACAATGGAGTCATTCAAAACCGATTTGAAAACACATCTATTTCGCAAACACCTGCTGGGGTGATGTTGTCTACCATCTTTTCCAGCTGGCTATTATCTCCTAGATGTATAATGGCATGTGTTGTTTATGTTTGCAAGGGATGAAATACTTTGAATGGGTGTGCTCGTATTTAGTTTTTGTAATGTTGTGTTTTGTATTTCAATGTGGTAAAATATAGATTGTTCCATTTCTCTTTTAATATGGTTGACTTTGTACCGCGCTTCGAACCTTTGGGGATAAAGCGTGATTTTCAAATATACTTTATTATTATAACTACTATGTCCGGTAAGGCTGTAGAAAGGATGAAATGGATGTGGATATATTAGCTCTCCATTATGTAATTGTAAAGATATATTTGGTAACTAGTACAGTAAAGAAGTATAATAAAGATGTGCTGCTTATGTAGCTGGCAATGACAATATTCAAGTAATAAAAAATGACAATAGTATGTTACTCGGTGATCAATTACGTATGCAAAATTCTCATCGCTTTTTCTCCTAAATGTCACTTGTTTGCCCTCCCCCTTCCACCCCCTTACACCCCCAGATCCTCGCTGCTATTCTGCTGCTCATCCAAGGATTTATGAAACCCAAGTCTCAGGCACATCTGGACAGAGCAAACACACTCAACAACGTGGTCACCTTCCTCGTCTTATTCATCACCATCGTCAACATCATCATTGCTGCCTTCGGTATCCAATTAACCCACACCTCAAAGTAGAGGATTGTCCAGCCAAATGTTGGTCCGTTGTTACCTTCAAACATTGGTGGTCAATAATTTCATTTTGATGAATTTTAGCTTAAGTTTCATTCTAATTAGCTGATGCACTAACAGGTTTAGATGATATTCAACAAGTTCATTTAACTGTACCTAATTTTAAAAGGGAAAACTTGTCAGGAATCAGAACCATTCGTAACACGTTCATGATATATGAAACCTTTATTACTTATTGAAAACTATGACAAATGAAACAAAGGTGATATATGAAAAATTTATGACAATTGAAACAGTGATGACATATAAAACTTTCATGACATATGAACAATTTATGAATTAGTAAAAATTGATGACATATGAAAATTTGATGACATATTCCCAAATTGTCCAACTGAATGAAGCTCTCTGTGTTTTTACCATACATTATAACCCATAGTTGCCGTCATACACCAATGGTGGACTGGTCACCGTGACACACCTATGGTAGATAGGTCACCGGGATACACCAATGGTGGACTGGTCACCGGCACTCACCAATGGTAGACTGGTCACCAGCCCTCACCAATGGTGGACTGGTCACCGGCACTCACCAATGGTGGACTGGTCACCGGCCCTCACCAATGGTAGACTGGTCACCGGCACTCACCAATGGTGGACTGGTTACCGGCCCACACCAATGGCGGACTGGTCACCGAAACTCACCAATGGTGGACTGGTCACCGGGACACACTAGGATAAATCCCGGTAGGCCAGGGACATTTGGACTGCCTGGGTCATTTCTTTACTTTTAGTTGAGTCCCCTGCATCATTACAATAGCTGCTACAATATTTGCATTACCACAATACTTGCGTTACCACAATACATGCATTACTACAATACCTGCATTACTACAATACCTGCATTACTACAATACCTGCATTACTACAATACCTGCATTACTACAATACCTGCATTACTACAAAACCACAAAACATTTCCAGTCAAGGATATCAAACATGCTAGTACAAAAACTTCAGTAGATCTGTGATAAAGTAATGTTTAAATTTCAACTTACTCTGTGATAAATTAATGTATAAATGTCAACACATGCTCTGTAATAAATTGATATATAATGCAACGTTTTGTAAATAAATTTGATAAATGTACATTAGACTTTCAATTTATCGTTTATTTCACGTCTGTCTCATTCTAAGATTATATGTGAGCCAGACATAAACCAAGCCAAGGTCACATATAATCAATGTGACCTTGGCCAAAGAAAAAAAATGAAATAAAGGCAGTTTTGTTATTGAGCGAGATTGACAGTTATGAAGAGAGATTGAAAGTTATAGAGAGAGAGATTGAAAGTTATAGACAGAGAGATTGAAAGTTAGAGAGAGAGAGAGATTTAAAGTTATAGAGAGAGAATGAAAGCTATAGAGAGAGGTTGACAGTTATTGATAGATATTGACAGTTATTAAGCGAGATAGAAAATTATAGTTAGATATTGAAATTTATGAAGAGCGAGTGTGAGTATAATTGAAAGTTATATAGAGAGATTGACAGTTATCGAGTATAATTGAAAGTTATAGAGAGAGATTGACAGTTATCGAGTATAATTGAAAGTTACAGAGAGAGATTGAGAGCTGACGTCAGTTCTTAGTAACAGCTCAATAATGAAAATATCAAGTGAAATGAACTCTTTGTCTAATCGTCTATTTGTCTAATCGTCGCCGATGTAAATGTTTTGGAAAATATGTTAGACGTATGGAGCACCGACCTTGAATAGGACTGACGTATTTTAATGTTACAACAAATTTGTTAGTGGAGTACATGTCCATGTCAGTTTTCAATCTTATCTGTGATATTTGTCCAATGCAACGTGAACAAACACACCCTCACTCAGATATAAACACACACACTATGATAGCATTCATGTAGAAAATGGTGGGAAATTTTTCTATGTAAATATTATTTAAAGGAATAGACTGTGTTTAAAACTATTGATTCGATTAGTGACCTTATCTTAATATATGTAAGGTGCCTAGTGGCCACAGCAAGGTATGTGCATATGGTGGTTAGTGGCCACAGCAAGGTATGTGCATATGGTGGTTAGTGGCCAAAGCAAGGTATGTGTGTATGGTGCCTAGTGGCCACAGTAAGGTATGTGTGTATGGTGCATAGTGGCCACAGCAATGTATGTGTGGTGCCTAGTGGCCACAGCAATGTATGTGTGGTGCCTAGTGGCCACTGCAAGCGATGTGTGTACGGTGCTTAGTGTCCACAGCTAGGTCTATGTTTATAATGCCCAGCGGGCCATGCAAGTTCTATACGCAACACAGCTTTAATAGTGACCAATCTAAAGTATTGACCAATCAAAAGTATCGACCAATCAAAAGTATTGACCAATCTAAAGTATTGACCAATCAAACGTATTGACCAATCAAACGTATTGACCAATCAAAAGTATTGACCAATCAAACGTATTGACCAATCAAACGTATTGACCAATCAAAAGTATTGACCAATCAAAAGTATTGACCAATCAAAAGTATTGACCAATCAAAAGTATTGACCAATCTAAAGTATTGACCAATCAAACGTATTGACCAATCAAAAGTATTGACCAATCAAAAGTGTTTACCAATCAAAAGTATTGACCAATCTAAAGTATTGACCAATCAAACGTATTGACCAATCAAACGTATTGACCAATCAAAAGTATTGACCAATCAAACGTATTGACCAATCAAAAGTATTGACCAATCAAACGTATTGACCAATCAAAAGTATTGACCAATCAAAAGTATTGACCAATCAAAAGTATTGACCAATCAAAAGTATTGACCAATCAAACGTATTGACCAATCAAAAGTATTGACCAATCAAAAGTATTGACCAATCAAAAGTATTGACCAATCAAAAGTATTGACAAATCAAAAGTGTTGACCAATCAAAAGTATTGACCAAGCTAAAGTATAACACAGATTAAATGATGACGTAAAACACTCCTAAAAATTACAGAATAAAAACAATAGCATTGACATTAATGAAAGTTCTCTGAATAACACTGGACAAATGATAACAGTAGTATTATTCAATTTATTACAATGGTAACAATGATAACAGGGGCATTGCTAAATTAATGCACTTTACACATGACATTGCTAAATTAATGCACTTTACAAATGACATTGCTAAATTAATGCACTTTACACATGACATTGCTAAATTAATGCACTTTACAAATGACATTGCTAAATTAATGCACTTTACACATGACATTGCTAAATTAATGCACTTTACAAATGACATTACTAAAAGAACAGCTGACCATTTTGTTAAAGTATGTATTTTTAAATTTTAAAAACACTCACCAAGTCGAAAATAGGCATTGACAGTGACAGATAATATATTAAAAAGTGGCAATATAAGTCGTTATTTTTAATTTATAATTGACATTCTCTCATCGCATTTTTGCATTTCATGACATCGAGGGAAAACGTAAAGTCGACATATTTCTAAACTTGACTGGATCTTTCAGACTGTATCTTTCAGACTGGATCTTTCAGACTGGATATTTCAGACTGGATCAATCAGACTAGATCTTAAAGACAGGATATTTTAGACTGGATCCTTTAGCTACCATCTAGTGGTATTAAATATAATATTATTAGTTCCGCTTCTGAGGTTCTTTTAATATTAGTCATATTGTGCTACCCGTAACTTGGTAGCCTTGAATAGACAAATGTGCTAATACATTGATGTGCTTCTTGTATACAATGAAGATGCGAGTAATTTTATATAAGTAATAATTTTAATTTCCTTTGTTATCTTCTGGAACCGTGTTTCTGTAACTCCAAGACTACATTGGCTAATGAAAGGAATGTAATACAAAACTACTTGGGTAATAAAAGGAATGTAACATATGTATGCGTTAATTCTATACAAAGGTGTAATTAGAAATGTTATTCACACTTCACTCTGGATTTTCTCTCAAACTTTAGTATCATAGGGAAATGTTATATCAGCCAAAAGCATAGTGGTACAGCTATTATGGAGGTACAACTATTAGGGAGGTACAACTATTATGGAGGTACGGCTATTATGGAGGTACAACTATTATGGAGGTACAGCTATTATGGAGGTACAGCTATTAGGGAGGTACAACTATTATGGAGATACAGCTATTATGGAGGTACAACTATTATGGAGTTACGGCTATTATGGAGGTAAAACTAGTACAGCTATTATGGAGGTACAGCTTTTATGAAGGTACAACTATTAGGGAGGTACAACTATTATGGAGGTACGGCTATTATGGATGTACAGCTATTTTGGAGGTACAGCTATTTTGGAGGTAAAGCTATTTTGGAGGTAGAGATATTTTGCTGTCTAGCTTTAAGCATAGGGCTTGTGATTCTAGATGCCCCATTTGTTAAAGAACAATTTGTTAGGTAAATGCCCTCAATTAGAATCCAAAACTGGATATCCCGTAGAAAGCCCAATTGATTCTATTTATAGGAACATTTGTTCGGACCAAGGAACAGACACTCTTCAAATGATTCAAATAGAAATTACTTTTCTGATGACGTCAAATCTATTTTTGATCAAATTTCGACTAATATGTGAATTGGTATTAATACAGTTAAACTTTTTATGTCTATTGTAGAAAGTATGCAAGTGAAACAAAATAAAATTATAATAAATCACAAATAAATGCTAACAAAATAAAATAATGTACATTTACGGTATGCTTTAAACAGAAACATGTTAAATTCTATGTGGACGTTGTCACAATTAACACTCAAAACTTCGCTCGGACTACTTATTGTTACTAAGTGAGTTAAAGAAGATTCACCATGATTATATCATGATTATTATAGCTTTACGATGTTTCACTAGGAGTTGCTAACATTCACACTGTGGGACGATTTTTTTAGTTTTTTCACCTAAAGTTATTTTATGTAGGAGGACTTAACAAATAATTATTAAGTTCATACATGTATGTATTGGTTTCTTTTATTTTCTTGCAATGTTTAATTATTGTATTTATTTTGTCAAACCCGTTTCAACACCTTAAAAATTTATTTTGGCATTTCTGGCTCAGTTTTGCTTGGTTTCGGTCCTACCTCGCCGATAGAACGCAGGCGGTCGCTGTTGATGGCTATTCGGTAGTGCTGACTTGATTTACGCAGTGCCATAGGGGTCCGTTTGGGTCCCGTCCTATTCACAATGTATACCAGGCCACGCCTCCCCCTGCTGGGAAAGCATGCTGTTGAGAGCCAGTCATTTGCTGATGACATGCAGCAATACAAGGACACATTTCCCTCTCTTGTCAATTACGCTATCCACACCTTGGAGGAGTACATTGTTGATGTCAAATCATGGATGACTCTCAACAAGTTGAAGCTGAACGTTATCAAAAGGAAAGCATTCCTCATTCATAATCATGAATCATCCTCTAACTCAGTTCAAGCACTCCTCATTCATAATCATAAATCATCCTCTAACTCAGTTCAAGCACTTCTCATTCATAATCATGAATCATCCTCTAACTCAGTTCAAGCACTCCTCATTCATAATCATGAATCATCCTCTAACTCAGCTCTCCTCATCTCGTTTCAAGCAGGGTTTCTTTCAGGCATTTCTCCGGGGGGGGGGGGGGGTTAGTGACCCCCGGGGAAAGTCAAGTGCCCCCCGGAGCAAAATGGGTAAAAACAATAGAACGATTATATATTTTTTAAAATTAAAAACGACTAAATTGTCATTTTAAACAGTTTAAATAGAATGCAATCTGGCGCCTTTAACCGATAACAATTAGTGGAATCTATGAAATATCGCTACGCTCGATATATTTGATGATCCGTATGTTTAAGGCAAATCTTCATAGAAGCTTACATTATTCGATTATAAATATCGCAATATTTGGAAAATTTGCCGGCTCAATTATGAGTCGAAGTGTTACTTCCCGTTCGCATTTATATTTTTTTAAATTTAATTATTTTTTGCAACTCCTAAGTTTAAAGACTTTAATAACATTATATTAAACTACAGTTGTTTCAATTTTAAGGTCTGTACTTTTAATAGAGTTCTCACTAAGTATCAAACGTGAGCAATCTTTTTATGTTTGCAAATTATATTTTATAATAATATCATGACTTTTACAGTAGGGAATTATGTTAATTACAAATTGAATGATGGCCTCATGCTTTAAAAAAATATAGTTATTATTAGCAACAGTGTTTCTTTCAAGTATCTCTCCGGGAGGGCACTGCCCCCCCCCCCCCCAGCCGGAGCACAATGTTTAAAACAATGTAACAAAAATATATTTTTAAAATTAAAAATGACAAAATTGTCATTTTAAAACAGTTTTAAAAAGCATAGTAACTGCTGCCTTTAACCGATGAAAATTAGTGGAATCTATGAAATATCGCTACGTTAAATATATATTTGAGGATCCGTAAATAAAGCCAAGCTTGTTAAAGGCTTAGAGTATTCGATTAATCATATCGTACCGGCCACTCCAGCCGATGTCTTACTTCCTGTCGTTCGCATAAATATCGGTATTTTAAAAGATTTTAATAACACTGTATTTAGTTACCTATGCCTATACATCCATAAAAAGGTCTACAAAATTAATAATAAGTTCTTGCTAAGACTCAATCATGCGCAAGCTATTTTCAAATTATATTTCATCATAAAAGCATTACTTTTAAAGCAGGGATTGTATGGCATCCTTCCGTCTTCACGAGACGATAGAGTAGCTATATTGTAGTCCTACACATCGACGAGTGGCTCACTAGGCCAATCCTGGAATCTCGTCTGCATTTCACGCAGGAGAATGATGATTCCTGGTTAATTTTGGCCTTCCGTGCTGTTCTTTTTCTTGCAAGGGCTTCGTTCCGCACATCTTCTGCCTTTTTCACTCCTTCGTACACTGCCGATCGCCAGCTGGAACGTTGTTCGGCAATGATCTCCCATTTGTTGACTTCAATGTTCGCTTCCTTCATGCTCTTTTTGCAAACGTCCATATATCTCAGGCGAGGCCGTCCAATAAGTCTTGTCCCTTCTGCCAACTCTCCATACAACAGCATCTTTGGAATACGGCCTTCCTCCATTCTCCTTACATGGCATAACCAGCGAAGGCGCTTCTTGCTAAGAGCGGAGAATATGCTACACATTTTGGAACGTTCCAAGACCTCTGTGTTAGTCACTTTGTCCTGCCATCGGAAGCGTAGAATGCGACGCAGACATCGTTGATGGAAGCTGTTGAGTTTCCGCTCGAGACTGGTATATGTGGTCCACACTTCACTGCCATATAGGAGCTTACTAAGCACGCATGCCTGATAGACACTTAGCTTTGTTTTTTCAGTTAGATTGAGATTATTCCACACCCGCTTATTCAGTTTAGCCATAGTTGCTGCTGCTTTTGCGATCCTGATGTTTATCTCTTCATCAATGGAGAGAGAACTAGAAATATTGGATCCAAGGTATGTGAAATGCTCAACAACCGACAGATTATGGCCCTCAATAGTTATAATTGGAGGGGACGGCGCTTCTTGCATCATTACATGAGTTTTCTGTAGACTAATTAACAATCCAAACTCTTTACAAGCGTGTGATAGACGGTTAACTAGCCGCTGAAGACCTTCTTCTGTGTGAGATGTTAAGGCGGCATCGTCAACGAAGAGTAGTTCACGAATTAGTACCCTTTTTACTTTAGTCTTTGCACGAAGGCGAGCGATATTGAACAGCCTACCATCAGATCTGGTATGTATGTACACTCCATCTTCACAGTCCTTGAAAGCAAATTGAAGGAGCATCGAGAAGAAAATGGAGAAGAGAGTTGGTGCAAGTACACAACCCTGTTTTACTCCGCTGCTGACTGGGAATGCCTCAGAGACAGCGCCATTGAATGTGACTGTGCTGTGCATGTTTTTGTGAACGGATTGTATGATTGTGAGCAGTGGTGGGGGACAACCTATTCTTTGTAAGATACTGAACAGGCCATTCCGACTTACCAAGACGAATGCCTTTGTCAGATCTATGAAAGCGATATAAAGAGGCATATTCTGTTCACGACACTTCTCCTGGCGTAACGAGAATATCATGTCTATAGTTGAGCACCCACTCCGGAAGCCACACTGGGACTCTGGATAGATGCGGTTAGCCACACTCTGCAATCGTTTTAAGGCAACACGGGCAAATGTCTTTCCAACTAAACCAAGGAGAGAAATTCCTCGGTAGTTATTACAATCACTTCGGTCCCCTTTATTTTTGTACAATATTACGATGTTAGCGTCTCTCATGTCCTGGGGAATGTGACCTTTTTCCCAACACAGACATAGGAGCTCATGTAAGGGCTGTATTAGTATTGTTTTTCCATTTTTTAGGACTTCCGGGGGAATGCCGTCAATCCCTGGTGCCTTCCCAACAGCAAGGTAATCTATTGCTTTTTCGAGCTCCTGCATTGTTGGCTCTTCATCTAGTTCTTCCATTATTGTCAAGGCTGGAATGTTATTCAGAGCGGTCTCAGTGACTACATTCACTGTTGCGTATAGCTTAAGAAAATGCTCAACCCAACGCTGGAGTTGTTCGTTTGGGTTCTGAATAATTTGACCCGTCTTGGACTGGATCGGTGCTATTTTTGAGGTATGTGGACCTAATGCCCTCTTGATGCCCTCGTACATGTTTCTTGCATCCCCGTTGTCAGAAGCTGATTGGATGCAGTTGCAAATTTCCAGCCAGTAAGTGTTGGCACAATGACGGGCAGTCTGTTGTGATATTTTTTTTGCATTTCGGAGAGCCTGTAGTGTACGAGCACAAGGTGCATCCCTATAGGCAAGTAGGGCTCTTCTCTTCATCTCGGTTACGGGTTCCATCACATTCCAATGCGCCTCGTACCAGTCATTATTTTTAGGCTCCATTTTACCGTAGGCGGACATGGGAGAATCGTACATAGCATCTCGTAAATGAGTCCATTTAGAGTCAATAGTGCTATCGGGTGACCCTTTAGCAAGGGTATCCTGCAACAATTTTGAGAATTGCTGCATTTTTTCTGGATTGTTTGAGCAGTGGATGTTAATTCGTGGACGACACTTATTTTTTGCATTATGCAATTTTTTTAGCATTAGTCGTATCTTGCTTGCTACAAGAGAATGGTCCGTGTCACAGTCGGCACTGTGGTAACTGCGTGTGTGAAGTACACTGGCTAGCTCCACGCGCCTAGTGATGACGAGGTCTAGCTGGTGCCAGTGGCGGGAACGTGGGTGTCGCCATGACACTTTTTGGATTTGTTTACATTTGAAGAAGGTTTTGGTAACACAGAGACCATGGGAGCAGCACAACTCTAACAGACGTTGTCCGTTATCATTAATCCTTCCTAATCCGTGATAACCAAGACATGAAGGCCAGGCTTCTTGATCAGCTCCTACCCTAGCATTAAAGTCGCCCAGAATGTACAATGCTTCGGTTTTGGGAACACATGATAATTCTTGGTCCAGAGCCTCATAGAACTGATCTTTCTCACTTGGAGACGAATAAAGAGTTGGAGCATACACACTGAATACGTTGGCCTTGCCTGCAGATGATGACATACGCAGTCGCAGAATCCTCTCCGATCCCGATGTAGGAGGTTCAATACAGGCCAATAATGTGTTTTACGGCAAATCCAACACCATGCCGCCTAGGTTCATCTGCGGGTTTCCCCTGCCAATAGAATGTGTAGCTGGCTTCCTTTATGGTACCACTATCCGCTAGTCGGGTCTCTTGAAGGCAGGCAATATCAATGTTTAGTCTGGCGAGCTCCTTGTCAATTACAGCAGTTTTCCTTGCGTTGTCAACCTCTAAAATGTCGGTTTCAAAGTCAGGACACATCGTCCTTACATTCGATGTTGCAAATCGAAGTGGTTGAGTCTTCCTTCTATTTACTTTCTTTGTCTTATAAAAAAACTCTGCTCCTCGTGAAGTGACGTCACCAGTACAGCTACTTGGCCTGGGCGGTGATTTATGGAGACCAGCTGTTGCCCTATGCAGCAGATCCCCACTCACCACGCAACCAGTGGATCCAAGGGAATGACAATTGTCAATACAGCTTGGCACTGACAGCGTCGCAGGAGTTGACGAAATGACAATGTTATCGGCGTCAGATCGACTTCGGGACTCCATCTCCGGATTTTACAGTTTGGGTTTACTCCCGTATTCTTACCATAGCTTCCCGCATTTAATTGGAAGATTTATATCAGTAAATATTCATCATTTTCCCGATTTTTGAACAATTTCGGTATTCGTAAATTTTGCGTGTCAGCCATCTTGTTGCTAACTGCAGGGATAGGGGCTAATTATAAATTGTATGATGGCATTAGTCTTTAAAAAATTATTTATTCAATCGATTCCTTGTGTGTAAAGTTATACAAAACGGAAACTTTAAAAAGATGAGATATTTTTTTTAAAAAATTAAGAATTTAACGGGCGCATACAAAAAGTGCATATTTTATCAATTATAATATCAAAAGCGTTTGTGTTTTCTTTTAATGTTCTACTTTTGTAACAATGTTTCCTCCAAACAGAGGTTAAAAAAACATAGCTTATATTTATTACGCCCAACAAAGTTGCACGAATTTTTTTTGAATTATTTTTTTATAATGGGAATCTACCAGAAAGCATTTGGATTGTCATCCTTATAAAAAAATAATTGGTACTAGTATAGAAAAAATTGTTATTTCTAATTTGTTTAATGTAAAGTAAATTCTGTGGATTTAGTGTTCTGAAATTACAAAAAAACATTTCAATCAAATGAATATTGGGAAATTTATACTTTATTTGCATACGATTTCCCTGGATAAAAAATAATTAATAAATATATAATGTCTTTTGTAAACAGCCCCTGTCTTCTTAAAATAGTTATGCCGTTCATATACGATTTATGAAAAATACCAGTTTTCTAAACCCATAAAAATGTATAGACCTTTATAATTAACAGTTTTTTTCATTTTGACTCTTGTAATTTATTGTAAAATTTGGAAATATTTAGAAAAGGTCGTCTAATTCTATAAGTAATATAAAAAGGTCGTCTAATTATATAAGTAATATAAGTAAGTTGTTTTCTTTTCTTTAATCTGCGTTCAGCATATAAGATCATGTTTGCGTTGCTTTTTATTATTTTTTTGTTTTGAAAATTCATTTATTAATTAAGTAGCTAGAAATAATGTAAATATAAAATAAAAAGCAACATTACTATTTCTAGTAATATACAATTATTATTTTTTGCAAAACAAAAGCAGGTCAAGCACTTTTCCGTTTTGCCCATCCCCTCCTGCCTTCCTTTTTTTTTGCACCCTGCATTGAAAGATGATATTTAAGAAAATAACCTCATCACATCTTTAAACTCCTAAAATATCCGAGGCACCCAGCATCGTGAGGGTTGATGGGTGCACACGATGGTTCTAAGGTTAAGTGACACCTGCATTTTTTAACTAGGATCTCTTCAGATGCTATCAAATTAGGTGTAGAATGTTACAAAACTAAATTCAGATATGTTATAAAATGCCTTCTTGTAATTTTAATTTATCAAAAATTTTCTGTTGCCCATAACGATTTAATAGGACAGTGGTGGGCAAAACGCGGCTCCCGAGCGGCTCATTAGCGATCTGAGTGCGGCTCGGCCAGTTGGACACAAATGGGTTTTGACTCCGAAAAACATGGTTCTTGACAAGTTCTTGAAAAGAAATATGGCTCTCAAAATCGTCCTGCTGGTGATTTTTGGCTCTTTTGACTAATGAGTTTTCCAACCACTGTAATAGGCGATATTAAGCTAGGGCAAAAGCTTACCCTCGAGGGTGACACAATTAGAATGAATATAGTTTAAATCACACTGGTACGGAATTTAAGATGTCTTTAATCATTATTGTGGATAATTTTGGCACTCCCAAACCAAAAGTTTGAAATGCAACCTCAAAATTGTCTGAAAGAAACAACAAATTCAAGTACGCGCCAAAATTTACCCCTGCATTTTGAATTTCCCCGACTGTCTTTAGCACCTTAGATTTCTGCACCCTTCACTCACGCTGATCAATGGTACTGTATGGTGTTGATTATAAGCATGTGCCAAGGGATTACTCGGGGGCACTCCCCAAACGGAGTGAATTCAGTTTATGTATGACACTAGACGTCATAATGCTTCCTAGAAAATCTTAAAATATCCTTACCGTTAAAAAAGTAAAATAGAAACATTGAATTCAAGTATGCTCAAAATAACACCTCTTGATTTTGAAATAATCAAAAAATTTCTGAGGAGCAGGCTCCCCAGACCCCTCCACTGTACAAGATTCATCAGGGCCCTCAATTTCCATCATCCTTCTTGATGGCAATGATCGCCGATTTTGGTATCGATGGATACACTGCCTAGTGGCGCAGCTGATACTGACGCCATGGGCAGGCAAATATTTTTGCCGTCCTCCCATTCACGATACAAACTCTGCAGGTGTCCGAAAATGCCACACCTGCATATAAAGAAAAAGTGACACCTCGGTGGACCCACCCTATTTCGACGCCCCTAGCAGGGACGTATCTTCAGTGTTTGGTGTGAACGGGCAAGTTTCATTTTTACGCCCCCCCCCCCTCAACTCTGAAATTTGATTTTTGCCAAACATTAAATATCATTAAAGACCACACCCCCGCTAGTCTGGCGTCCGAGACATATGCCTCCCATCTGCCCCCCCCCCCCGTCACTGGCAAATGACACAGCTCCCCCCCCCCCCCGAAAATTGAAAGTTCACCCCCGGGGAAAAATGTCTGAAAGAAACACTGGTTTCAAGTAGGTAGCTCCAATATAGAGTTCCCATCCTATACTAGGAATCTTGGTTACATTCTTTCCGACAATATGTCTCTCAATAATCCTATTTCTTACATATGTTGCTCTGCGTACAACGCTGTCCATCAGATCAGCTCCATCCGCCACTACCTCACAGTTAGCGCAATAAAAATTCTATTCATTGCTCTTATTTTCTCTCGTCTATACTATTGTAACACTCTTCTGTCAAGTTCACCAAAATAGTTCATAGAAAAACTGCAGCAAGTTCAAAACTCAGTTGCTAGGTTAGTTCTAAGGGCAAAGAAACGTGATCCTGTCACTCCACTACTTCATTCACTTCATTGGCTACCTATACAGGCACGAAATGATTACAAGCTGCCTGTTGTCTGTCACAACTTTTTATCGGATTCCTGCCCATTCTATCTAACTGAACTTCTTTCTGTCTATTTATCTCTTCGATAGCTTCATTCCTCTACAGAAACGCGTATTCTTTCTGTTGCAAGGACACACACTAAAACATATGGTGCAAGATCTTTCTCTTTCTGTGCCCCCAAACAATGGAGTTAACTCCCATTCCACAGCCGCATTATAACGACCATCCCAGCCTTCAAAACAGCCCTTAAGACCCATCTCTTCAAACTGTACTATAACGACTCATTCTCACCCCCTCAAACTGATAAACAACGCTCGAAGCTGCTTTGTGCTATCCATGACTAGACAGGGGTAGATAGTACTTGGGTGGGTGAGGTCAAGCTTTTTACCAGTTATTATTGTTTTTAAATATATAATTTTCCGTAATTGCTAATATTTATGTGAAGCGCGGTAAGCATAGGCCTATGCTGGGGTACTGCTCTATATAAGTGAGCCTAGGCCTATGCTGGGGTACTGCGCTATATAAGTGAGCCTAGGCCTATGCTGGGGTACTGCGCTATATAAGTGAGCCTAGGCCTATGCTGGGGTACTGCGCTATATAAGTGAGCCTAGGCCTATGCTGGGGTACTGCGCTATATAAGTGAGCCTAGGCCTATGCTGGGGTACTGCGCTATATAAGTGAGCCTAGGCCTATGCTGGGGTACTGCTCTATATAAGTGAGCCTAGGCCTATGCTGGGGTACCGCGCTATATAAGTGAGCCTAGGCCTATGCTGGGGTATTGCGCTATATAAGACTACTCAAATGATACAAAAAATATAAATAATAAAAATATTTTTTTTTTCCTCAACAGTCAATTTAAGGCTAATATATCTGTTTACAAATAATTGAAATGCATCATGGAGCTGCATAAATCAGACCTTTCAAACTTTTAAGTCAGCACGAAACATACGTTTTAATAGCGTCAATCATCAAGATAGTATTTAAAAAACACTTTTAGGAAAACATGACGTCGACAGCAAACAAATTATGTTATGTTCTTCTTTTGGCCTTAATGTGTCATTTCACTGTCGGAGACGCGAGGAATAGAAGCAGAAATGGAACAGTTTGTGGCCCAGGACAACGTGAAAATGTTGAACGTCGAATCTGTGACCCCCGCTCGGATGTCAGAGAACATGTCCCCCAGTCTGGTCTATCACCTGGCCCTGGTAACCCCAGCTCATCCAATGAGTCCCGAACTATGGTATTACTTGTCTTAAGTATCACGGGCGTCTTAGCAATTGTAGGAATAATTTGGTTGTTTGTAAAAACAAGCTTATGGCATTTCGGACCTAGCTATAAGTTGGAAAGCTATCTCCACTGGGAGCTTTCAGATATTTAGAAGTGAAAACTTTCAGAAATTTTCAAGTGAAGACTTTTTATAAAATTTGCAATTTAAGACTTTCAGATATTTACAAGTGAAGACACTCACATGAGTAGATTAACAAACATTTCACAGTAGCTCATAAGCCAGCAATAAAAATATGTTTCTGGGATCTTGAAAAGTTATGTAAATGCCATTATGTAAATGCCATTATGTAAATGCCATTATGTAAATGCCATTATGTAAATGCCATTATGTAAATGCCATTATGTAAATGCCATTATGTAAATGCCATTATGTAAATGCCATTATGTAAATGCCATTATGTAAATGCCATTGCACGTCAATGTACTGCTTTTGTTTATGGAATAAAGGAATACCCAATAATAAAATAGCTGCGCGTCCATAAGACATTTTCTTTGAATAAATAATTCCTGGATATTGAGTTTTATATTAGTTTAAAGTTAATGACATAACTCATTAATAAAATAATTGCAAGCAAAATGCTAAACAATTGCTAAACTTCCATTTTTTGAAATGAAGTTACAGTAATTCATTGTCGAAACGTTTCTACGTGTTGTTTATTATACATATTTCTTTATACTATCCATGTCCAGTGTTTCTTTCAGACATTCCCCCGGTGTCAGCTGATTGTTGGCAGTGCCCCCACCCAAACTTCCACCGAGATATGCCTGACTAGACCCTTGTGTCTCACTTCTTTACCTGCATTAAAATGTCTAATGTTCCTTATTGTATGTGTGGGCATGTACGCTGTACGAATTCAGTTTTGCTTGACAATAAAGATAGTTGACTTATTTTACAATAAAGATCTAGTGTATGTGATAAAATGTATTTATGTTTTCTATTTTGTTAATAGACCTAAGTAATATAATAGTTTATTACATTCCTTTTTTAAAATTAGTTTTTATTATTTTGAGTCTTTAGCTTTCTAATGAAGAGATTTTATTTTAAATAAAGAATTGAGTGTTTGGCACAGTCAACAAAATTACTATGTAACATGGAGAACGGTTTTCACTAAAAAATATTTTAAATTGAAAGTTAAGTAACTTGATCATATTTTAATGTTAGACTTTAAAACGTTGCTTCCCCTGACAAAAAAAAATCTTCTTTAATTTATCATTTATAATAATTAAGTATTACAGAATTTTGTTGTTGTTGTTTTTCCACTTAATAAGTAAAACAAAGATCCAGCAAAATTAAATTTCATAAAATGCTCAAAGATTTTAAATTTTGGTGTAAATTAAACTACTCCAAACAGCAAAGAGTTTCATATAAATCCATTTTATACATTTTAATCGACTAAGCGATGGCTACAGTTCTTCAGAAATCAGTGGCATCATTTTTCTTTCATCTTACCCTAGAAAAACAGGAAAAACAGATTTTTGGGGGTTTTGTGGTGGGGCTGACAATTTGATAAAATGTGTTGTCATTGGCAATGAGTCTGTGTGCCGAGTCGTATAATGACGGGAATCGGGTCAATTGACACTTCGAAAAAATTTGCCAGAATGGAAAACACAAAGAAAAGCGAATTTAATATAATTATTTGATGGTTGGTTTAAGAGTTGTGGAAAAAAAGGTAATAAAACATGCATTCAAATAACTTACCTTATAAGAATCCTAATCAGTGCTTCCACCCAATTTACCTTATAAGAATCCTAATCAGTGCTTCCACCCAACTTACCTTATAAGAATCCTAATCAGTGCTTCCACCCAACTTACCTTATAAGAATCCTAATCAGTGCTTCCACCCAACTTACCTTATAAGAATCCTAATCAGTGCTTCCACCCAACTTACCTTATAAGAATCCTAATCAGTGCTTCCACCCTATTAGGCTCGGAAGTACACATTTTATGCACGCCCACCAATGATTTAATATTCTAATGCCCCACCCACTTTTACTACGCAGATTTATTACACCAACTATTTCCGTAAAAGAAAAGAAAATATTATACACCTAATGCACTTGCGATATTTTCAAGCATCTCATCAGCGCAGTTATCGGGAATGTAATCCCATGGAAATAGTGTCATCTGGTAGCGTTAAAATTGATGTTTTGGATTGGTGTTGGGCTGAAAATTTTAGAATGTGTTGTCATCAGCAACGAATCTATGTGCCAGGTTTCAGCTTAATAGACTGACGGTAAGTGGGTCGGTTAGCCTTCCGAGGAATTTGCCACAAACCTACGAGAAACACACTTACAAAATCGAAGTTAATATAAAGGATTTTAAATTAAACAGCCCCCCAAAACAAATCCTATCCATGAATTTTTTATTATTTTATTTTATACTACTATTTTAATGTCCTACCCACTTTATCACCTCAGATTTATTACACCTACTATTTTAATGTCCTACCCACTTTATCACCTCAGATTTATTACACCTACTATTTTAATGTCCTACCCACTTTAGCACCTCAGATTTATTACACCTACTATTTTAATGTCCTACCCACATTATCACCTCAGATTTATTACACCTACTATTTTAATGTCCTCCCCACTTTTTCACCTCAGATTTATTACACCTACTATTTTAATGTCCTACCCACATTATCACCTCAGATTTATTACACCTACTATTTTAATGTCCTACTCACTTTATCACCTCAGATTTATTACACCTACTATTTTAATGTCCTACCCACATTATCACCTCAGATTTATTACACCTACTATTTTAAAGTCCTACCCACTTTATCACCTCAGATTTATTACACCTACTATTTTAATGTCCTACCCACATTATCACCTCAGATTTATTACACCTACTATTTTAATGTCCTACCCACTTTATCACCTCAGATTTATTACACCTACTATTTTAATGTCCTAACCACTTAACACCTCAGATTTATTACACCTACTATTTTAGAAAAACCAAATATTACGCATCAAACACTCTTGTGATATTTTGCCAATCTCTTTTAGTGCAGTTATCGATGTATATCGTGAAATCAGTGTCATCCCATTATATCCGTTATATTCCCTTTGAAAGCCAGGAATGTCTGATCATGTAGGATGGGGGTTAAGGTTGAACATTCTAAAGAATGTATTGTCATCGGCAACGAGTCTATGTGCCAAGTGTCAGCTGAATAGGTCAATGGCAAGTGTGTCACTTAGCTGTCCCAAGATTTCTCGAGTCTGCCACCCATCCAGCCACGAACAAAAGCGAGGTAATTATAAAGGATTATATTCGTACTGCTTATTTCATGCTAAAAATAAAAAACCAGTGTTGTGATAATACGAAAGCCATCGCAACTTTGATGAGGTTTGTTGCTTTGAACTATAAGCCCGTACCGAAGATACCCTAATAATATTTCTATAAATTGTGTTTCAATCTTTGTCAATCATTTTTACTTCTGAAAAAACAAAATTTTAATGAAATTCTTTCATTATTTAACAACACTTAAGCTTGGAAATTCTGTAAATAAATGACGGGTTGAAAAGATGTGACTTCAAATACTGTAACGGTAGCAAATGTCCGACCAAACTGTTAAGACGCGAAGCTGGGGTTATTGTCAACCCTTCCACCCAAACAAAACACTCTTCACTAGGCCAAAATTGAAACTTCCCCCCTTTAATTATGTATGAAAGTAACGACTGGAACAGACCACACCCTCGTAACCCACTCATGAGACAGTGCGTACACAGACCACACCCTCGTAACCCACTCATGAGACAGTGCGTACACAGACCACACCCTCGTAACCCACTCATGAGACAGTGCGTACACAGACCACACCCTCATAACCCACTCATGAGACAGTGCGTACATAGACCACACCCTCGTAACCCACTCATGAGGCAGTGCGTACACAGACCACACCCTCGTAACCCACTCATGAGACAGTGCGTACACAGACCACACCCTCGTAACCCACTCATGAGCCAGTGCATACAAACAAAACAACATGTGCGGGTCTGAACATCGACCCATTTGCAAGCTTAAAAGCAAGCAAATATACTCACGCACTACATATAAGACACACGACAACTTATGTTTATGTATTAAGCACAGACAAATAAACATAAAAATATTGGTGAATTTATTGCTTCCATTTACATTTCGTAAAAAGCATTTTTTCAACAAAAAAAGTAAAATAAAATAATAATGAATAGCTTGTATAAAATATCACAGTAAATGATGCCACCATTTAAGTCATTCCAACTAATAAGTCATGCAATCAAATAAGTCATGCCATGAATTAAGTCATTCCATCAACTAGAATAGATTTTTAAACACTGATATACTTGCTGTTGTCATACAACTTAGAATAGATGTTTTAACACTGATATACTTGCTGTTGTCATACAACTTAGAATAGATGTTTTAACACTGATATACTTGCTGTTGTCATACAACTTAGAATAGATGTTTTAACACTGATATACTTGCTGTTGTCATACAACTTAGAATAGATGTTTTAACACTGATATACTTGCTGTTGTCATACAACTTAGAATAGATGTTTTAACACTGAAATACTTGCTGTTGTCATACAACTTAGAATAGATGTTTTAACACTGATATACTTGCTGTTGTCATACAACTTAGAATAGATGTTTTAACACTGATATACTTGCTGTTGTCATACAACTTAAAATAGATGTTTTAACACTGATATACTTGCTGTTGTCATACAACTTAGAATAGATGTTTTAATACTAATACAATTGTTGATGTAAAACAAGATGGGATAAGTCCTATACAATTTTTTGAATAAGAGTTTACTGCCTTAATTAAAATAACGTGTGCAAAACTATAACCGGATATGTATAAGAAACACATTTGAATGAAAGCAGTTTTGAATAAAAGGAAATCTGTTTAAATGGAAGTTGGCAAAAAAACATTTGTTTAACTAAGTATTTTTTCAAGAAAATGGAAATAAAAGGGTCAACTGTCAACTTTTTAAATAACATTGATATTTGTCGTTTAGTTATCATTAGTTCCTTTCGAACAACATTCCTTTCCTTCTAAGTGGTTTAAATAAAATGTTTTCGTACTCATTTTGGACATGGCTACCAATCATTTGAAGTTAAATAATTTAAGATGAACAACCTTTAAATAATTATCGTTATTAATGGTTTTATATATATATATATATATATATAAAGAATATTTTGTTTTCCCCTTTAGACATAATTTTAATTTTAAAAAATGTTTAAAGTCTTCCAAAGCGAAAAATAATTTCCTGTAAGGAATTAAAAATTAAGAAATTAATAAGAAATAAAAAGCAAAATAAAAAAAAAATTGAATTCACACACATAGAGGCACGTGCACACAACGCGTCCATTATACGTAAGAACGTGTTTAAACTTATGCCAAAGCAAAAAAAAAAATGAAGAAGTTAAAAACCCCGCACTTAAATTCAAATAAATAGATAATTGAATGCGCTCAAATGTAAAAACAATAGGTCATTGAAGTTGATAAAATTGACGCCATTTTTCTGCTGACATTTGGCAGATGAAGTGGAAGCTGCAGTACTTGTGGTCAGTTCTAAAGTTGTAGTCAGTTCTGTTAAATTAATGAAATAAGTGTTAAGTTTCATTCCATTGTTTCTTGTTAAAACTTTATCTTACATCTGGTGTATCTTGACCGTCAGATAATATTTTTTAAACTATCCCACTTGAATTGTTATTAAAGATCTAGATAGTGTTTTTGTAATACAACTTTAGGAATCATACAACATTTAGAGCCATACAAAGTTTAGTGCCATACAATATTTAGAGCCTTACAACATTTAGAGCCATACAACTTTCAGAGGCATGCAACATTTAGTGCCATACAACATTTAAAACCATACAACATTTAGAGTCATGCAACGTTAAGAGCCTTACAACATTTAGAGCAATTTAACGATAAGAGCCATACAACGTTCAGAGCAATACATCATATAGATCCATGTAATGATGAGAGCCATACAACATTAAGAGCAATACAACGTTAAAGGAATAACAACATTTAGAGCCATGTCTATTTATGCTAGCAACAAGTTGATGTTTTTATTATATTCAATAGTCTCATTCACATGGGATGACTTCGAGATGGATCGTATTTTCTATGTTAAAATAATCGTCATATGATAACATAAATAAGATAGATAACATAGAGAATGCTTGATTTTGTTTATAAGTCACACGTATTAGGTCCCTACTAAAATTGTAAATAAATGTAAAAGAATAGATTTCTACTGAAACCATAGCAAAATCCAATATAGGAAAGAGAAGAAGGCAAATCTAAACAAAAGCCGCACCAGAGTCGAAAAGGCCAGAGCATCAGCAGAATACGCAGAAGCCAATAAAGAAATTAAACGTAGTAAAAAGATATCTAAATATAAATACATAGACGGCTTAGCAAGTGAAACAGAAGAGGCAGCGTACCATGGAAACATAAGAAAATTATTCAGTACAATCAAAAAGTTATCTGGAAAGTTTAACAATCCAGAGAGACCAGTTAAAACTAAAGATGGGAAATCAATACCTTAGGAAGAGGGTCAGAAAAAAAGATGGATAGAGCATTTTGAAGAACTTCTCAACCGGCCAGCCCCACAACACACACTCAACATAGAGCCAGTGAAACAAGATCTAGAAATAGATTGCAGCAAACACGCAAAACAAGAGATATGCAGAGCAATTAAACAACTAAAGAAAGGCAAGGCGGCAGGTCCAGACAGAATACCGGCAGAATCCTTGACAGCAGATATTACGACTAGCACTGAAATGCTACATGCTCTATTCAAGAAAATATGGGAGGGCGAACAGGTACCGATTGAGTGGAAAGAAGGACACCTAACTGAGCTCCCGAAGAAAGGAGACCTTAGTTCTTGCTCTAACTATAGAGGAATGATCATGCTGTCCATCCCAAGCAAAGTATTAAACGGAATAGTGCTAAATAGAATGAGGGAGGCAATAGATACAAATCTTAGGGACCAATAAGCAGGTATCAGAAAAGACAGGTCCGGCACAGACCAGATTGCCACACTGAGATTTATAGTAGAACAATTCCTGGAGTGGAACTCGCCACTATGCAACAACTTTATTGACTATGAGAAGACTTTTGATAGTGTAGACAGACAGACTCTGTGGAAGCTGCTAAGACACTACGTGGTACCACAAAAATTGACTGACATAATTAAGGCTTCGTACGAAGGACTGTCGTGCAGAATTGTTCATGACCAACAAACAACTGCGGTTTTGGGGGTACAGACCGGCGTCAGACAGGGGTGTCTGCTCTCGCCTTTCTTATTCCTGCTGACCATTGATGGATAGTGAAATTGTCAACAGAGCAGAAGAGAAATGGTATACAGTGGACACTATGGAAACACCTTGATGATCTGGATTTTGCGGATGATCTGACCCTAATATCACACACAAAGAAACAGATGCAAGAGAAAACCAATTATGTAGCACAGTACTCTGCTTGCATCTATCTGAACATCCATAGAGGAAAAAGCAAAGTCCTTAAAATAAATCAAGCAACACACCTTTAGAAATGGAAGGAACACACCTTGAGGAGGTGGATAGCCTTACATACCTCGTCAGCAACATGCATTGAGGAGGTGGATAGCGTTACATAACTCGTCAGCAACATTCATTGACATACAAGAAGGGACAGACTGCATTTAACCAGCTAAAAAAAGTCTGGAGCTGCAGCAACTTGACCCTCCAGACTAAGGTTAGGATATTCAACACCACTGTGAAGCCTGTCGTGCTATATGGAGCAGAAACATGGCCAACAACAGCACAGTGAAACTTGTCGTGCTATATGGAGCAGAAACATGGCCAACAACAGCACAGTGAAACCTGTCGTGCTATATGGAGCAGAAACATGGCCAACAACAGCACAGTGAAGCCTGTCGTGCTATATGGAGCAGAAACATGGCCAACAACAGCACAGTGAAACCTGTCGTGCTATATGGAGCAGAAACATGGCCAACAACAGCACAGTGAAACCGGTCGTGCTATATGGAGCAGAAACATGGCCAACAACAGCACAGTGAAACCTGTCGTGCTATATGGAGCAGAAACATGGCCAACAACAGCACAGTGAAACCTGTCGTGCTATATGGAGCAGAAACATGGCCAACAACAGCAGCTGGTTCAAAAAAGCTAAGACTTTATCAACTCATGTCTCCGAATGGTTCTCCGAATCCGCTGGCCCAACGTCATCACCAACGAGGATCTCTGGTGGCTCACACAACAAGAACCAGTGGAAGCGTTAGTCTGCCAGCGCAGATGGAGATGGATTTGCCACACCCTCAGAAAGCCCACATCCAATATTACTAAACAAGCCCTCACTTGGAACCCCCAGGGCAAGAGAAAAAAAAACGACCCAAAATGATTTGGAGAAGGGAGCTGGAGGCAGACACCAAAAAGAGTGGGCTCGACTGGGAACAGCTGGGGAGACTGGCACACGACCGGGATGCCTGGAGAGCCTTTGTTTGTGGCCTGTTACCTAGAAGGGACTGCAGGCGATGATGATTATGATGACATGTAAAAGAAACAATGATGTGACTTTGTATGTAAACCTTGAAACGTGTTTGTTTGATCTTTGCGTTGACGCTTCAAAGAACGAAACAAAGTAAAAGGATTTTTAAATGGAATACCTTTCTCCATACAAAGAAAAGTGTAGGGGCCAGTACAGTCTTTAGCAACAGTCCGATGAATGAGTCCTGCATCGCCATATATCACTTCGATCTGTGCACAGTCTTCTGTGCCCATTTGGTTGTTTGGTTCACCAAAACTCCAAATATCGGAAAGCTCTGTGGCTATGTCACCACCGTCTTCCCACACCCATGTTCCTTCTACAGCAACATCGCTGGCACCGATCCAGATGTTAGTATCTGAAATGTCAAAACATTCAAGAAAACAACTACGTGAGTATATGAGTTCAATCAAGAAAATAAGATTATCTTATAAGTTAATTGTTAAAATATCTTCATAAATCATCGCACTACCGATGACGCAGGATGTTAAGCAAAGGGTATGTGTTGGGCTTAGAGAAGTAGATTAGTCAGATAACTTAGGTCTAGTTGAAACTCAGAAAAGTAGATTAGTCAGATAACTTAGGTATAGTGGAAACTCAGAAAAGTAGATTAGTCAGATAACTTAGGTCTAGTGGAAACTCAGAGAAGTAGATTAGTCAGATAACTTAGGTCTAGTTGAAACTCAGAAAAGTAGATTAGTCAGATAATTTAGGTCAAGTTGAAACTCAGAGAAGTAGATTAGTCAGATAATTTAGGTCAAGTTGAAACTCAGAGAAGTAGATTAGTCAGATAACTTAGGTTAATTTGAAACCTAGAGAAATAGATTAGTCAGATAACTTAGGTTAATTTGAAACCTAGAGAAATAGATAAGTCAGTTAACTTCGGTTAATTTGAAACCTAGAGAAATAGATAAGTCAGATAATTTAGGTTAATTTGAAACCTAGAGAAGTAGATGAGACAAAAACTTTAAGTCAACTTAAAACTTCGCGAAGTAAATGACATGAAAGTTGGAAAAAGAATAAATAAAATGTTATATAATTTAAAAGGCTAGGAAAAGTTTAAATAGAAATGTAACTCCTTAGACTGTATGACTTAGACTGTATGACTGTATGACTTAGACTGTATGACTGTATGACTTACTCTCTTTTGGTATCGCACTGGCTGTAGCACCTATCTGGCTCATTGTTGTCATTTTGGCCAGAACTCCACCTTTTGCATGACATTCACCCTAATATTGACATATTTTATATTGTATTTATTATTTGGTATTTTGATTAAATAATCTAGCAAGCTGCAGAATTCATAAATGTTAAATTGTTAGGGATTTTTCGGATGATTTTTGTTTACTATTCTAATTAAATTTCATCGTGAAGATAGCGCAGATTTCATAAATGGCGCAGATAGCGCAGATTTCATAAATGGCGCAGATGGCGAAGTTTGCTTAGATAGGGGTAAGAAAAAAGGGAGAGAAAAAATGTTTACTCAAACATCTAAAGTAAGAAGTCTATAGTCTACTAGTTATGTGTTAAAAATACTTTGGATTTAAATATTCTATAGACTACTACCTATGCCTTAACAACCCTTATGAGTAGAGAGATTACAATCTTCTAGCTATGCATTAACAACCTTCCTTAGCATAGAGTCTACAGTCTACTTGCTGATAATGCACAACCATTTCCGTATCCGGAAATTTGATCGAAAGAAATTTCGTCGACGGAAAATTGATCGACGGAAATTTGATAGAACGGAAATTTGGTCGAATCGTTTTTTTAGTTTATACGTTAAAATTTTGCGTCAAATTTCTTTTTGAACGCATTATTTTCTTTTACTATATAGTATAGTGCGTTCAAAAAGAAATTTGACGAACATTTTAACGTCTGAACTGAAAAAAAAGATTCGATCAAACTTCCGTTCGATCAAATTACCGTCGATCAATTTTCCTTCGATGAAATTTCTTTCGATCAAATTTCCGGTAACCAACCATTTCATCATAAATATTTTTTGAATTTTAATTTTTGTTAAACTCACATCTGCTAAACCAAAAAGACTAGAATTTGATACTAAATGAAGGACATTGGTTCAAGTTATGTGAATGAAATAGTAGAACAAGGTATGTAGAAACTTGAATCAAAAACCGAAACGTTCATATCTTATTGTCTTATCTTTTGAATCCAGCTTGCGCATACCTTGTTCTACTATTTCAAGATACAGCTTACCTTGTTCTACTATTTCATAGAAGTCGATAACTCAAATATGTATTCACTAGTTGCGTCTCAAGAGGTACAAGAATGTTTTATAGCATACTTCCCAATAAAGTATGCAACGCCCTTGACCAGAAACACATTCAATATACAAAACTACCGGCATCATTACCTTGGCATTGGAATAGGACAGCTCCGTGCTATTGAAAAGGAAACATTGACCCTCAGACAGAAAGGACTCATCCCACCTGCATGGTACTAAAGTGTAGAGAAGAAATTTATGTCAATTTGAACTATTTGAAAAGGTTGAGGGTTAAGAAGTGAGATTATTTGCAGTTAATAAAACCCTCCGTTTATCTATCTATTTCATTCTATCTTTCTTGATATATCCCATTCTATCTATCTCAATCTATCTATCTCAATCTATCTTTCTCAATCTATGTCAATCTATCTTTCTCAACCTATTTATCTATATCTATCTTTCTTAATCTATCTATCTCATTCTATATTTCTTAATCTATCTTTCTCATTCTATCTTTCTCAATATATCTTTCTCAATATATCTCAATCTATCTTTCTTAATCTATCTCAATCTATCTTTCTCAATCCATCCATCTCAATCTATCTTTCTCAATCTATCTATCTTAATCTATATATCTCAATCTATTTTTCTCAATACATCTATCTCAATCTATCTATCTAAATCTATCTTTCTCAATATATCTATATCAATCTATCAATCTCAATCTATCGTTCTCAATCTATCGTTCTCAATCTATCGTTCTCAATATATCTCAATGTGTCTGTCTCAATCTAGATATATAAGTATAACATTATCGTTAATTACAAATGTTCACGCTATCAAATTTTTTTTTTCAAAAACACATTACTAAAGATGTCATTTCTACGACCATTTATGAAGTACACTCAATTGACACTTAATTTAACACTTAATTGAACATTTAATTGAACACTTAATTTAACACTTAATTTAACACTTAATTTAACACTTAAGTTAACAATATTTTGTAATTTTTTCAAATTAAATTTGTATTTTAAAACATACACTGTTGCAACTATATTAATTTCGTTTTTTTAAAATTGCACTCATATAAGCTTTTTTTTTTAAAAGTAAACATATGTTTAATGTATTGTCACAAACAGGTTTATATACACAAAGATTTTTAAACAAACAAACAAACAAAAAACAATCTATATAAAAACAAACGTGTGGATTTTTAGTTTACTTTTTTTTTTATTTCTAAAAGAACACTCTTCCAATTAGTTGACATACAAATCACATTTTTAAATACACTTGAACTTACCACTTCTCTCCACATAAATACATATAAATGTAAGAAATAAAAGGATTTGCCCATGTTTCCTTCCCATAGCGACTGTTTGACAAGAAGAAATAATGTTACATCACCTTTACATTTCAAACATTAAATACAGTTTGTTAACTTAAACCACTCCTAAAAATAAAGTTTTTCATATAAATCGTTCATAAAATTTAATATTGAGCAATTGGTTTGAACTAAAAATTTGATAAATCATACATTTAACTAACGCACTTTATAAGACTCGCAAATTAGTGCCCCCCCCCCCCCCCAGCTCGAAAATGCACGCTTTTTCACGCCCCTGGACTATATTAATATTCTAATGACCCAACCGCCAGCAGATTTAGTTCACCAACTATTTCAGAAAAACGAAAGAAAATATTACCCACCTGAAGCACTTGCGATATCTTAAAGAATATCGTTTATTGCGGTTATCGCGAATTCATTTCATGAAATAGTGGCACATATTTCCGTCATTTCGATTTTTTTAAAGGTCTCTTCGGGGGGGGGGGGGGGCGGGGGCGGGGGGGTTGGTGATGGGAGAGTTAGTCAGCCAGCCAACAGCCAGCTATTTAGCCAGCCAGTCAGTTAGCCAGCCACCCAGTTAGCCAGCCAACCAGTTAGCCAGCCAGCCAGTTAGTCAGGCCGTTAGTCAGCCAGGCAGTTAGCCAGCCAGCCAGCCATTTAGCCAGCCAGTTAGCCAGCCAGCCACGAACAATATCAAGGATTTTAAAATAAAACTTTAAGAACATCATTTCGGCTAAACAATTTGTATCACAAAAAATTAAATGAGTTGGTAAACCATTTAAGATCTCTGTGCTGTAAATGATGTGTAGTTCATGTGTGTAAATAATGTGTAGTGCATGTGTGTAAATAATGTGTAGTGCATTTGTGTAAATAATGTGTAGTGCATGTGTGTAAATAACGTGTAATGCATGTGTGTAAATAATGTGTGATGCATGTGTGTAAATAATGTGTAGTGCATGTGTGTAAATAATGTGTAGTGCATGTGTGTACATAACGTGTAATGCATGTGTGTAAATAATGTGTAGTGCATGTGTGTAAATAATGTGTAATGCATGTGTGTAAATAATGTGTAGTGCATGTGTGTAAATAATGTGTAGTGCATGTGTGTAAATAACGTGTAATGCATGTGTGTAAATAATGTGTAGTGCATGTGTGTAAATAATGTGTAATGCATGTGTGTAAATAATGTGTAGTGCATTTTTTAAAAATAACAGTACATTTTGTTTTTTGTTGTTTTCCATATTAATTTTTTTTTTTTTGGTTTGTTTTACCAAGTGTTTTTTAAAACAATTTATTGTCTTGTCAAATTATAGATTTCAAATTGATTAAACTCACATTTTAAAATAAACAAACATGCCCTGTTAATTCCAAATCTTTCCTTTAGTGAAGCCTACATTTTTGATGTATGTGTAGATGCATATGTTAAGGTTACCAGACGTCCGTATTTGGTACGTATAGTTTGTATTTTCGACCCCCTTCTCCATTCTAATTTTTGCGTCCATATTTGTCTATACTTTCCACTCGTCTTTCCCTTCTGGCTTTTCCGTATTTTTGGCATAGTTAACTTGCTTGCCTTATTTCTATTTGTCTTACCTTATTTCTATTTGTCTTATCTTATTTCTTTTTGTCTTATCTTATTTCTTTTGTCTTATCTTATTTCTATTTGTTTTATCTTATTTCTATTTGTCTTACCTTATTTCTATTTGTCTTATCTTATTTCTATTTGTTTTATCTTATTTCTATTTGTCTTACCTTATTTCTATTTGTCTTACCTTATTTCTATTTGTTTTATCTTATTTCTATTTGTCTTACCTTATTTCTATTTGTCTTATCTTATTTCTATTTGTCTTATCTTATTTCTCAGTAAGGCCAAAGAAATGAATAGTTTCAGCGCCATCGTGCGAAACATGTCTTGTTAACTCATTATTGGAAATGAAATCTTCTCAGGGAATGGATTGATTGATTGAATATTTCTATAGCGCTTGCGTCCATGCTACTTTGGCAAGCTCACTGCGCTCGTATAGTCTATAAAGCTGTACGCCAGGGATATAAGTTCCATTACAACATTATAAGCTCAGTCATATTTAAATTTAACCTCATCAACTGTCTATCCTGTGTCAACCTGAATGTTAAAAGTATATCCAGTTATTGAATCAGCTAAAATACACATTTTGATCCCCCATTTAGTTGCACTACTCTTTTGCTGTCCTCTCGGACACTATTTCTCAGCTAAGTGCTATATTTTATATATATACTAGCGGATATACCCGGCAAATTTGCCGGGATAGAATGCGGAACGAAGGTACTTCTTCAGTCTACAGCCTTATAATTTTTACGATCCCGGTGGGCTCCCAATTCCATCGGTATCCCGCTAACGATAGTATACCGTTTGCCGGTTGGATTCTGATCCCTCTGGATCCCAATTCCGGTATGATCCCAATCATGTCGGTAATACGATCCCGGTGGTATCTCGATACCAGTGGGATAACGATAGCTGTCGGATGCCGATACCCGTGAGGTACCGGTCTAAGCCTATTGATATTTATGTAGCTTAAATAAGGAAAAATGAAATGGGGCCCCGGGCCCCAGAGAAATAGACTTTATGAGTTAAGTACCCTTCGGTATTAGAACATAGACAATGAAGTGTACGTGTACTAAGTTTGTCCAAGATCCATCTTCTCATGTCGGAGGATTTGTCGCTCATTTCATTTATCAAGCTCATAAAAGTAAAAAATAATTTCGGGGCCCCCGGCCCCCAAACGGAATGTCATAAAAATTTCATAAGAGTTCCTTCAGGATAATGATGGATATATGTGCCAAATTTGATCAAGATCTATCCATCCATGTAGGAGTATTAAGCCTATTGACCTATAGAACTTTCTGGAACATTCCAGATTAAATGTATTATCCTCCTCGAACTGTGTAAAAACTGTCTTTTCTAAGTAATTATTCTTCGAATAAGAAAAATTATACAACTAAATGCATTTATATAACTATAGTACATTTAAGTTAAAAGAGGGGCCCCTGTAGGGGCCCATTTCATAAAGTACCGTTTTTGTTATGTCTAAGATTGGGGGGGGGGGGGCTATAAAAATCAGTCAGATAAATTATGGAGTTGAAATTTAAAATGTGTCCCATTAAATTCGGTTAAAAAATACCATAGATATAGTGTTTTAAAGTTATCGAACTTTCTGGAAAATTCTAGATTGGATATAATTAGTTTTAAATCCACCGATATTTCATTACGACAGTGAAGTGTATTGCTACCATTCTAGGTCTATATCCATCAATTCACATAGAACCTATAGTGTTGTCTAAGCGTATTGATATTTATAAAGCTTATATAAGGAAAAATGAAATGGGGCTCCTTGCCCCAGAGGGATGGATATTATGAGTTCGGTACCCTTTGGTACTTGAATATGGATAATCATTTGTATGTGTACTAAGTTTGGTCAAGATCCATCTATTCTTGCAAGAGTATTTGTCGGTCATTTTATTTATATAGCTCATATAAGAAAAAAAACGAATTCGGGGCCACCGGCCCCACACGAAATGTTATTAAAAGTTGTCAACCCCTTAAGAGTTCCTTCTGGATAATGATGGATACATGTGCCAAGTTTGGTCAAGATCCATCAATCCATGTAAAAGCCTTTGTGGAACAGACAAACCCACAAACAAATTTTCACTTTTATATATATACTAGCCGATATACCCGGCGTGGCCCGGGATTGCATTAGGACCCCGATCCCGGTGGCCTACAGATCCCGTTAGTATACTGTTCTCTATGGGATCCCATTTCATCTAGGGACCCTCCTTTCCAATATTATCCCATTTCCTGATTTGGTCGTGACATAGATATAGCATTTTAAGAATATCGAACTTTCTGAAAAATTCTAGATTGGATATTATTAGTTTTACATCCACCAATATTTCTGTTCGGACAGTGAAGTGTATTGCTACCACCCTAGGCCTATATCCGTCAAATGACATAGAAACTAATGTGTTTTATAACCCTATTGACCTATAGAACTTTCTGGAACATTCTAGATTAAATGTATTATCCTCCCCGAACTGTGTAAAAACAGTCTTTTATTCGTAATAATTATTCTTCGAATACGAAAAATTATACGACTAAATGAATTTCTATAACTATAGTACATTTAAGTTAAAAGAGGGGCCCCGGGGGCCCATTCCATAATTGTACCGAATTAGTTTTGCCTGAGATGGGGCCCTATAATAATCATTCAGGTAAGTTATGAAGTTACAATTTTAAATTTGTCCCATTAAAATATATTGAATAATGCCATAGATATAGTTATAGTTTTAAAGTTATCGAACTTTCTGGAAAATTCTAGATTGGATATTATTAGTTTTACATCCACCGTTATTTCCATATGGACTAAGAAGTGTATTGCAACAAAGCTAAGCCTATATCCATCAATTCACATAGAACCTATAGTGTTGTCTAAGCCTATTAATATTTATATAACTTATATAAGGAACAATGAAATGGGGGCCCCGGCCCCAGAGGAATGGATATTATGAGTTCAGTACCCTTTTGTATTTGAGTATGGATAATTAAGTGTATGTGTACTAAGTTTGGTCAAGATCCATCCATTCATATAGGAGTATTAAGCTTATCGCTATTTATAAAGCTCATATAAGCAAAAATGAAATGGGTCCCCCAGCCCCAGGAGAATGGATATTATGAGTTCAGTACCCTTCGGTATTTGAATATGGATAATTAAGTGTACGTGTACTAAGTTTCTGGATAATGATGGATACATGTGCCAAGTTTGGTCAAGATCCATCAATCCGTGTAAAAGCCTTTGTGGAACAGACCCACAAACAAACAAACCCACAAACAAATTTTCACTTTTATATAAATATATATGATATGATATGATATATAATGATATATATATATATATATTAATTTTCTGTTTTGTCTGTTGTTTGTTCGTTGACGAAGGCTTCCTGCCGACACGATCGTTTTCTTGTTGCGTTCCTTTTTTTCAAGTTTAACCATACTTTTTTTCACTCATTTCCTACTTACCCATGGATCTCTTTAATATACCGTGTACTCGCCAATTTGGAACTGTGACTTTGTTGCTTTGTAGACTACTCAAATGAGTTGATTGGTAACATATACACGTACCAAGTACTCGGTGTTACTAGTGTTTTAGTGCATCACAATCTTGTCTATCAACTCAGTTCATCTATGCCACGATCAGACGTTTATATACATTTAACTCCACGCCAGCTAATCTGGTTCTATCGATGAAAGCGTGACACCTCACTGCGCTCATTGAACATATGTCAGGACTACAATCTTTGGAACTTAAATAACAAACATCTGGAAAGATTAAGTGGTCGTCTAGACGTTAACTCGGGTGTTAGGCGGGGGGAGGAGGCAGGGGGCAGTGGCGTAGCAAAGGGGGGCATCATGCCCCGGGCACTACTCACAAAGGAGCGCCAAATGGTCTATTTGACATATAATATTGTATGGTTTTCGAATGGGGGGGGGCGCTAAAAAGGTATTGTGCCCCGGGCGAGAGTTAAGCTCGCTACGCCACTGGAAGGGGAATCCTTAAACGGTTGCAAATGTCCGTTGGGATTGGTATCGGCAAAATGTGCAACTTAAAATATGCCGCGAGAACTGCAATAGATGTAAATCAGATAAATAGAACGATATATGGAAGGTGGATAAATAGAACGATGTATGGAGGGTGGATGAATAGAACGATATATGGAGGGTTGATAAATAGAACGATATATGGAGGGTGGATAAAAAGAACTATATATGGAGGGTGGATGAATAGAACGATATATGGAGGGTGGATGAATAGAACGATATATGGAGGGTAGATAAATAGAACGATGTATGGAGGCTGGATGAATAGAACGATATATGGAGGGTGGGTAAATAGAACGACATATGGAGGGTGGATAAATAGAACGATGAATGGAGGGTGGATAAATAGAACGATGAATGGAGGGTGGAAGAATAGAACGATGTATGGAGGGTGGATAAATAGAACGATATATGGAGGGTGGATGAATAGAACGATATATGGAGGGTGGATGAATAGAGCGATATATGGAGGTGGATAAATAGAACGATGTATGGAGGGTGGATAAATAGAACGATGAATGGAGGGTGGATGAATAGAACGATGAATGGAGGGTGGAAGAATAGAACGATGTATGGAGGGTGGATAAATAGAACGATATATGGAGGGTGGATAAATAGAACGATATATGGAGGGTGGGTAAATAGAACGATATATGGAGGGTGGATAAATAGAACGATGAATGGAGGGTGGATGAATAGAACGATGAATGGAGGGTGGAAGAATAGAACGATGTATGGAGGGTGGATAAATAGAACGATATATGGAGGGTGGATGAATAGAACGATATATGGAGGGTGGATGAATAGAGCGATATATGGAGGTGGATAAATAGAACGATGTATGGAGGGTGGATAAATAGAACGATGAATGGAGGGTGGATGAATAGAACGATGAATGGAGGGTGGAAGAATAGAACGATGTATGGAGGGTGGATAAATAGAACGATATATGGAGGGTGGATAAATAGAACGATATATGGAGGGTGGATGAATAGAACGATGTATGGAGGGTGGATAAATAGAACGATATATGTAGGTTTCATATTAGGCTTAAATTTTACACTTTGCATTTAACAAATATCAGAAGTAGATTTAACAAAATAGGAATGCAGATTAAATAAAAAAATGTTTTCAAAAGAAGTTCTATTCATTATAGACTGGAATGTTTTCCAGTTTGCACCGTTCAGTTGTGTCATTATGAAAAATATCTAGAAATGTGGTCATGAAACTCAACAATTATTTACAGCAATGAATCTATCAGACGTTTTGCCAATTCAAGCGTTCAATTTCAGAGATTTAATCACTAATAACATAAATCATTTCTTTGCATGATATGCTTGATGTATGAAGTTCAATAAGTGTGAACAAATTTGTCGTTTGTGTTCATTAGAGCGTTAACAAATGTCCGCCCAAACCAATTAGACTCGAAGCTATGGTTATTGTCAACACTTCAAACCAAAACACAACCGTCTGCATTAGGCCAAAATTGCCCCCCCCCCCTTTCCTTTTTTATGTAAGAAAGTACCGACCGGAACAGACAACCCTCGTAACCCACTCATGAGACAGTGCGTACAAACAGAACAACCTGCGTTGAGACTTGTGACAGCTGTTATTTAAAACGCTGATCAGGGTCTAATATAATTGGATTGTTAAGGGCGACATGGCCTGGTGGCTTTCTTGCTGTCCTGCGAAAGCAGGAGCGTCCCCGAGGTGACTTGGGGGCGTCCACATGGGGTTTGCCTCGTCGTGGCATGGCAGACTAGTAAGAAGGACTGTCCTTCCGAAGCTAAAAACCCCAGCCGACCGCATGACTCCCATAGCAACGTGAGTAGTAAAGTCATAAAATGATTACTTGTTGCCGTTGATTGATATGAGGTTTGGGTGGCAGTGACAACCCATGCCGATGATTTTAGCTACGCGGCCATGACAAAGCCGCTACTAGGCAACCGTTTCGTACCAGCTTTCCGTCCAGACCGAAAGACTCCCTGGGCGGTGGGGGGTTGTAACGGAACACCTTGCCTCCGGAGTAGAAGCAAACCCGCCCAGACCCTAAGGGAAAGTCTGCTGCGAACGCTTTAAACGCAGCGTTTTCGGCCGACCGGGCGTCTCCCAAGCCAGGAGGGAGGTTCCCGGCGTGCTTCAGCACGGTCTGGCGACGGGGAGACCCGGCGTCGGCCCGCGTGGGGGTGTGGGGGGTCATTAAGAGCTCGCGCTCCAGCCCACCGACACCATTTCCCTATTTCACGTTTTCAGTTCCTTTCATGTGTTGTTTGAAATCAAAATATTGTAAACTGCTTTTCAAATATATATATCCGATTTGGTGCATGAATTATCGTCATGCTAATGACATGTTGTTGTTTTTTACAAAATAACTCGAAAGATCTGTTTACATAGTACTCAGTAATATGGTCATATGGTTACAGTAATATTAAGTCCACTGTATGTTCAGCTTGCATGTGATGTATATTTTGTTGCGCTACGCCAGTGCTTCTTAAAATTTGTCAATACCCGGTGACAGATTCAGGATTTCACCAGACGCCCTGTCTCATAGACAGGCTCGTGCTGCACTAAGCCATAGAAGTGTTTAAAGTAGTCGTATGTTATGTTTTTGTTGTGTTTGGCTTAGCAGAAGTTGTAAATGGTGTTATTGTGGATGTTTTTGTTGTGTTTATTGGACATAGTAAAGAGCGGTATTAGAAATTGCAGTCATGCCACACTTAACAACCAAAAGGCTCTGCAAAGTTATCGACTTTTTTACTTGATCTACACAAATCCTATTTCATGACTTCGTGTATCATGACGTCATATGACTTTGTTTATCATGACGTCACGCTCAGAATCCGACGATCAACAAACGCATTCTTTTCGAGACATGAATTATGGGAGATATTTTCATAAAATATGTACAGCATAACGTGAAATACATATCGTCGTTGACATACGGTAAATCTATTTTTTCAAGTTTAAACATATTTTGTTACACTAAAATCATTTTACCCGGTGTTGTAACCAAAAGACAGTTTGATTGCCCTCCTCCTGCACATGTCACGTGATCAAACTAGTAGGAGGGTAGACAATAAAGCTGTGATCCATACAATCATTTCTATGATGGCTGCACCTATTGGTACCCGGGTACCAGAATTGAGAGCTTAGAATTAAAAAACGATTTAAAATATTATTGTTGGGTTTGTAAGACCAAATGAGGTATCAAATAAAAGTTAATTGAATGTACTATACGTTTGAAATCTTAATTCTTCAGTTTTACTAAATAAACTACTACAAATGACATCCGAATAACATTGAGTCTGATGGTACCCGGGTGCGAATGGCGGCGCTGCGTGTCTGGGTCCATTTTGACTAAATTGTGCACTTCTCATATAAGCGTACAGGTATTCTTCTTTTCTTTTTCTTATGCTTTTTGTTTCTCTATTTCATTTTGACAAAGCCCTAAGAACAAATGCCCCCCATAGCTCTCAAGGCCTGATTTCATTAGATGTGTAAACAAAATTTAGAACTACATTACCACCAACCACTCACACACTCGGTAGACTGACCACATTAATGAAGTAGCTCAAACAAACATAAAACTGTTTGTATTAAAACTTTAAAACAACGATTCAGAGACAACTTCTTAAAGCCTTGTATAAGTGTTGAATAGTGCAAAACTAATTGTAGGTGTGCGCAAAAATACACCCCGGTATTTTGAATTTATCCAACATTTTCTTGGTAGACGATCCTTCCCCTCCACACTTTCGTTCAGGATCCCATTGCCCCCTCGATATCTGCTTCCTCCCCCATTGCCCCCTCGATATCTGCTTCCTCCCCCATTGCCCCCTCGATATCTGCTTCCTCCCCCATTGCCCCCTCGATATCTGCTTCCTCCCCCATTGCCCCCTCGATATCTGCTTCCTCCCCCATTAAAGGGAAAGAACCGGCATTTTTTTATACAAAAATCACTGGATGAAAGTAATTAAAATAATTTTACTAAACTGACAAATGATAAGTTTCCTTAAGTTTAGTATAAATGGTTGGATTATAAAGTTTACCATAAACGGTTCGATTATAAAGTTTTGTATAAATAGTTGGACCGTAAATATTCTACATAAGAAGTAAACGAGGGGTAGAGCAAACTATTCCAGTATACCAGTTTTATTCCGTTATACTAAGTGTTGGTCTCGGTTTACCTGAATTCATCGCGCAACTAATGTTTCATCATCATCATCATCATCATCGCCTGTCGTCCCGTCTGGGGCATAGATCACAAACAAAGGCTCTCCAGGCATCCCGGTCTTGGGCAAGTCTCTCCAGCTGTCCCCAGTTGTGCCCACACTTTTTGGTGTCTGCCTTCAACTCGCTTCTCCAAATCATTTTGAGTCGACCTCCTTTTATTTTGCCCTGGGTGTTCCAAGTAAAGGCTTGTCTCGTGATACTGGATGTGGACTTTCTGATGGTGTGGCCAATCCATCTCCATCTGCGCTTGTAGACTAGCTCTTCCACTGGTTCTTGTTGTGTGAGCCGCCAGAGATCTTCGTTGGTGATGACGTTGGGCCAGCGGATTCGGAGAACCATTCGGAGACTTGAGTTGATAAACGTCTTAGCTTTTTTGAACCAGCTGCTTTTGCCATGTTTCTGCTCCATATAGCAAGACAGGCTTCACTGTGGTGTTGAATATCCTTTCCTTGGTCTGGAGGGTCAAGTTGCTGCAGCTCCAGACTTTTTAGCTGGTTAAATGCAGCTCTTGCCTTGCCAATTCTCACTTTGATGTCGGTGTCTGTCCCTCCTTGTATGTCAATGAATGTTGCTGACGAGGTATGTAAAGCTATCTACCTCCTCAAGGTTTGTTCCTTCCAGTGCTAATGTTTAGTATCTCTGAATTCATGACGCCACTAATGTTTGGTTTCCTTTAATTCATGACGCAAGTAATGTTTAGTGTCTCTGATTTCATGATGCCACTAATTTTCAGTCTCTGAATTCATGGTGCCAATAATGTTTAATGTATCTGAATTCATGACGCCACTAATGTTTAGTTTCTCTGGTTTGTTTGTATATTTAACAAGTTTCAGATTTTGAATGATTTCCCATCGATGTTTAACACGTGCTCGACGTCATGAGCAGAATGCACACACAATCTACACACCACACACGAGTTACTCTCATTGTCATTGTACATACAACACACATGTTACTCTCTCATTTTACACACTTTTAACATGTCACCTATCTAACTGTTCAATCCATAGTACTCCCGAAAGTACTATTTTAATACATTCCATGATATCAATATTTTATATATCCCAAAATATGAACTCAGTAATGCGCATCAAGATACTACTGAATTAACGTATTACATCATAGTAGGTGTATTACAACTATTTTAGGTGTATTCCATTATACTAGGTGTATCCATTATTTTACTAAGGGAAAATGGTAACAAAGGTATGGGACAAAGGTGGTGGATAAAGGTAGGGGACAAAGGTAGGGTTTCCCAGATTCTGTTAAATCTGAATCCCAAAAAATAACCTAAAAATTTCTGTCAGAACTTAACTGACCTGTATTGCATAAGTAGAGCATTAGTTCTGACCCCCTCCCCTTTCCCTTCTGTCGTGACGCGATCTGTCAGCCCGTGAACTGACTTGATCAATAATCGTCAGCCCCACATCCTGTTACCTTTATTGACTTAATACATCAGTTCCAACAAAAATTCCCCGTTTGAAATCGGGTCTATTTATTCGTTGAATCATTAAGTTATGTTGAAATCTGGGAAGTTTGGCCCAGAGGCTGGTGCTGATTACGATAGGACAACAGAATATTGAGTACTCTTATCTAGAGGCTAGTATTGAGTACGATAGGACAACAGATGATTGTGTACACTCTCAACTAGAGGCTAGTATTGAGTACGATAGGACAACCGAAAATTGTGTGCTCTCACTTTCATTTAATTTGATTGATTATATTTTTGCTGAAATTTTGAATTAATCCAAAAGTAAGTGCCAAAAGATTTGTTTTTATTGCAAAATTGGTTTTATAGCAAGATTCTTGCCAACAAATGGGCAAAGCTTAATCGATGTGTTTTTTAAATAAAATTTAAAACAGTTTTAAAATATATTCGACGTTTAATATAAATTTCAATTTGATTACCATCCGTTTTTAACAGCCTCTAATATATTATATAAGTTATTCAATTTGAAATTATTAACACAAATATATTTAGACGTATGAACTTTATGTTCTTAAGTCTACTCTATTTTCGTCCGAAGCAATGTGCGTCCGCCATCTCCTGCTCCTGCTGTTGTTGTGTACTAGTGTGGAGGAAAGTTTGGCTCGAGTCAGACTGACGAGGATTGGTGGTAGCACTTACCGAAGTCGTAGCACGAACAGCGCTAGTTCCTTGACACGGGCTACAAGTAAGTCTGAGCAAACTAGTCTCCTTGTACTGATAGACGGTGCAATTAATTTGACTGTAAAGTTAGCTTGATGGTACAGCTTGAATAATGGGACATTTAGAATGGTGGTACAGCTAGTTTAACTGATGGTGGTACAGTTAGTTTAACTGATGGTGGTACAGCTAGTTTAACTGATGGTGGTACAGTTAGTTTAACTGATGGTGGTACAGTTAGTTTAACTGATGGTGGTACAGCTAGTTTAACTGATGGTGGTACAGTTAGTTTAACTGATGGTGGTACAGTTAGTTTAACTGATGGTGGTACAGTTAGTTTAACTGATGGTGGTACAGTTAGTTTAACTGATGGTGGTACAGTTAGTTTAACTGATGGTGGTACAGTTAGTTTAACTGATGGTGGTACAGTTAGTTTAACTGATGGTGGTACAGTTAGTTTAACTGATGGTGGTACAGTTAGTTTAACTGTATAATTAAAATGACGTTAGAAAAAGAATGACAGTTCAATTTGAAATTGAGAAAAATTAAACGTGATGGTACAGTTAAAAGGGTGGTATGGTTAAAATGATGGTACAGATAAAATAATGGTCACGTTAAATGGTGGTACTGTTCAGAGGCATCCTTCCCCTCCTGACAGGTGGTAGCGAAACTCCCCTTCTCCCCTCGACTTTGGTCAATTCTGACATTTCTGCCTGGTATTCAACTCTAGAGTTCACTATAAACATTTGTCATTCCAAAATGTCAAGTTAAAAAATTGTTGGAACATTGAAGTCTTTAAATAAAGATTTTCATAGCCAAATTTTACAATGTCGCTGATAGCTCCATGATTTTTAACAGGTTTTTTTATCAAATCGCAACCAGAATTTTTTCAAAAATGAATTTTATCAGGCGTATATATTTTGTAGTTGCCTCATGGTCGAGCGATCGAAATTGTGTCATTTCAAATGTTTGGTCTGGGGTTCAATCCCCAGATAAGCCAACTGTGTCATTGAAAAGGTTTGGTTTAGGGTTTCACCCCCAGATAAGCCAGTTGTGTCATTGAAAAGGTTATATGCCAGTTGTCATTGAAAAGGTTTGGTCTAGGGTATCACCCCAAATAAGCCAGTAGTGTCATTGAAAAGGTTTGGTTTAGGGTCTCACCTCAGAGAAGCCGATTTTGTTTTAATGATCATTTTTATTTTTTTATTTCCCATATTAGTTTTGTCATCTAGGGAAATTCAAACCCCGACAGGTAGGGGTGGTAATTTTAGCCTTCTCCCATCTCCTCTACCATCCGCTGCTTCTTGAATTGGCAAAACAGCTCCCCCGCCCCCCACACACACCTTTTAAAATGCTCCTCGTACTGTTAAAATGGCAGGACAAGTAGAGTCCTGATTTTATAAAAATGAAAGCATAATATCAAGTTGAGGTACAACTAGAATGATACCAAAAAAAATGATTGATAGATACTATATCATTTTCTAAAGATCAATGTCCGTGTTAAGTAAATCAAGTCAAACAGAACTACTAACTATGTCACTTGAGTAAATCTAGTCAAACAGGACTACTAACTATGTCACTTAAGTAAATCAAGTCAAATAGAACTACTAACAATTGCAGTTAAGTAAATAAAGTCAAACAGAATTACCAACCTGTTTGGGAATCTTTTAGCCCAGCCCTGGCTCAACTTTTTTTATGTTTGTTCTCATTGCATATTCAGGGGCATAACTCCATTTGGAAACGTACACGTTTTTTAGTTTTTAAAGGAATATTATGGAAAGTTGTTGACACGTTTACCGCGCCAGACCATGGTATCGTAATCGTTGCATGATCTATTAATGTATCATGACATCGTAATCGCCTCATTATCTACCAATGTACCATGAAATCGTAATCGTGCATTATGTATTAGTATTAATTTTTTAAGTATGTTTCAATATCACTTCATGTAGTTGGGTAAAGAGTTTACAAAAGGCTTAAAGAAATAATTTAAAAATTCTCAACCGTGATCTTTAAAGCTAAATTAGGCTGATTTGATTTAGTTCAAGGGGAATCAATTCTCTCAAGAATTATTTTTTTTTAAAATATTCGTTAAAGTTACAATAGTTACAATTACAAGTTTGTTAAAGATTTATGTATCATGTTTATTTGTTTGTGATTTGTTAAAGAAATTATAGCTAGATTACGCAAAGCTATGTTTTAAAATTCCTTCAAAGATTTTGATTTTTATTTCCCCAGCTTGCCTCCCCTTCCCATGGTGGCTACTGACTTCCGGAATAGTTGCCATGGCAACACTTAAAAACCCCATGTATTTATAGAGTAGTTAGATTCGTCTCTTCTCCTATAAACCGGTTAGAATCATTATGAAATGATAATTTTTATTTTAAAAAATGTAAAGGAGGGATACTTAATTAAAATAGTTTGTCACCTATTAAAGTTGTGTCCCTTGCTGCCGTTCTGTAACAATATGTATGTATGATAATCCTGAACAATTTAATTTCCTAGAAATGTGGATTTGGTTGCCCGAAGCCGTGGCCCAATAACTAGCATAACTGTACTCTTCAGTCGATCCAAACATTGTGTACTTCATTGAAATAACATGTGGTTATTACCTTAACATACGTATTATTGGAAAACCTTATGTTGCATTAAAAGTACCGACACATATTTCAAAGTTGTACTTATTATAGTAATGTAAGTACTCTGTAGTAATGTAATTACTAAGACTTAGTGATAATAGGTGAGCTAATAAACGTTATCTTTACATTATAGCTTGTGTATGTTTAAAATGTTTCTCTATAAGTCTATGTCTCATTGTCTACGTCTTATAGTCTACGTCTCTTAGTCTACATCTCTTAGTCTACGTCTCATAGTCTACGTCCCATTAAGTACGTCTCATTGTCTACGTCGCTTTGTCAACGTCGCATTGTCTTCGTCTCATTGTCTAAGTCTGATTGTCAACGTCTCATTGTCTAAGTCTGATTGTCAACGTCTCATTGTCTACGTCGCATTGTCTATGTCCCATAGTCTACATCTCATTGTCTACGTATCATAGTATATGTCTCATTGTCTACGTCTCATTGTCTACATCTCAGTGTGTACGTCTCATTGTCTACGTCTCATTGACAACGTCTCATGTCTACGTACCATAGTGTACGTCTCATTTTATACATCTCTTTTTCTAAGTCTCATTGTCTACGTCTCCTTGTCTACGTCCCATTGTCTACGTCCCATAGTCTACGTCTCATTGTCTACGTCGCATTGTCTATATCCCATAGTCTACATCTCATTGTCTACGTATCATAGTATATGTCTCATTGTCTACGTCTCAGTGTCTTTGTCTCCTTGTCTACGTCTCTTTGTCTACGTCTCATTGTCAACGTCCCATTGTTTGCGTCCCATAGTCTACATTTAATTGTCTATGTCTCATTGTCTACTTCTCATTGTCTACGTCTCATTGTCTACGTCTCATTGTCTACGTCTCATTGTCTACGTCCCATAGTCTACGTCTCATTGTCTACGTCCCATAGTCTACGTCGCATAGCCTACGTCTCATAGTCCACGACCCACATTTTCTTCCCATAGTCTACATCTCATATTTTACGTACCTTAGTCTACATCCTATAGTCTGTGTCTCAAAATCAATGTTCTAAAACGTATGAAATAATAACTTCATTGTATATCTTCTATTCTAATGTGTTGGGCATTAAGTACTAAATAAAGGGGGGGGGGGGCATTAGTTTAGAAAAAAGACATTGGGGGGGGTACATGAAAAGTTAGAGAGCACCCTGGTAATAATGAAAAATATTACAATGAAAACATTGGTGAAGACATTGGTGAAGACATACAATCTTGGAGGAAAATTGTCTGAAGACATTGGTGAAGACATACAATCTTGGGGGAAAATTGTCTGAAGACATTGGTGAAGACGTAAGATTTTGGGGAAAGTTGTCTGAAAACATTGGTGAAGACGTACAATCTTAAGGGGAATATTTGTCTGAAGACCATCAAAAGATGCAAACTGACAATCATTGAAGTGCATTTTAAGATATCTGGAAAAATACATTCTTCATGTGCATTTACTAAGGAGTGATAACGGGGAGTGAGGCAATATGAAGGTGAACTCAAGTAAAACGGTGTGAGCCAATGTAAAGATGGACTCAAGTAACAGGGAGATGAGGCAATATAAAGATTGACAAGTAACAGGGAGTGAGGCAATATAAAGATTGACTCAACACAATGAATAACTTATAAATGCTTATGAGACTAGAGAAATCTGGTCGTATAGTACAGGTGCTCTCAACATGTGGTCTGAGGAACCCTTGAAATCGTGAAAAGTGTTCAGGGGTACTTCAGCTTGGATTTTTATTGTAATTTTATTTTACACTTTTTATTCTCAAAAGGGTTAAATTTACTGTATTGAATATATTGTAAGTGGTTGTTTTTCAATTCAGTTGAAGTTGAAAATGTTTTCTCTTGGAGTCTATGAATGAAGTGGGGCACATTTTCTCTTGGTGTCGACAGATGAAGTGGGACACGTTTTCTCTTGGTGTCGACAGATGAAGTGGGACACGTTTTCTCTTCAAGATGGATACCATATTGTATCCAAGGTGGACACTTTATTGGGTACACTGTAAAGACCAATTTGGGTTAGAGATGAAGATCATATTACGTACAAGGTAAAGACCATATTAGGTACAAGGGGGAGACCATATTGGGTAATAGATGGAGGCCATATTGGGTAAAGGGTGGAGACCATATTATGAACCAGGGGTAGACCATATTAGGTGCAAGGTGGAGCCCATATTAGGTACAAGGTGGAGACAATATTGAGTACTAGGTAGAGAACATACTGGGTACAAGGTAGAGACCATATTGGATATGGTACTAAATGGAAACCATATTGGGTACTAGATGGAGACGATATTGGGTATTAGATGGAGACCATATTGGGTACTAGATGGAGACCATATTGGGTACTAGATTGATACCCTATTGGGTCTAGATGGAGATCAATTTTGCATGAGGTTACACCACTAATGGCGTATTTTTGCTTGATATTTAACATTAAATAAACGATTTATGGAGGTGGCATTTCAAGCTTCACATTGCAATATATAAACAAATTGTGTTGTCTGAGTGTTAATAAATAAACAAATTGTGTTGTCTGAGTGTTAATATATAAACAAATTGTGTTGTCTGAGTGTTAGTAAATAAACAAATTGTGTTGTCTGAGTGTTAATATATAAACAAATTGTGTTGTCTGGGTGTTAATATATAAACAAAGTGTGTTGTCTGGGTGTTAATATATAAACAAATTGTGTTGTCTGGGTGTTAATATATAAACAAAGTGTGTTGTCTGAGTGTTAATATATAAACAAAGTGTTTTGTCTGGGTGTTAATATATAAACAAATTGTGTTGTCTGAGTGTTAATATATAAACGAATTGTATTGTCTGAGTGTTAATAAGTGAAAATTGTAGATTTTGAAGTTGTAGATTTGATCATTGGAGATTTGAACATTGTAGATCTCGACGTTATATATTTCAAAGTTGTAGATTAGAAGGTTTTAGAGTTGAACGTTGTAGATTTGAACGTTGTAGATTGAACGTTGTAAATTTGAAAGTTTTAGATTTGAAAGTTGTAAATTTGAAAGTTTTAGATTTGAACGTTGTAGATTTGAAAGTTGTAGATTTGAGATTTTTAGATTGGATTGTTGTCAGATTTAATATGAACATTAAAAATATATAATATTTATGCATTAAATTTAATCTTTTAGTTTCGAATAAGTATCAGACAAAAGATCTTCTCTGTATCGAATAAGTATCAGACAAAAGATCTTCTCTGTATCCGTCAAATCAAATTGAGAACCTTCCATGAAAGCTTAGATAAATGTTTCATGAGTTTGAAGCAAGGTGTTTCATCTCATTGTTACACAAGGTAGATGTAGCGTAAGTTATTGTTTTGAAAGTTTGTATTTTCCTAATTTATAAAATTACAATAATAAACAGACACAAGTTTCCTCGGAGATTGCTTTAAACATAACTATGTTTCCACATCTTTGAAAGTATGGCTTATACGCACTGCCTTTTAACAGGATGTTTTAGAGTTCTTTAGAAAGGAATGCCAAAGATGGGATTGAACACGATGAGAATTGTGTATCTTTTTACGGAGAGGGCATGTGGTTTCAGAGGAGTGGGGGTACGCCTACAAAATCACTTTTATTGATTTTCCCAATGGTTTGAATGCTGAGCCTAGACGGTTGGTAAACTCATCCATTGAGAGGACCTGGATTTCCCCCTGGATTTGTTCCTGTTGCATTGTCGCAATTATCAGCGGTTCTAACATTGTGTAGAGCAACTGAAAAAAGAAAATAACTTTAAATTTCTAAAAATGCATTACGCAGAGACGTGTTTGATTACGAAATGTCTTTTTTGACATCGTGATATGTTTAATGACATGTTTTATGACATGTTTTATGACATGTTTTATCCTGATGTGTTTTATGACATGTTTTATGATATGTTTTATGACATGTTTTATTATATGTTTTATGACATGTTTTATGATATGTTTTATTATATGTTTTATGACATGTTTTATTATATGTTTTATGACATGTTTTATGATATTTTTATGACATGTTTTATTATATGTTTATGACATGTTTTATGATATGTCTTGATATGTTTTATGACATGTTTTATCCTGATATGTTTCAGTCTTTTATCATATTTGTATGACAAGTTTTATTGTGATATGTTTCATGAGTTGTTTTATTATATGTTTTATGACATATTTTATCATAAGTTTTATAAATCTTTAAAACATACCATATATATTGTTCGCTTTTACGTTGACATGGAATCATTTTTATGAAATCCTTTATGAAATCATTTTATGAAATATAATTATAAGAACCTTTTTATGAAGTCGAAAAAAAATAAATTTGAATGTACAATATTTTTTAAGTATGAAAATGCACTGAATGAAGTGAAAAGTTTATTAAATGAAGTGAAAAGTTTATTGAATGAAGTGAAAAGTTTATTGAATGAAGTGAAAATTATTATTCCTATTCAAAGAGATTAACAAAAAGAAATTTCAAACTTTCCATAACAGATGACGTATTTTTTGTAGTTTCGTTTCTTTTGTTCGATAACGCTTTAAAATGGCTGATTACAATTTTTATTGACTTAAAGGACGTAATGCAGCATGTGAGTCGTTCCTATCGTCAGGAATTGAAATACGTGTTTTGTGGTCTTTGTAGGACCGAGGTATGACTTGGATATGACTACGGTATGACTAGGTTATGACCAGGGTATGACTGGGGTATTGCTCTTACACCAGCTCATAAGAATAACGCTTGACACAAATGACGTTCAATTTTTAATTTTGAAACTTTTATAACAACAACACTACAATTACTAAAACAGCACATCCAATTAGTACCGTATGTTTCGCTAACAAACTTAGCCAAAAGTTACGTACTAAAGAGATCACTGGACTACACTGTTTACTACTTACTAAAGAGATCACTGGACTACACTGTTTACTACTTACTAAAGAGATCACTGGTCTACACTGATTACTACGTACTAAAGGGATCACTGGTCTACACTGTTTACTACGTACTAAAGGGATCACTGGTCTACACTGTTTACTACGTACTAAAGGGATCACTGGTCTACACTGTTTACTACGTACTAAAGGGATCACTGGTCTACACTGATTACTGAGTAATAAGGGGATCACTGGTCTACACTGGTTATTCTTTCACTCCCTGATCCGTTCTGCCCCCCCCCCTTTCTACCCAAATGTGCGACCCCTTTGTTCACACAAGTTATTACGCCAGCCTAACACCCGCACCTGGACTACTTTCATCAAATAATTGAAACTATTCTAACATAGAGCCAGAGAGTAAATAAACAATTTTTATCAATGCTAAACGCCAGTTGATAAAATTTAAAGCGGCCATTATTTTTATTTTTTTTCAAACCAGGACATTTAACAACTTTCCGTGCCATTTGTGTCCAAAATAAACAATGTTTATGTTTACACGGCATTTTTATCAAGCTGTTTAATGGAATTTTCTAAGCTCAAGTTGATTCATTTATTTATAACTTGATATTTGATTCTTTGATCTTTTCATTTATTAATCATTTGTTTAATTGTGTTGTTTTTACTGTACTGGTTGCAATTAATTTACTCTTTTACTTAACTGGTTGCAATTAATTTACTCTTTTACTTAACTGATTGTAATTAATTTACTCTTTTACTTTACTGGTTACAATAAATTTACTCTTTTACTTTACTGGTAGGATAAATTCTAAAAGAACTTAATTAAATGAGATTCCGTCCCTTTGACAGTTTTTCACGTCCTCAGCATAAAATCTAGAGAATTCAACATCAACATTATGTCATACTCTGTGATTATGAAATATATTAACATTGTTAACCAAGTAGAGTGGTCTTTAAAAGGTCATCTTTTATTTCAAAATGTATTTTTTATGTCTACAGACACTACGGAGGGATCATAATGTAATAATGTAACAATGTAATAGTGTAACAATGTAATAGTGTAACAATGTAATAATGTAACAATTTAAAAATTTAAAAAATATTGTTTTAAAAATCATTCAATTGATACATGGCATAGACAGAATCAGTGAGCAATCAGTTGTAACATTGTTAGACAGCTGCCCATCCAGACAGAATCAGTGAGCCATCAGTTGTAACATTGTTAGACAGCTGCCCATCCAGACAGAATCAGTGAGCCATCAATTGTAACATTGTTAGACAGCTGCCCATCCAGACAGAATCAGTGAGCCATCAGTTGTAACATTGTTACACAGGTGCCCATCCAGACAATAGCTTTGTACAAGAATGACACTGAGAAGAGAAAATTTAAAAAAAACGTGTCATCAATTTCATTAGAGATAACATCACATCAAACAACTGAAATACAAGCCTTTTACATCAAACAACTGAAATACAAGCCTTTTACATCAAACAACTGATATACAAGCCTTTTACATCAAACAACTGAAATACAAGCCTTTTACATCAAACAACTGAAATACAAGCCTTTTACATCAAACAACTGAAATACAAGCCTTTTACGTCAAACAACTGAAATACAAGCCTTTTACATCAAACAACTGAAATACAAGCCTTTTACATCAAACAACTGAAATACAAGCCTTTTACATCAAACAACTGAAATACAAGCCTTTTACATCAAACAACTGAAATACAAGCCTTTTACATCAAACAACTGAAATACAAGCCTTTTACATCAAACAACTGAAATACAAGCCTTTTACATCAAACAACTGAAATACAAGCCTTTTACATCAAACAACTGAAATACAAGCCTTTTACATCAAACAACTGAAATACAAGCCTTTTACATCAAACAACTGAAATACAAGCCTTTTACATCAAACAACTGAAATACAAGCATTTTACATCAAACAACTGAAATACAAGCCTTTTACATCAAACAACTGAAATACAAGCCTTTTACATCAAACAACTGAAATACAAGCCTTTTACATCAAACAACTGAAATACAAGCATTTTACATCAAACAACTGAAATACAAGCCTTTTACATCAAACAACTGAAATACAAGCCTTTTACATCAAACAACTGAAATACAAGCCTTTTACATCAAACAACTGAAATACAAGCATTTTACATCAAACAACTGAAATACAAGCCTTTTACATCAAACAACTGAAATACAAGACTACACATTAAACAGCAGTAATACAAGACTTCACATACGATTGTCTTACCATTTGATTGCGCTCCATTTCGATGATTGCATTTGTGGATAAGATGAAAGCCTAACCTTGAATCCGAAGAGCCGTGGTCTACTGATGACCCCCTGGTTAAACTAGGCACCCTAGGCTTCGGAGCTGGGATACCCACATGTTTAAAGCTACCTCTGACCCTGACCTTGGACCAGACCTCCGGTAAAAGAAAAAAATTCAGCAAGATGACTTGTAGTAGGACGAATGAACGGAGGGACATTTTGGTGATGTTAGAATTATGGTGATAAGTCTGTTCTTGTAGGTAGATGATAGTTTTCTTCTTGTATGTAGATGATCGTTTTCTTCTTGTATGTAGATGATCGTTTTCTTCTTGTATGTAGATGATCGTTTTCTTCTTGTATGTAGATGATCGTTTTCTTCTTGTATGTAGATGATCGTTTTCTTCTTGCAGGTAGGTGATATTTCTGTTCTTGTAGGTAAAACTTTTGTACTTGTTGGTGATACTTCTATTCTTGTAGGTGATACTTCTGTTAAAATAAGTGTTGTTTCAGATAGTGTACGTGTAAAGCTACTTCGGTTCTTTGAAAATCTATAATGGACATCAACATGGAGAACTATTCTAATGTATATTAACATGGAGAACTGATGGATATCAACAACTAGAAGTAATATATTGGATATGAATGTGGATTGTAATCTATTGGATATCAACATGGAAATATAATTATTGGATATCAACGTGGATTGTAATCTTCTGAATATCAAAATGGAGAAGTGGACAACAGCGAGACAATGAATTTCATAATATTTGAATATAAGTCTATTCTTCCAATAAACATAAAAATGATCCATTAGTTTTTAAGCCAATATTTAAATTATTTTGGTTGTCCTCAACAGCAATAAGATAATATTTATTGATGCTATTTATTGGCTATTTTTCAAATTTGACGTTTGTAGTGAATGATCACACACTGCTCTGTATGGTTATGCAGTATAACACACAGCTATGTGTGTGGCAGGTAGTATAAAACACAGCTCTGTGTAGCAGGGCAGTATACTAATCTAATCTACTTTAGAAAAACAGTAGACTATCGAGCCGAAGCTCATGAAATCTTCCCCAACTAATCCCGCAGCAGTCTTTATTTCCAGTCGGCCCGCGAAGCGGCACGCCGGGAGCTTTTCCGCCCCTCCGACAGCCTCACCCACCCTTCCACTGGATTGACTATGCGAGTTGGGCGGCACCAGACAAGGAACGCCTGGGGTGCTGCTTTCACACATCAACCGGGTCGGACTTTCTAGGGCTGGGTTGGATATCTTTTACTTCCTTATGTCCTCCCTTCCCACCCCGGGGAGACTCGTAGCTGTTTTACAGACGCCCTCTAAAAGGGTTTACGTGGTTTTCTGCGGTGTGACTAACTCACACCGCAGCTGGGACAGAAAGAGGTTGCCTAGGAGCAGTACCCCGAAAGACTGCATATTTAGAATCATCGGTGAGGGTCGCCACGTTCCCTCACCTCATATCCATACGGCAACAGTAAAAATATCCCAACCTGTCTCTGCGTTATACTAACCCATTCGTTACACTAACCCATTCGTTACACTAACCCATTCGTTACACTAACCCATTCGTTACACTAACCAATTCGTTACACTAACCCATTCATTACACTAACCCATTAGTTACACTAACCCATTCGTTACACTAACCCATTCATTACACTAACCCATTCGTTACACTAACCCATTCGTTACACTAACCCATTCGTTACACTAACCCATTCGTTACACTTACCCATTCGTTACACTAACCCATTCGTTACACTAACCCATTCTTTACACTAACCCATTCGTTACACTAACCCATTCGTTACACTAACCCATTCGTTACACTAACCCATTCGTTACACTAACCCATTCGTTACACTAACCAATTCGTTACACTAACCCATTCGTTACACTAACCCATTAGTTACACTAACCCATTCGTTACACTAACCCATTCGTTACACTAACCCATTCGTTACACTAACCCATTCGTTACACTAACCCATTCGTTACACTAACCCATTCGTTACACTAACCCATTCGTTACACTAACCCATTCGTTACACTAACCCATTCGTTACACTAACCCATTCGCTACACTAACCCATTCATTACACTAACCCATTCGTTACACTAACCCATTCGTTACACTAACCCATTCGTTACACTAACCCATTCGTTACACTAACCCATTCGTTACACTAACCCATTCGTTACACTAATCCATTCGTTACACTAACCCATTCGTTACACACAATTTACTGAAGTCGTCACGTTTCTAAATGTAAACATGTCATTTTGTAACATTTGGTGAACGTGAATGTTAATTTTACATACCTAAATTCTTTACATATGAAGAGAAAACTACTGTGCGTGCAATGCTCGTGCGATAGTTGAAAATAAATAAAACTATTTCTAAGAACTTGAGGACCTGATATGCCCTTTTACTCACAAAAAACTCTATCGACTATAGTTCATTATTGTGCATCCGGATATTTATGGTAGTTCCTTGACAATCTTTCTATTTTTAAACATACCAAGATTAATAGAGCGTAGAAAGGCCAAGATCATCTTATGATGATGTAGCCGCTACGTCACAGGCAGATAAAATAGGAGTTGATAGTAGCAAGCTCAGGATTTATAGTAGGGCTGAAACGGGGGATTTCATATCGTGGCAATCATGTGAACAATAGTATCATGCTAATCGTGTGCAATGTCATGACAATTATCAGTCACATGACTTCATCAACAATTAAAAAAAAAGTTTACATGGATAGAATAAGAAAACAATTATCTTCAGGCTTCATTAAATACACTACAGCAGCTTTTCCCAAACTTTAATTTCGTGACCCGGCAACATTTTTTGTCTTCTTAGGGTTACCAGGCAATTTTGCTTTCACGGTACAGGCATTTGAGAACCGCTGCACTACAGAAAATATTTCAAGCAATTTGTTCCGGTGGTTGGGGGGAGGCAGTATTTCTTTCAGAAATTTTCCACCGGAGGGGGGGGGTGATTTTCACATTTTCGGGGGGGGGGGCTGCGCCATTTGCCATCGGCCATAGGCTTAGCTAAGGGGTGACAGACGGAGCATATGTCCCGGGGCGCCAGTTAAGCAAGGGGAACGGGGACAAAAATAGCCTTTGATGGTATTTAATGGTTGAAAATAATCAGTTTCCGAGTTGAGAGGGGGGCGTAAAAATGAATTGTTTACCCTGACGCCAAACACTGTAGATATGCTCCTGCTAGTGTAGTCGAAATAGGGCGTATGGGGTGATCTACCCAGGAAACACTTTTTCTTTATATGCAGGTGTGGCATTTTCGGACAACTGCATAGTTTGTATCGTGATAGGGAGGACGGCAAAAATATTTGACCGCCCATAGCGACACTAATAGTAGCTGCGGCACAAGGCAGTGTACCAAAATCATCGATTTATTTCATCGGGAAGTGTGGCGGAAATTGAGAGCGCCGATGAATCTTGATCGGTGGAGGGGTCTGGGGAGCAGGTTGATTATTTCAAAACCATGAAGTACATCTTTTAGTATACTTGAATTCAATGTTTCTATTATACTTTTTGAACGGGGAAAGACAATGTTAAGGTTTCTTTGGAGACATTATGAGGTCTAGTGGCATACATAAACTGAATTCACTCAGTTTGTGGCGTGCCCCAGAGTAAATATTTGTCACAAGCTTATAATCAACCCCATGTGCCCCAGAGTAATAATTTGTCACAAGCTTATAATCAACCCCATAATGTACCATTGATCAGCGTAAATAAGAGGTGCAGTAATTTAGTGTGCTAATGACAGGGGTGCACATTCGAAATGCATGGGTGCGTTTTGGCGCATACTGGATTTGTTTCTTTCAGATAATTTTGAGTTTGCATTTCAAACTTTCGGGTGGGGAAAATGGCAAAATTAACCATAATAATGATCAAAGACATCTTAAATTCCGCACCAGTTTCCAGTTGTGTCACCCTTGAGGGTACACTTTGACCTAGATTATTCTCGCCCCTTAAAACTTTATAGTCCCCAGAATTTTTTTAATAAATTAAAAATAAAAGAATGCATTTTATGACATATCTGAATTTAGCTTACAACATTCTCCATTTAATTGTAGAGCAACGGTAGAGATCCTAGTTTTAAAAAATGTAGATGTCACCAATGTTGACCAAACACAACTTTCCAACAAAGTCTGTCTGAGAGAGAGAGAGAGAGAGAGAGAGAGTGCGTTGGCTCAGCCTTTATGATTTTTTCTTGCTGGCTATGAACGTGTGTGATCTTATTCAGGAGACATTAAATTCCTTTTCAAAAAATCGCGGTACAAATTTTGCGTCACATGATTAACAGCTTGAATAAGATATATGTCAGGGTATGAGAATCCCTGGGGGGTTTAGTTCATTCTGAATTCTTCAATATTTCTTTAATACTGCGTGTTTAGTTCTTATAGGAGTTCTTCATTAGATGTCATAGAGTTTTTAAAGGCTCAAGGGGAAAGAAATGTTGGTGTCATCTTTTCTAAAGTATGTTCAAGTAATCTCCCCTGTGGCTACACAACATTCAACAAAACAGGGGTAGGCTACCGCGGTCAATAAATGACCTCATAGAGTTAAAAATAAAAATCTTGGTTATAATAAAGGCTCTATAAACACACTTTAAATTATTTTATTTATTTTAAGAGAAAGCAATCGTGCTGATCTTAGGTATCTGTGATGAAGTGGGTGGGTTGTGATCTTAGGTATCTGTGGTGAAGTGGGTGGGATGTGATCTTAGGGGTATGTGATGAAGTGGGTTGGTTGTGATCTTAGATATATGTGATGAAGTGGGCGGGATGTGATCTTACATATATGTGATGAAGTGGGTGGGATGTGATCTTAGGTATCTGTGATGAAGTGGGTGGGATGTGATCTTAGGTATCTGTGATGAAGTGGGTGGGATGTGATCTTAGGTATCTGTGATGAAGTGGGTGGAATGTGATCTTAGATATCTGTGATGAAGTGGGTGGGATGTGGTCTTAGGTATCTGTGATGAAGTGGGTGGGATGTGATCTTAGGTATCTGTGATGAAGTGGGTGGAATGTGATCTTAGTTATCTATGATGAAGTTGATGGGATGTAACATCCAAAAAAATAGTTTTACAAAATATATTTCTTCAAAAAGTCTTTCAACTGAAGGTTGTTTAATTTGTGTGATATTACTAGATATCTTAATTAGTTTAATTAATCATTGTTTTATTTCAGACAATGAATCCCCACACCAACAGTTAATACTGAAGTTCAGTAGGCTTTCAAATGTTGCACTGTAGAATAAGTTAATAAATTATTTTTTTACGTTCAAATTGTACAATTTTTAAAGAAAGAAAAGTCTTTGGTTGACTTTTTCTATACAGGATGTTTTTATTTTGAGAAATGAAAACGATGGAAAAAGACAAGTTTTTGTTGTTGTTGTTTTGGCCAACAGAAAGAAAATTGAATCTATTAAAAAAAGGGCCTCATGTTGACTAGGGGGACCGGCTGCTAATTCTCCATCCCCAATGGGTGCTACCTCTCCACCCCCAATGGGTGCTACCTCTGCACTCCAGAAAGATTGTAGTATTCTACAGAGTCAGACAGATTGCAGCAGGTGAATCCTGTCAGCTATCCTATAAAATTTGATAAATTTTTTATCCCTTGATTAAATATTGTTAAACCATTTCTTCAATTTGAATTAATTAAAATGATAATATAGAAGTGATATGTAGTATTCATTATAATATACAAGTGTCATGTAATATTAATTGTTCAACATTGCGCGCCTTAGAGCTAAGACCAAAATAAGAAAGGTCATGCTACGTGAGCTCTTATTTGCAGATGACGCCGCTTTAGTATCTCACACAGCAGACGGCCTGCAGAGCCTTGTATCTAGTTTATCCGCTGCCTGCAAAGAGTTTGGCATGATCATCAGCTTAAAGAAAACCAACATTATGGCTCAGGACGCTGACTCTCTCCCCACTATCTCCATCGACGACTGCGACTTGGATGCTGTTGACAGATTCACATATCTAGGGTCGAACATTTCGAGCACCCTCTCAATGGAGGATGAGATATGTGGTAGGATAGGGAAGGCCGCAACTGTCATGGCGAGACTGAAGAAAAGAGTCTGGTCCAATGCCAAACTCACAATAACAACTAAGCTGCAGGTATACCAGGCCTGCGTACTGAGCACACTCCTCTATGGATGTGAGTCTTGGACCACATACAACAGGCACGAAAAAAGGCTCAATGGCTTCCACCTCAGATGCATGCGCCGCATCCTTGGCATCAAATGGCAGGGAAAAGTCCCCAACACGGATGTCCTGTCTCAAACAAATATGTGCAGCGTCAAAACCCTTTTAATCCAAAGACGCCTCCGCTGGCTTGGGCACGTCAAGCGAATGCAACCTGGTCGCATACCTAAGGACGTGCTGTACAGCGAGCTGGCGACAGGGAAAAGGTCAGTTGGACGGCCTCGTCTCAGATACATAGACATTTGCAAAAGAGATATGAAGGCGGCCAACATCAACATCTCAAATTGGGAGGACCTGGCGGGGAGGATCGATCCACATGGCGGGGCATCGTGAAGGAAGGATCACTACGTGCCGAGGAGGTCTACAGGGCGGAAGCAGCTGTGAAGAGAGCGCGGAGAAAGGCAAGAAAACACTACTCCACTGCATTCGTGTGCGGGACATGCACAAGAGACTGCCATTCAAGGATCGGTCTCATTAGCAACACGAAGAGCTGCAACCAGACAAGATAATCTATCGTCTCTCGTAGACGGAAAGATGCCATACCATACCATGTAATATTAATAATAATATACAAGTGATATGTAATATGCATAATAATATACACGAAATATGTAATATTCATTATAATATACAAGTGATATGTGATATTCATAATAATATACAAGTGTTATGTAATATTAATAATAATATACAAGTGATATGTGATATTCATAATAATATACAAGTGATATACAATATTCGTACTGTTATCAATATGGAGAAATTAAACTCATATTTAAGTGTATGGCTCGTTCTAAAAAATTACACAACAAAAGACGATATCAAATGATAAATACTATAACAAAGTAAACGATACTCAAACCAGGGCTTATTACAATTAATAAGATTTATTATGTTAATTATAATAAATTACAGAATCAAAAGAAGTATAATTAAAGTATTGACTTACAGTATACTGTTTGGCTTGTACCGGTACGATGTTAATAAAATACAATGTGCAAAAGTGGTACAATGGTGAAAAGAAATCTACACACACACAGTTCACACAATAAACAAAGCTATCTCGTAGCCAAAATAACACACGTTATAGTATATCATGATCAATGATCTGCCACTCCCTGTCATTTGTCTCCGCACGCTTTTATAGTTTATTCTACTCATCTTTCAAGAAACCGCCTTACGCATTGTTTCCCTTTCCAGTTTTATCCAGATTTTTCTACAAAGTTCTGAATGAAACAGACAATACTTATTTTGTTGCAAACAAGGTTAAAGGGAGACTATTAGTTTGCTACCCACACCTTAAATGCGGTCTTGAGTTATCAAGCGCAGTACCCCAGCCTAGGCCTAGGCTCACTTTTATAGCACTGAGTGACCGAGTGGTCTAAACTGAGCAAATCTCAAGTTGATGGACTGGAGTTCAATCCCCACCAAAGCCCAGTCAAGCAAAAATACCACCAGCACCCCGGGTGAATGGGACTTGCTAATCTTGGACGGCAACTCATCTAAGAGAAGGAAACTCTGAATTCAAACCAAACCCGGAGATGAAGTCCAGAAAGGCGGATAACATTGATACAATGAAACATTTCGACAACTCCTGCGACACCACTGGTGCCAAGCTGTATCATCCACATGATGTTCCGTTGGAGTTATCCAGCGGCGTGGAGAGTGGCGATTTGCTGTTATGAACCAGCTTATAATCCTAGAAGAATAATCCCAGGCCTTGTGAATTTCGTCCTGCGAATTCCACACCATCGTCACATTCGACGGACGGATGCCAGCAACCCCAGTCTAGAGCCAGGCTCCCTTATATAACGCAGTACCCCAGCCTAGGGCCATTTTCACTGCAGTACCCCAGCCTAGGGCCAGACTCATTTGTACAGCGCAGTACCCAGCCTAGGGCTAGACTCACTTATATAGTGCAGTACCCCAGCCTAGGGCTAGGCTCAATAAAAAAGGCTCACTGCGCTTCACATAAAATAAGCAATTACAGAAAATTATACATTTAATAACAATTGTACTATCCAAACCTGTCTAGCCACAACAGCATCATAGCGTTGTTTACCATCTAGAGGATATGAGAATGAGTCGGTATAGTACAGTTTAAAGAGGTGTGTCTTGAGGGCAGTTTTGAAGGCAGGGATGGTCGTTATGCGGATGTGTAATGGGAGATAATTCCATTGTTTTGGGGCACAGGAAGAGAAATATGGTTCCCCATATGTTTTAGTGCATGTTCTATGAACAGAAAGAATATGCGTGTCTGCGGAGGAACAATTCGCAGGGTGTTCGGGTAATTGAAAAGGTTGGGAAACACTAATCTTTAAGGTGTATGTCATATAATAAGCTGTTTACTGAAGTTTACTCTCAGTTTGGTATTTAGACTTTTATTCCAAACGTTTCGGTGTATACTGTATAACAATTCAGGTTTATCTTACTTTTATTAGTTTTAGTTGTCATTAATTTAAGCAGGAATTAATCTTTATACACATGTTAAATTATTTTTATCTCAATTCAATAATGTATTTTGTTTCAATATCTTAAGAATTCTTCTGTCAAAAATGACTTCACTACAATGTAATTTAGCGAAAAATACCACATCTCGTAAATATCTTCGATAAATCTAAAATCTTGGTACAACACTGACCCATACTGAGAAAATGGCTGCTGAAGTTAGAGAGGCGGAGCAAATTTTAAACGTATCTGATTCAGAGTCCGGGCAGTCAGATTTTATAGAAACTGAAATTCCTGGGAAAAGTAATAACAGCTTACTAGTAGCTAGTGATGAATTTGATGATATAAGCTATGAAGAGCTAAATAATGAGGCTCTTCAAGTAGCACCTACCGGGACGATAAATGCGCTAGTAAAAAGAAAAGTAAAGAGACAACATTCAATAATAGAAAATACGTGTGATGGAAGACAAAGTGCTGTTTCTGAGGATGACTTAACAAATGATGTCGAAAATGAATCTTCTGAGATTTCTGGCGATGATACACAAGATGATAATCTTGTTCTTGAGGTAATTTAGTGACTGAATTCACTGAATATACGTTAATCTAATCAGCATTGGCCCATTGTGAAGTGATATCACTGTGTTTTTTACCATGGCCGCCATCTTGGTTGCCGCTAGCCGCAAACTTATGTCCTAAATTTATCCCTAAACCTAGCCTATAGTATTAGGTACTTTGACAGAAATTTTCAATATTGTCCTATTGACATAAATGATACATCATTTTAAAGGGCTAGCTATAAGCTTTGCAAAAATACCAATTTCATTTTTCTAGCTTTTATAGAAATGAAGTTATGATTTTTTTGGTGAATTTTGTAACCCCCTTCTTTATCTTTGTATTTAATTGTAAAAACTTGTCACCGACTTTCCAAATTTCTGCCTTATTTTGCCAACAACTTTTTTTATTTGAAAAGATAATGCAACTAAATTTTCAGGAGACATTCTCAATGCAATATACAACTCAATGAACAACAAAACTTTTACATAACATCAAGAATTTGCATTTTGGATAATTTTATTTGTGGGTATGTGACGAAAAAAGTGAATGAAAAAATTGGAACAATAATTATTTCTGAAGAAAAAAAGCTGAAAATAACATGTTTATGTAATTTAAACTAATTTTACTAAGCTATTGTTGAATTTTAAATCAATTATCATATTTATAAAAAGGTAAGTATTCTTTTTTTATATCTAAAATTGATGGATATAAGTATAATTTATAATATAAATAAAAATTACTCAAAAAAATTAAAATCATCCATAAGTTATAAGACTAATGGTAAGGACACACAGTAAGTAGGGTAAGTATTAGAATGTTACATTAACTTAACAATTATTTAAAATTTATATTTTAATACCTTATTAAATTAAAAAGATACTAACTTTAATTAGGCATGTAAGTGTGGTTATAGTAATAGTTAAATTTAGTATAATGTAGTAAAAGTAAATATATTCTGTTTAATTTTAATGTCCCTAGTGAAAGGATAAAATTATTATTATTCCTATCATTGGTTCAGTAAAGAAGAACAGATCAAATGTTTAGACATTAACTAAATAAACTTACACAGTTTTTAACGTAAATTGATGCTATATTATGTATTAATTTACTATTATACCGTATAGTTATAAAAGCTATTTATTTATATCAAGGGACAAAACTTGTCAGAAATTCAACAGATTACAAAAACTAAAATTTATATAAACTTCTTGAATTATTTAGTTGTATTAACTTCTAATGATATTGTAAAACTGTTTCTTATTAATTAATTGGTTAGTGCTTAGTGGATTTTTCAATATGAACAATAATGAAAATATTTTTATATATTTATATAAAATTGATGAGAAGAGCCATTTCCGACAACCCATTTTTTTTTGAGAGGGGAGATAACCAGTGATAATTAGCATTTTTATTTACAGAGTTAATTGCATAACTTTTAAGTGAAATCGTCATTATTAACGAAATTAAGTTATTCCTATTTGTGAATTTATCAAGTAGCGGTACGATAAAAAGCAATGTGGTACGAGTAGACATTAAAAAGTAATAAGCTTATTAAGTACATGCCGGCACTAGGATAAATATATTGCCACTGACAAAATATTCCATGCTTCAAAAATGGTATCACCGTGTTTGGAAAAATATGCGCTCTACGTCACCGACGACAAATTAGTTTATTATTAGAAAACTGTGACGTAAAACGCAAAAAAACGAGATAATCACTGAAACGAATGTAAAAATGGCCACCCAAGTTTTGCGTTATTTTTCCATATGCGCAGACCGCGTGCGCGTGAGACCTTCGAAATACCTAATAGTATACCCTAAATCTATCCCTAAACCTTACGTGAACCCTAAACTTATCCCTAACCTTGGTTTTGACCCTATCGGAACCAGAGTTTTGACCCATTCAGAACCAGGGTTTTGACCCTATCGGAACCAGGGACAAAACACGCAAATTACGTCATGGTGATATGCAGGGTTCACGCGTCCTCCTGGAAATCTCCTTGAATTTGAAAAATATGATAAAATCTTGGAAAACTCCTAAAATTTGATAATTTCTCCTTAATTGTCCTGAAATTTTTGTTTCCACAGAGAGAGGGGTAAAGAAATATTCATAGCGAATCTTATTTTATTAATTTTTTTTCTATTCAAGTCGTAGTCTATTTTTAGCCCTTCTGTTATCAAAATGAGTTTGCCATAATAATGCTAGTGGTTTCCCCTTAACTGCGCATGCGCTTTACGAGTTTTGGATATGAAATGTCGTACCGTACTGCTTTGAAAAACCAGCATTTTTTTGTGTTCTATTCAGTTCGCCGTTCAGCGGATTTTTTTGGGTAAGTATAGTGTAAAATAAAGTAAATAGATATTTAAATGTAGTTTTGCAATAAACTTTATTCACGTATACATTTTAATCATTTAACACAAATGTAAGTGGGTTTAATAAATTTAAAAAAAAATTAAACTTAGAAACATCATCACTAAAACAAACGCGTTTTTTCTCCAGTTTGTACAACTTTACTTTACAACCTACACAGTAAAAATATTAAATTAAATCAACTTTAAAAAATAAAATTAGACTAAGCTTATTATAATTCGAAGTAGCAATAATAGAAGATTACGGTATTAGCCATGGCTATATGTCTACCCCATGACCAAAGAAGAAAAATTTGATTTATAAATATTAATAAACTGTATTACGCCTACATCTATAACAATAACATTGACACATATTTTTTTTAAATAGAGTTTATAATATTGCTAGACCTTTTGTCTTTAATTCCATAACTTTATTGAAGTTAAGTTATAACTTTATTGAAGTTATGTTAATGTATTAGACTAGGCCTTCAAAATAGGCAAAGTTAAATACTAAATAAAAAGTTATATTATGTTATTTTTGCGTAGCATAGTTTACGATGACTTCAGAACTTCATTTTAAAAGTTATTAAAACTAGTTGATGCTGCCATTGAGACTCACATCACTTTACATAGTTAGTCCTTTTTTATCCCGGTAGTTAAAAATTATGTAATGCACCCTTGTGCACTAGGTATTATTCTACCGTTTTTAGAGGGGTGGGGGACTTTAGAGATTTAAAAAAAAGTGTTAACTTGGCCGTCGAAGTAACAGTATAATATAGTCTATATTATGTTAGCCCTTTTGTTGACCTCACATAATAATATATTCTATTTTGTTTCACTATTCAGGTTCTAGGGTAAATAAAATAATGGCCAACAGTTCCTTTGAAGACTGATGGTTAAGATAGCAATCCATCACTGATTGAACACACCATCACTGTTACACTATGCTAGAAATTGAATCTGTTACACTATGCTAGAAATTGAATCTGTTACACTATGCTAGAAATTGAATCTATTACACTATGCTAGAAATTGAATCTGTTACACTATGCTAGAAATTGATTCTGTTACACTATGCCAGAAATTGAATCTGTTACACTATGCTAGAAATTGAATCTGTTACTCTATGTTAGAAATTGAATCCGAAATGAGTCAATCACAAGCTAGTGGACTGGAGTTCAATCCCCATAAAATGCCTAGACAAGCAAAAACATCACCAGCACACCGGGTAGATGGGACTCGTTAACCTTGGATGGCAACTCATCTTAGAGAAGGAAAATTCTGAAATCAAACCCGGAGATGGAGTCCCATAGGTGTTTTGACATTGACACAATGAAAATTCTGACAAACTCCTATGACGTAGAAAGCATAAAGAGCATAGGGAAGCACACCCACCCACTGCTGGTAACCTACTGCATCCTGGTCTATATCCAGTCATCTTGACTAAGTCTTGCCATTGGATCAAATAGGCAAGGATGAGAGAGTGGTTCTGACTAATTGAGCATCTCTCCCTAAATTTAAACAAAATACAGCTCACATCAAGGCTACTGCTCAAGTCTTAGTGATCTTCATGTGTACAGGACGAACTACAATACTTGAAATATTGATATCAAGTATATTTGCAGGACAGTTCTCAGATGCCATGAAAATTAGGAGAAAATGATTAATAAACGTCAAACATAGAGACTTCCTCTAGTTCAACTTCAGTTTTTTGCCCGACTTGAGATTACGGAAGATGCTGTCGGAGGTGTACGGTGGCGGAGATAGGCGGAGGAGCTTCACTTCGTTCACTTACTAACTTACTCGCTACACTTTTAATGCTTAACTCTTTCGGTCACTTTAATTCACTTACTCTTTACACTTTTAATGCTACACTTTATGCCTAAAGGTAATGGAACTGAACTGAACTTAATTGAACTTAAATGCTACTGTTCAATTTTTTGTTACTTTTGCGTAATTTTCGTCACTGCAGCCGGCCGACCCGCTGATCCTGTTCCTCTTATCTCAAATATTTCTCGTATCTCAAACTAAACATTGCTCGCTTGACGGCTCATATCTAAAGCATCTCATATGTCAGGGCACTCGTATGTCCAGGTACCACTGTACTTTAATACTCATTCACGCACACATACTCTGATGTTTTGGTATGTACTTAATAGCTTAGTATTTTTTAATGTAAAATACCAACACATAGTGGTTTACCCAAATACTGCTTCATTAATTCACAAACCAGAATGGGAATAACTTTATTTCATTAATAAAGTTATGTATTCCAGACTGGAAGGTGTAAGAAAATGAAAATGTCATATGTTACGTCCTCAAAAAAAGAACTGGGTTGTTGCATTAATTTCATTATTGTTCCATCTTTGAGAAATCCTATTGAGCTGATGGCTGATGGGGAACAGGTTTACAGTATTATTATCAGGGTTGAAATGGTTTAAATCAAGCATTTTAAACCACTGACATTAATTAGACCAATCAAAATCAAGATTTAAATGAAAAGAAATTATTTTAATTATATTTATCTAATCTATTTATATTTAAAGGCTCTATTTAAAAAAGAACTTTTGTTTGTTTTATGTATTGTTAGGCACATAATATATTATTTATTAATATATAATATAATTTTTATGATTTAACAATTTTTTAACGATACATTTCATTTTTATTCAATTAAACTTTTCAGCTATTAGAAATCAACTTAGGGTTGAGGAATCTGTTTTTCTGTTCCAATGATTTAATCAGACGGCTTTGGTGGAATCGAATGACAATTTTATGATATTGATCATTTGCAAATGGGAAACAGAATTGAAATACTTAATCTTTATACCATTTCTTTATTCTACCACAGTATATATAGTTACGGTTATATAGTTTGTTATTGGCTGATCTCAATCATGGGTTTATTAAGACCGCTTATGTAAGTTGTATAAGCATTATTGAAATTTTCCACGAGCTTACTCATGTCATAGGGTGTGGGGGCTTTTAATGGGCCTTTCAGAGATAGCTTACTCATGTCATAGGGTGTGGGGGGCTTTAAATGGGCCTTTCGAAGATAGCTTACTCATGGCATAGGGTGTGGGGGCTTTTAATGGGCCTTTCAGAGATAGCTTACTCATGTCATAGGGTGTGGGGGGTTTTAATGGGCCTTTCAGAGATAGCTTACTCATGGCATAGGGTGTGGGGGCTTTTAATGGGCCTTTCAGAGATAGCTTACTCATGTCATAGGGTGTGGGGGCTTTTAATGGGCCTTTCAGAGATAGCTTACTCATGTCATAGGGTGTGGGGGGCTTTTAATGGGCCTTTCAGAGATAGCTTACTCATGTCATAGGGTGTGGGGGGCTTTTAATGGGCCTTTCAGAGATAGCTTACTCATGTCATAGGGTGTGGGGGCTTTTAATGGGCCTTTCAGAGATAGCTTACTCATGGCATAGGGTGTGGGGGCTTTTAATGGGCCTTTCAGAGATAGCTTACTCGTGGCATAGGGTGTGGGGGCTTTCAATGGGCCTTTCAGAGATAGCTTACTCATGTCATAGGGTGTGGGGGCTTTTAATGGGCCTTTCAGAGATAGCTTACTCATGGCATAGGGTGTGGGGGCTTTCAATGGGCCTTTCAGAGATAGCTTACTCGTGGCATAGGGTGTGGGGGCTTTCAATGGGCCTTTCAGAGATAGCTTACTCGTGGCATAGGGTGTGGGGGCTTTTAATGGGCCTTTCAGAGATAGCTTACTCATGGCATAGGGTGTGGGGGCTTTTAATGCTAGCTTACTCATGGCATAGGGTGTGGGGGCTTTTAATGCTAGCTTACTCATGTCATAGGGTGTGGGGGCTTTTAATGCTAGCTTACTCATGGCATAGTGTGTGGGGGCTTTTTTAATGCGCCTTGCATTGGTGAGCCAACTAAGAAAATAACAATGGGGAATAAGTCATAGTAAAACCAAAAATGGTGGGGGTGGGTGGTGTGCATTCTAGCAAGGTGTTCTTTATTAATCACTTATTTGTAATTTCAATGTCAAACTCGATGACATCACAGTCACAAGTTTTTGCAGTTAAATATAAAGATAAATAAGGTGCTTTAAAAAAGTCACACACAAAAATAACTCCACTTTTATAAAAAGCAAAAAGTTGAAATTGGTGTTTTTTTTCAAGCTTATAGCCGGCCATTTATGGCGATCAGGCCATATGTAAATTTTATGTCAAAGTTCATATTAAAAAATTTATAACAGATGCAGAAAAATATTAAAAACTACCAATATTCTCATTGCGGTTTTATTTACTCTTTCATTCAATTAGACACAAATAATGTGTGTGAATAAAACAATATAAGTTAAGCTTTAATAATGATCATACAGAATACAAATGTAGACATTTCAACAAGGCTTTTATCACTACAAAAAACAAAAATAATTCATATAAGTAAAAATTAAGTTTGCATAATATATATATATATACATGTATCCTACCTAAAAATTAGAGAAAAGAATAAGATTGGGGGCAAGTTTCTGACAAAAACCCAGTTCAGAAGAACGGAAAGGAAGTGGGTGGAAGTAAAATTTAAAAACCAAACATGAAAAAGACATTGCAGCTATGTAAAATTGTGAATATGATGTATACAGTATAGTATGGAGTCAATGTACTAAATCTTGTTATTAATTTTTTTTCTATGAAAATTCAATCAGGGGTATTACTTGCATACAATATATCGGTAATTGCAGTGTCTAAAATTCCATTATGGTTATCACTATTAAAATGTTTTGATACGGGACAAAGGGCTTGTCTATTTATATTATACAGGTGTTCTCTAGAGGTCTCCAAGGTGACGACCTGTCACTCCCACATATGATATACAGCACTTTTTACAAATATCTTTGTAATTTTAACGATCAAGTTGACATCTTCCCTATTCTCGATAAGCCTAGCTCTAATTCATTTTCAATTTTTAGGCCTATCCTTATTTTTTCAAATATATAAAATAATTAAAAATAAATGATAATGCTAATTTAATGTTAAAATAATGACCATTTTATTTTCAGTCCACCCTAGCTGATCTATCTTTGCAAGAGAGTGGGTCTCTCCCACTAGAAATCCCTAGTCCCCATCTTATATCTAGTACAAACAGTGAGACAGACTATGTAAATTCTATTGAGTGGAAACAACAAAGGAAACATATTTTTATACTCAGTGATTCTGGAAAGCCTATTTACAGCAGGTAATGTACCTATTTATTATCTCAAAATCTTACATCAAGAAATGGATTTAAATTATTTGTTAATCATATACTTTAAAAAGACAATAAAAATGGCAATGGAAAACATTAATTCCAATTATGCTAAGGATAACTAGCTTTTAAGCTAAAGATAGCAAGGTTGTCTGTAAGCTAAGGATAGCTAGTTTATCTGTAAGCTAAGGATAGCTGGTTTGTCTGTAAGCTAAGGATAGCTAGTTTATCTGTAAGCTAAGGATAGCTAGTTTATTTGTCTGTAAGCTAAGGATAGCTGGTTTGTCTGTAAGCTAAGGATAGCTAGTTTATCTGTAAGCTAAGGATAGCTGGTTTGTCTGTAAGCTAAGGATAGCTAGTTTGTCTGTAAGCTAAGGATAGATAGTGTTATGCAGGCGACAAGTTTACGTCATCTTTCCGGGGAATGAACTCTAGCTGGGAACCGCATTTCAGGGTGTGGCTAAATAAAAAAGTCTCCTTGACCTTGTTTACAACTAAATAAAATCTATAGCCTGTATTACTAGAATTCTGTAGAAAAATCAGGAAAGGAACACAATGTGTAAGCCCCTTCTAGAAATATCAGTAAAACAGACTATAGAAATAAGAGAGAGATATTTTGGGGGATGACTAGTAACATAGAGTTTTGCTATTCAAAACAAGAGATTTGTTTAGTAACATTTGATGTGTGTGTATAGATTCCTTTTTCATCACTGTACCTTTTATAACATTGTATCTTCTTCAACATTGTACCGGTACAAGCCAATCATTATACTGTAAGTCTGTAAGCTAAGGATAGCTAGTTTATTTGTCTGTAAGTAAGCTAAGGATAGCTAGTTTATTTGTCTGTAAGCTAAGGATAGCTAGTTTATTTGTCTGTAAACTAAGGATAGCTAGTTTGTCTGTAAGCTAAGGGTAGCTACTTTGTCTATAAGCTAAGGATAGCTAGTTTATTTGTCTGTAAGTAAGCTAAGGATAGCTAGTTTGTCTGTAAGCTAAGGGTAGCTACTTTGTCTATAAGCTAAGGATAGCTAGTTTATTTGTCTGTAAGCTAAGGATAGCTAGTTTATTTGAAAAACTAATGGGTAACCAGAAGTTTACTTTTCCATAAACGGGGGTCTCAAACTCAAATTCTTTCGGGGATGCAGGAGGTAGAGTCTGAGTGAGACTGGGCCGCATCAAGTGTTCCACAAAAAATTCAATGAAGAATAACTGTTACAATGTGCTCAACCTTTATTAATAATAAATAAAAACATTAAGGTTTCTCAAGAACTAGGCTTCACTTTCTTTCTCCTACTCCTTGTTGCCAGAGACCTGGCAGCTCTTCTTCTCACACAGCTGAGAAACATTTGGCTTGAGTGAGGAAACAACTGAGACCCTCAGTATAGCTTGAAGATGCTCTTAAATAAGTTTGGCCCTTAGTGGAAAAGAGCTTTTCACACAGATAGGTACCCCCAAAAAGGCACATGATCCACTTGAACAACCTGGAAATCTCAGAATTTCACTGAAGATCAATCAGCTCCATTTGAAATGGGGGGGGGACATCTTCCACATTGAAGGAGACAGGGTCAGCAAAATTTTGAATGCGTCTCTATGTGTTTTGAAGTCTGCAAACGTGATAAAATCTTTCATGGAGCTTTGCAGTGGCATCAGTATACTTACTACTGAATGGTGTGAAAAAGGCCATGAGTACTTTGCATGTTGGGAAATGGCAGAGGTTTCTCCGAGAACCATAACACAAGTTTTGTGCAGAATGCCCTGACTTTGTCATAGGCAACACTGACAAGCTCCCCTGGTCTTGTAACTTCTTGCTGAGTACATTCAGCTCCTGTGAAATGTCAACAAGAAAAGCCAAGTCCGTGAGCCATTTGGGATCACTTAGTACAGGAACAACTACCCCATCCATCTCCATGGCGGCCAAAACATGTTCAAACAGAAGGCAGGAGCAGGCAATATTTATGAATTATTGATGCAAAGGACGAATTTGATTTTTTTTTTTTCCCCGTAGAAAAGGCCTTTTTGAATAACCCTATTTTGAAATTGACCAAGCTTACAGGCTCCGAATTTCCCTCACTCGTAAACACTAGCGGTGATTTTAATAGAGATTCTTTGATACTGTTTCATATTGCTACGATTTACACAATAAGGGTTGTGCATTACCCACTAACTGACTTTTTAAACAAAGCCGCACTTTGGCCATGTTTGTCTCATAAAATGCTATAAAATAAAAACTTTTAGTCCGATTTTAAAACAGTTATTACCATTATAATCAACGTCCAAACCTATACAAACATAATACAAATCAGAATTAGATTGGTCAGTAAGATTCGACTGAAACCATCGCAGAGGGTCACATTATAGATATGATAATAAGGAAACGCGAAGGCCTCATTAACACTAAACTTAGCCGTCAGGTATTGGGCAGCAAAATATCAAATTGCGGGCCGCAAATGGACAGCAGGACGGGAGTTTGAGACCACTGCTAAAACTAAATGAATATTTTGGGATGCCATTGACCAATTATTTCTTTTTTATCTTGTTTTAAAAACTTTTCTCCAATAAACTAAATGTTTCCCCCAAAATATTAAGTTCATACCTGTTACTTTTAAAAGCTAGCCTCATTTTCTAATTTATTATTATTTGGTAGAATCCTTGAGTGATGTAATAAAATGATATTAGAATAAAAGCAAACATCAAATATTTTGTCATTGTTTAGACATGGCAGTGAGGATAAGTTGGTGACCATCATGGGAGTCATGCAGGCCCTAGTGTCATTTGTGGCAGACAGTGACAAAGACAATTTACGTTCTATTGTAGCCGGAGATCACAGGTTTGTGTTTATGACTAGAGATCACCTGACATTTGTAGGAGTCACTCGAGGAAAAGAATCAACACAGCAAATGCTGCTACAGCTGACATACATGTATAACCAGGTGAGTCAAACTTATATAACATGTATAACCAGGTGAGTCAAACGTATATAACATGTGTAACCAGGTGAGTAGCACTATTACATACCTGGTTAACCAGGTGAGTAACGCTATCACATATATGTATAACCAGGTGAGTAACACTGTCTTTAAAAGACATTGGTGTCAAATATTCTGGTACATATATGAACCCTCCGGCTCATATCAGAAATATTTGTGTTGTCTAGGTCTTCGTTATTCCACTTCAAAGAACTGTCTCTCTCTGGTACGAAAAAGACAACAGGGTGCAGAGTACACTACAATACTTTATTCCAGATCGGATGACAATTCATATTAGTCCTCTGACATAGTATCAATGTACAAGTAGATATTCACAGCTTGCAATCAAAAACACAGCTACCAAAAACGTACATCCATTGAGAGCGAATAATCCTACATCAGCTCTCGTTACAAGTTATCAATCCCAGTCAAGATCGTTCACTCTCCAGGTTCGTGAACATAATAATAGCCCCGCTCTCTTCACAAATAGTTAACCCCCCTTTTATACCTTCAACATCTCATGTATTCGTGATATAAACATCGTTCACATTCGTTCACAATCACAACACTCACACTGTCACTGATTCCTTGACAATTGCGATAAATAACACCCTCTACAAATGTGTTGTGAACTAGATTGTTGTTTATGTTTGGTAGTGAGAGTTGTTGTTCATGTGAGTGTTTTTGTGAGTTGTAAATCGTGAGGTCAGAGTGTGAAGTTGATTCGTGGTGTTGAGCTTTGGTGTGCTGAGTGTTTGTGTTGAGACATAAAAGTCGGGAGCCAGGAGATCGTCAAGGGTTAGAGTCGAAAGTAGGTAGAGAGAAGAGAGTTGAGAATTATCTCCATTGATCGTTGTGAATTGACATTGGCTGCGATAGATCACGTCCATCAAATACTATTATTGTGATCTTCATTGGAGGCTGTTGTTTTGCTCATTGTTGGACCTGGTGTGACAGGAAACATTCTTTAACATTAGAGAAGACCAGCGTAAGTGACAGGAAACATTCTTTAACATTAGAGAAGACCAACGTAAGTGACAGGAAACATTCTTTAACATTAGAGAAGACCAACGTAAGTGACAGGAAACATACTTTAACATTAGAGAAGACCAGCATAAGTGACAGGAAACATTCTTTAACATTAGAGAAGACCAGCGTAAGTGACAGGAAACATTCTTTAACATTAGAGAAGACCAGCGTAAGTGACAAGAAACATTCTTTAACATTAGAGAAGACCAGCGTAAGTGACAAGAAAAATTCTTTAACATTAGAGAAGACCAGCGTAAGTGACAGGAAACATTCTTTAACATTAGAGAAGACCAGCGTAAGTGACAGGAAACATTCTTTAATATTAGAGAAGACCAACGTAAGTGACAGGAAACATTCTTTAACATTAGAGAACACCAGCGTAAGTGACAGGAAACATTCTTTAACATTAGAGAAGACCAACGTAAGTGACAGGAAACATTCTTTAACATTAGAGAAGACCAGCGTAAGTGACAGGAAACATTCTTTAACATTAGAGAAGACCAGCGTAAGTGGCAGGAAACATTCTTTAACATTAGAGAAGACCAACGTAAGTGACAGGAAACATTCTTTAATATTAGAGAAGAACAACGTAAGTGACAGGAAACATTCTTTAACATTAGAGAAGACCAGCGTAAGTGACAGGAAACATTCTTTAACATTAGAGAAGACCAGCGTAAGTGACAGGAAACATTCTTTAACATTAGAGAAGACCAGCGTAAGAAGGCTGTAACAAAATGTATAGTCTTGAATTTTACAAACGTACCGAGTATAGTCTGAGTTTGTGACTGTGGACAAATTATTTGATTGTCAAGGAAAACAGCTAGTTTCTTTATACATAAACTTAAAATTTTGTTTAATATTATGTTAGAAAACTTATTGCATTCAACAAAATCTTTGTTTATTTTAATTATCATGTCTGAAAGGTGTCATGTATTTTGCTCTGTTCATCCTCAAAATCTTTGTTAAATATAATTTTTTTTGTCCATTTATTTAACCTTCCTGCGGGCGTGTTTTTTTTCGCAACAAGACGGGACGCAGTGTATCAAACTGATAGCACTAACGTGTGACTGGTTAAATAAATGTATTGGATTGGAATATTGTGAAATAATTTAATTTTTTAAAAAGATAATCAACAAACAATATAAAATGGAAAATGTACAATTAGTTTCGCATCTCTTTCTTGATGGAATTTTATGTCTTGATGCTTTCAATATATTTATTTAACAAAATATTGGCACTGAACATACAACTCCTACTTTTAAGATGGGTTCGTGTCCTTTTACAGGGCCTATAACTCCTGAAAGTTTTAGAAAGAAATCACTCTGTTTGAAGGTTTATTCTTATTCTTTTTTTCTCTGTCTTTTCAAAAAAAATATATCATTGTTAATATAATCTTCACCATCATCAGAATCATCTGATCATCAATATCATACATCACCAATATCATCCTTGTAATCTTCTGACTGTGAATCTTTCTGACCAATTTCAACTGCACCTTGGCTGCCCGTGTCAACCTTCTCATCTTCAAAATCTTCATCTACTTCTTCACCTTCAAAAAGTATTCTTTTTGTTTACTCTACATCCTTGAGATAAGTAAGTTCAAACATTTTCATTAGTAAGTTCAAACATTTTCATAAGTAAGTTCAAACATTTTCATTAGTAAGTTCAAACATTTTCATAAGTAAGTTCAAACATTTTCATTAGTAAGTTCAAACATTTTCTTACCATCCTTCACTGCTCCATGTTAATGTTGGACAGTGCAAGTAAGCTGCAATGTATAAAGGATTAGTATAACTTTCTTGTTTGGGTGCAATGTATTAGTTAGATATGGTATGGTATATTTCCGTCTACGAGAGACGATAGATTATCTTGTCTGGTTGCAGCTAGATATAGTTAGATATATACTATTTAAAAACACACTAACATTATTTAAAAATAAGATAAAATATCAGTATATACCAATATGGACAAAGTAACTTATCAGAGCAAGAAAGTAACTTATCAGAGCAAGAAAGTAACTTATCAGAGCAAGAAAGTAACTTATCAGAGCAAGAAAGTAACTTATCAGAGCAAGAAAGTAACTTATCAGAGCAAGAAAGTAAGACAATTGTCAAACTTCAAAACGGTAACATGCAGAGGCGCAGTGTATGAGTTTGAATAAAGCAGCCAAAATCTGCACTTTGAAAGCATTTTCTGCACAATAAATGGTCTTGGCCCATAAATGACTAGAAAACATAAAGCTAACAATAAGCAGAGCTCACTGTCATCTCTCATTAACTTGAGGAAAACAAAAACGGTGCCTTGTATCAATCTGATTAGACGCACTCGCCAGAAGGTTGATAGATGTTAAAATAACTTGTCTTTTCCATTGACATAATAAATGTTAAAATAACTTGTCTTGTCCATTGACATGATCAATGTTAAAATAACTTGTCTTGTCCATGGACATTATCAATTTTTATATATTAATTGTCTCATATCCTGACTCAAAAATATTATCAAATTTTAAATAATAAAATTTTGCCATTCTATCCACATAAAGGTAATAAGTGTTCTGACACTATCCACTCTCACACGCATCTTTAAGAGCCATCGAAATTATGATCTCAGGAGGACACTGAGTGGAGCAGAGAAATTTTTTGATAATCTTCTGAATTTGATGGATGTGGAGCCAGGGCTCTTACTGAGTTCGGTCAGGTGTCTGCCATTGGATAGTGCCGTTAGAGACAATATATCACAGACGATCGTACAATATGCTAAAGTGAAAGTAAGTATTTGTTATTTATGCTTGGTATCACATGCTTTTTCTTATCCTTAAGTTCTCATGTTATTTCTTATCCCTGGTATTTCATGATTTTTCTCATCCTTATTATCTAATTGTATTTCTTATCCCTAGTGTCTCTTGTTAATTTATGTCCCTAGTATCTCATGTTAATTTATCTCCCTAGTATAATGTTAATTTATCTCCCTAGTATCTCATGTTAATTTATCTCCCTAGTATCTCATGTTAATTTATCTCCCTAGTATCTCATGTTAATTTATCTCCCTTGTATCTCATGTTAATTTATCTCCCTAGTATCTCATGTTAATTTATCTCCCTAGTATCTCATGTTAATTTATCTCCCTAGTATCTCATGTTAATTTATCTCCCTAGTATCTCATGTAAATTTATCTCCCTAGTATCTCATGTTATTTCTTTTCCTTAGTAGCTCATGTTATTTCTTATGTTTAGTTATTTCTTATCACTAATTGCTCAATTGATTTCTTCTCCTTAGGATCTTGTGTTTGCATTAATAATTGCACAAAACCAGCTGGTGACAGTTGTAAGGATGAAGAAATATTACCTTCATCCAATGGACCTCCATTTAATATTAAACCTGATCAATGCGTCCGAGTCATTCAAAGCAGCAGAGTCATGGACGCCCATCTGTCTCCCAAAATTTGATGCAGCGTAAGATTAAATCTTCACTTCCATGATTTTCTTGTAATATTTGGAACATAAATTGTCTTGTCATTTTAATATTTTGATTTTAAGAATGTTAATTAGCTTTAAGACTGTCATATTTAAAAAAATCTAAATTCTGTGCTATTGCATTGATATATTTCAAAATCTAAAATCTGTAGCTGTACAATTGCATTGATATATTTAAAAATCTAAAATCTGTACAATTGTCAACTGTCTTCCATCACAGATATATGGCAAAATGTTTATTATCAATCCAAATAACTGTTCAAAAACATCATCCAATTATACATTCAGTCATTATTATACAATAACCTGTATAAACGACTGTGTACATCATCAGCTAAACTGTAGTGTATATTCTACAACATCCATTCAACTGTATATTCTACAACATCCATTAAATGTGCCCTTATGAAATTTGGAATGTATTTCTAGAGGATTCCTTCAAGCCCACGTGTCTTACCTAGATGACGAGTGCCATACCTGCCTACTGTTGTTATCAGTAGACATTGAGGCCTTCTATATCCTGTCAGAATGCAAGGCAAAGATTCAAGAGGTCTTCATCCCATTATTTCTTATTTTATATCTTATATTATGTTAATCCTCAAACCCATTCTACCCTGCAATGGCCAAATCTGGCCACCCAACATTACGATATAAAACATGGAACGCTCTCTATAACCAATGAACATATCACTAGATCAGGCCTGCACAACTCAAAATGTAAGGCGGGTCATAATACTTTATAAAAAACGTATGCGGGCCGAAAGATAATTGGGGGGGGGTGGGTGTAAATAAATAATGATAAAGATTATTTGGTTACCTCGCAGGCTGCAAAGTGGGTGCTTGCAGGCCGCCGTACGTTGTGCAGGTCTGCACTAGATGAAAGAACAATAGAGTTTATTTCCAAATACAGTATGCGCCATAAAAACAGTACTGATACTCCAGCATACATGCTGAAAGCGTACATACAATTGTCAACAGTACGTAGCTCCGGAATCCACATGTTCTCAGTAGTGAAAAAGGAAGATAATTTGCGAATTTGTAATTGTCGGTGGAGGAAAAAGTATTCATAGTTTAATACATTTTCATTCCTACTTAAGAAGTCGGGAATAATAATAATAAAGTTCATTTGAAAAATCACGCTTCATCCCCAAAGGCTCGAAGCGCGGTACAAAAACTAAGCTGGGAGATAATAACAAGCTGGAAAAGATTGTAGACATCATCATTCCAGCAGGTGTTTGCGAAATAGATGAGTTTTTAAATTTGTTTTGAAGGACTCCAGCGTCTGGCTGTTTTTGAGAGCGTCAGGAAGGGTGTTCCAAATGGATGGGCCAGCAAATGCGAACTTGCGCTTTCCGTAAGTTTCAAGGCGAACACGCGGTATCGAGAGTTTGCCACTATCGGATGAGCAGAGTTGTCTAGTGGGTACATAAGGCGTCATGAGCGCTTGGAGATAGGACGGCGCCAGGTCATGCAAGCAGCGGTAGCACAGAGTTGCGATTTTGTACTCTATACGAGCGCGGACCGGCAGCCAATGCAATTCTATCAGAAGAGTTTTAGCATGGTCGAATTTGCGTTTACGAAGAACAATTCGAGCCAAATTATTCTGTGCTTTTTTAATTTTATCAAGGAGCGTAGCTGGAAGACCCACCATGAGAGCATTGCAGTAGTCCATGCGTGATAGCACGAATGCAGACATCAGCCTCTTTGATGCATCCAACGTTAAGAAGGGTCTGATATGACTAATTCTGCGCAGCTCTAGAAAAATCGCCTTGCAAATCATGTTAATGTGATTTTCCATAGTTTGTGTTCTGTCTAAGTAGACACCCAGGTTTCGCACTGTTTGAGCAAACTCAATCTGCACGCCTGAGAGAGTAAAGGATGGTGTATCTTTTAAAGATTTTAATTTTTGAGCGGTAACAATGGGGATCACCTCAGTCTTTTCATCATTCAATTTGAGCTTGTTTATTGTCATCCAGTGCTTAACTGACTCCACTGTCTTCTGTGTCATATTAAGAAGCTGAGAGGGGATCACGGATTTCTGAAGTTGGGTATCATCCGCAAAAATGTGATATACCATGTCAAACTGCTTGATCACTGCACCCAGGGGCTGAACATACATAGTGAAAAGCACCGGGCCTAAGACCGAGCCTTGGGGTACTCCGAATTCAATAATGGATTTCTTGGAGGTCAAGCCGTTTGTGATAACTGATTGGACCCGATTTGTCAGATATGAGCGGAACCATCTCAGGACGGTATCGGTGAAACCAAACGTATATTGCCGTGGTCAAGCGTATCAAACGCTGCCGATAGATCCAGTAACGACAAAAGGGATACCTGGCCCTCACCACAAGACGACAGAAGGTCATTTACGACGTGCAACAGGGCTGTCTCAGTAGAGTGATGCGTTCTGTATGCTGACTGAAAAGGCTCAAACAAGTCACACCGAATGGGGGACAGAGTTTGAAAAAGGTTTTTCAGCGTCGAATGAACTAGTCAACAAAAACTGCCCATCATCTCTAGAATTATTTTAATATACATTTGAAATTATTATTTGAAAAAAAAAATTACAATCTTAATTTACAATTATCATTAATTTACATTAGCATTAATCATTAATTTACAATTAGCATTAATAATTAATTTGGAATTAGCATTAATCATTAATTAATTTAATATATATTACTATTTCACCTACAAATCATTTAAAAATTGTTTCAATTTACCTCCAGAAATTAAAGAAGTACAATGCCTTGGCCGCCATCAATAATTCCCTGCGTCGTAATTCCTACTCGATCCAACAGTGCAGTATCAATGACCTCAGGCACTTCCTGTACAAAGCTCGCAGTACCTCCCAGTACACAAGTCCTGAACTGGAAGCTCCATACAACACCAAGGAAGAACAGGAACGTTTATTTGGACTCTATTATTATCTCCATGACAGAATTCACACATCCGGCCGGCCCTTGAAAATTTTATTTCATGTTGGACCCTACGAAACTTTATTAGGATGGGTAAACGATTTGCTTGTTTCTTTCTTATAAAATTGGCTGATATTGGTTTACCTGTATACTAAAACTACCACTAAATAATAATAATAATATACTAAGGTTAATATCAGGTATCTATAATTTAAGTGAACATCATGTAGCAATAATTTGAGTGAATATCATTATTTTTGGGAATCCAATGATTGTTTTGAGTTATCCGTCTTAAACCAGTTATTGGTTTCATTTCATTTGTCTTACTTACTTAATTTTTCTGCATTACTCTCTTAGTAATGAATAGGCTATACAAACTGCACCATGATAGTGTTCTAAGTGAGGTGGTGTACTGTGATAGTATGCTATGTGGGTGCTTTACAGTGATAGTGTGCTATGTGGGGTGAATTTCTGTAACCAATCACTGCACCATGATAGTGTGCTATGTGGGAATGAATTTCTGTGACCAATCACTGCACTATGATAGTGTGCTATGTGGGGTGAATTTCTGTGACCAATCACTGCACCATGATAGTGTGCTATGTGGGGTGAATTTCTGTAACCAATCGGCTGTGACTGCTTTATTTTTGTGTCAGAGATCTGCAATGTCTTGTGTCAGTGCTAAGAAAAGATGGAGGCTCTTAGGAAGAGATATATTAGTATTAGGTACTTTTATTAAACAAAGTTTTTTTAAAAATCTTCACTTCAGAAAGAAGAGTTTTGAATAAGACACTTGAATTATTTATTAACCATTTTATTAATTGTCCATGTCTGTTTCAGACCTGTTTACTCTTAGGATTTTGGCGTACAATGTACAATTTTGAGGTGTATACATCATATATACTGTATGTTTCTTTTTTTACTATTAAGAACGATTGAACAATTTTGTGATGATATTGTACGATTTTAAGAGTTTGAGGGTAAACAGGTCTGCTGTTTAAATTTCTTTATTTATTGTCCATTCCTATTTTATTTCATCTCTTTAAAAACCTTTCCCCGCTGTTAAATTATTTTATTATTTGAACTTTCCAACAGGTGACCCCAGGATTTGAGCTATTTGCTGTGTTTGGACCACTGGTGACAAAAATAACTGCAATCCATGCTGTCAATAAACTGTTGAGGTGGATCAAGAAAGAAGAAGACAGATTATTTATTCTCAGTTCCGTCACATTCTGATCCACATTGTCGTCTGTCACATTCTGATCAACATGGTCATCTGTCACATTCTGATCAACATTGTCATATTTCATCTCCTGTGATATTGTGCCTGAATAATGGACAACTGTTGACCTCAAGCAATAGTAAAAAGAAGTTTGTCTGCTGGAATGTTCTAGTGTGCAAATGTTCTATGTTGAATTATCCATGGGGAATATTTGCCTGATTGGCTCTTGTACACTTATTTAAATTACATTGATTTGAACAATTTCACTTTCAAATTTAAACAATCCTTCAAATATATGTGATTCTCTGAGGAGAAGTCTTGTTGTGGATGTGGATCAAGTAAGTTTCAAAGTAAGTTGACTGGAAGTTTTGTTGTGAATGTGGATCAAGTAAGTTTCAAAGTAAGTTGACTGGAATCAAGTGAATGTGTTAAAATATTTGCCTTACATAACACTGATTGCTTCACATTTATGTGACAGTGGTTTAATTGACAAATAAGATAAGATTGTAACACTGATTGCCTGAGATAAGATTGTAACACTGATTGCCTGAGATAAGATTGTAACACTGATTGCCTGAGATAAGATTGTAACACTGCTTGCCTGAGATAAGATTGTAACACTGATCGCCTGAGATAAGCTTGTAACACTGATTGCCTGAGATAAGATTGTGTAACACTGATTGTCTGAGATAAGATTGAAACACTGCTTGCCCCATGATTATTTGAGACCTTAAGGATTGTTTGGTGAAATGATCACCTCCTGACGGTTACAACATCTTGATAATGTGACATGACTTTTAAACCAGGGCCATATGGTATATGCTACGCCATCATTCTTGGAACTATAAAAACTTTTAAAAAGGAACTTTATCTGTTAAATGAGCATTTTCAAAATATTAACAAAGAAAGGGGCCACGGATGTAAATAATATGTTCAAATGGGTCATCAAATAATGTTATTGAGAAATGCTGCAAGACAATTTTCTCAGTTCTTCTGGTATAACCAGGCAGGTGACATGTCTCACACATAACTTTGTAAATTAATTGATTAACTTGCTCCTATAGAATGATACTAATGTGATATTTATAGAAGCACTTGACTTGGGCAGTTCACAAAGTCTGCTACATACTCCCACCACAAAGTCTGCTACATACTCCCACCACAAAGTCTGCTACATACTCCCACCACAAAGTCTGCTACATACTCCCTCCACAAAGTCTGCTACATACTCCTACCACAAAGTCTGCTACATACTCCCACCACAAAGTCTGCTACAAACTCCCACTTGGTCTAAGGTTTCACTTTCATAAATGATCATTAAACCGATAGCACTCTTAACACATACTAATATAGTTGTCAATTGTACAAATACTTCAAACTCATAATATCACTCACTATGATAGTGTTGGTCAAATACTTCAAACTCATAATGTCACTCACTATGATAGTGTAACAGCCAAATATAGGATTAATTCTTCCTCTTCTAGAAACATAAGAATTATTACTAATTTAATGATATCTGGTGTTTCAGCTGACCAGTGGCTGTTACTAACACGATACTGTCCAATCTCTGACATCTTTTGTTATCTTAGTCATTCATTAATTTAATAACTGCTGATATCATAATGACCAGTACAAGAGATGGTATCCAATAAGTCTGTAAGACACTACTTATGGTGATGTACAAGGTCATCTCTATATGGTGATGTACAAGGTCATCTCTATATGGTGATGTACAAGGTCATCTCTATATGGTGATGTACAAGGTCATCTCTATATGGTGATGTATAAGGTCATCTCCATATGGTGATGTACAAGGTCATCTCTATCAAGAGATGGTATCCAATATGTCTGTAAGACACTACTTATGGTGATGTACAAGGTTATCTCCATATGGTGATGTACAAGGTTATCTCCATATGGTGATGTACAAGGTAATCTCTATCAAGAGATGGTATCCAATATGTCTGTAAGACTCTACTGTATTGGTATGTACATCATCAACTCTATCAAGAGATATCCAAGCACATCCAATATGTCATAAGAGCACAAAATGTCAAGTGCCTAAAAACTTTGACATGGGAGAGAACTTGTTAGTTGTGCTTATCATGATATTAATAAGGAAATCTTTTGCTGTCTCCAATGTTTGCTACCTACCCAGAAGATGTTTTCATTTAAGACACATTACATTTAGATTTTATGAATCAAAGTTAGGAATTGTTGACTACATCAGATAGCATCTGCCATTTTGAAAACTTTGAGATTGTTTTATATGCACAAAAATGTTATTTCCATGTAATTTATTTTGTAATAAACATTTGAAAGAAAAAATTGCTTTCACTTAACATGGGCTGTCTGTTTTTCATTCAAAATATCTCTTGGTTTAATTGATCCCAAAAGAGCTGTACTTCAGCAGCCCTTTTAATCTGGTGACATGTATTTGGCACCATCTTATTCTGGTGACATGTATTTGGCACCATCTTATTCTGGTGACATGTATTTGGCACCATCTTATTCTGGTGACATGTATTTGGCACCATCTTATTCTGGTGACATGTATTTGGCACCATCTTATTCTGGTGACATGTATTTGGCACCATCTTATTCTGGTGACATAATCATTGCGTTATTAATGTTAAAATCATGTAATTGTGATTTCTAAAAATCTACCAAGAATTTATGTGGCTGCCAAAGTAACCCAGATTGGAGATGGGTGCAAGTGACACCACACATGAGATGGGTGCATGTGACACCACACATGAGATGGGTGCAAGTGATCCCACGCATATGATGGGTGCAAGTGACACCACACATGAGATGGGTGCAAGTGATGCCACACCCTGTTAGATGTGGCACATAGACTCATTGCCAATGACAACACATTGTGTTTAAATTTTCAATCGCAACCCCCAAAAATAATTTTGTCCTGTTTTTTCAAGGGGAAGATGAAAGAAATATGACGTCACTGATTTCACAAAACAAAATTCCCTATAACTGCGCTAAATGAGATTCCTAAAAATATCTGAAGTGAATTTGGTGGTAATATTTGCTTTTATTTTTCTGAAATAGTTAGTGAAATAAATCTGCGGTGTAAATGTGGGTGTGTCATTGGAATATTAATATGAAATAATAAATATTGCATATAAACTATAAAGTATTTATATGAAAAACTTTGTTTGACTGAGTGTTCATTAATTATCAGTTAAATAATGTGTCTGATTCAATCATCTTTACTATTAATCTTCAGTTAAACAATGTGTCTAATGCAATAATCTTTACTTTGTCTCTTATACAACTTACTGTATGCTGAATGTTGGCATCAGATGGATAACATTACAAATATTACCTACTTTATGACAGGAGTCATGTTGTCAGTTTGACAAAGGACAGCCATGTTGTCACTGATTGTCAGTGTACATAGGACAGGCATGTTATCAGTTTACATAGGACAGCCATGTTGTCAGTTTACATAGGACAGCCCTGTTGTCAATTGAAATAGGACAGACATGTTGCAATTTAACATAGGACAGCCATGTTGTCAGTTTACATAGGTCAGCCACATTGTCAGTTTGACATAGGACAGTCATGTTGTTAGTTTGACATAGAACAGTCATGTTGTTAGTTTAATATAGGACAGCGATACTGTCAGTTTGACATAGGACAGTCATGTTGTTAGTTTGACATAGAACAGTCATGTTGTCAGTTTTATATAGGACATCCATGTTGTCATTTTACATAAGACAGCATTGTTGTCAGTTTACATAGGACAGCCATGTTGCCAGTGTACATAGGACAACACTGAAGTTAACAAAGTTTGTTAATAATGCTTCCTGTGGATGTTTGTTCTCATTGTTTTAATGTTGCCTAGACAAGAGACACCATTCAATTCAAACAAATTCCTAGATCAGGGACACCATTCATTTCAAACAAATGCCTGGACAATGGCAATGACTTACATAAATATAAAAATAAAATACACAATTCTAGAAATACAATAATATGAAAACATCAATTTATTGATTTGTTACACGTAATGAGATACAATGTAATAAAATTGAAAGAAAAACTTCAATTTTCATAAATATTTCAATTATTATTATTGCAATTAAAACATAAATGTATTTTTTTTTTAAAGTATTATAATTATATTGCTTTCAAAATAGTAAAAAGTATCTTCTGTAGCTGTTAAATTTTTCCGGTATCGGTATTTGAAAATGACCATTCATATTTGATGACATGCAGTTGTTCATGATTAACTATTTGTCAGCTATACCCTGTCAAGAACTGTATTAAGCATCACTTCAGAAATGCATTATGTATGACAGCTGATCATTGACAACACATCAAAATCTGTCAATGAGCACTATGTTTACAGCTGTCCGAACACAGCACAAACCGTAAAAGATGGCTATGCCAGATTTATGTTCGAATGACATGTCCAAATTTATGTATAAAAATGTCTCAATTTAGATATAAAATGACATGTCCAAATCGTGGTATGAAATGACAAGTACACTTCTTGGTATGAAGTGACATGTACGCATTTTGGTATTAAATCACATGCGCAAATCTCTCTCTATAAAAATATAAAATCCAAATAGCATTGACTCACTGGTCACGAGATCTCAAGAACAACAAGTCCAAATGTAAAATGGATTTTTTTTTCTTTTATACCCTTGGCTGCACTGCAAGTTTTGTTGTTATTTTGTTGTTTTTTTTTTTGTTGATGTTTTTTTTTAAATTCAGCTTTCAAGTGGCCTAAAATGACCAAAGCCCGAAACATACGCTAAAGCATTAGTTGTTTCGTTAACCTTATTTGGTTTGGGTTTGTGTTTTGATGTCTCGTTTTATGTGTTTACTACAGCTATTTGATTTGTGCAAATGGCGCTCATCTAACAAGAATATGTATGTTCAACTTATTAAAACACATATCTGGGCCGTCTGTAAAGTACGTCACGCTATTTTGGAAACAAATTGTCCCCCTCCATTCCTCTTACCATCATCTGTCACAAATCTTAGACCCCCCTACCTTCTACCTATCATAATCTGTCACAAATCTTAGACCCCCCCCCTACCTTCTTCCTATCATAATCGGTCACAAATCTTAGACCCCCTTTCCTTCTTCCTATCATAAGCGTCACAAATCTTAGACCCCCTTACCTTCTTCCTATCATAAGCTGTCACAAATCTTAAACCCCCTTACCTTCTTCCTATCATAAGCTGTCACAAATCTTAAACCCCCTTACCTTCTTCCTATCATAAGCTGTCACAAATCTTAAACCCCCTTACCTTCTTCCTATAATAAGCTGTCACAAATCTTAAACCCCCTTACCTTCTTCCTATAATAAGCTGTCACAAATCTTAAACCCCCTTACCTTCTTCCTATCATAAGCTGTCACAAATCTTAGACCCCCCCCTCCTCCCCCTCAAGTGTGTCACACTTTCGATAATTTTAATAATTAAAATTTCATCTAGAATACATTTATCACAGTCAGAATACATCTATCACAGTCAGAATACATCTATCACAGTCAGAATACATCTATCACAGTCAGAATACATCTATTACTCTATCACTGTCAGAATGCATCTATCACAACAGACAGTTTAACATCACTGTCAATTTCAGGCTGTATTTGTAAGATTTAAAAAAAAAAAATAATGTGTGACCTTTACATCCCCCCGCCCCAGTGTATCAAACTTTCTTAGACCCCCCCCCCCCTCTCCAGAGCGTGACGTACTTTATGGAGACCTCGAAGGTTAAAAATGACAATAAGATGTAGATACTTTTATCTCTTGCAATAAGGTTGGAGAATTCTGTTGTATGCCACATTATTCATTCTTTCAACAGTATACATAAATAACAGCAACATCTATGTGTTGATATAGTAGATGTTTAGTAGATTTAATGACGTATTGATATAACAGATGTTTAGTAGATATAATGACGCATTGAAATAGCAGATGTTTAGTAGATTTAATGACGTATTGATATAACAGATGTTTAGTAGATTTAATGACGTATTGACATAGCAGATGTTAAGTAGGTTTAATGCGTTTAAATAAATGTTTTTCGTGTGTGTGTTGTAAAAAGAGCAAGATCCAATGTAGTCACTGGAGCATGAATGGGGGTGTGGCACATTTTAAAGACAACCTCTATGTGGGCGTGGCACATTTTAAAGACAACCTCTATGTGGGCGTGGCACATTTTAAAGACAACCTCTATGTGGGCGTGGCACATTTTAAAGACAACCTCTATGTGGGCGTGGCACATTTTAAAGACAACCTCTATGTGGGCGTGACACATTTTAAAGACAACCTCTTTACTGGCATTGGCATCTTGTGTTTGGAGCGTTATTTTATTTTATTTTTGTTTACAATTTGAAGATTCCTCGCGCAGCGTTCACCTGGTGAACGGCTGGAAAAGTAAACTGATTCGACGGAGGCGGATTGACACTGTCGCTCAAATGATCTTGGTTCACCTCGTCTACTTTCTTGGGTGAGCTCACATCTACTTTTTTAGTTTTATGTCTTGGTAAAGAGATAAGTCGCTATAACTGGGATTTTTTAAGCAATCAATGTTTATATAAGTAAATAATTAATTCTACTTTGGTCGATAATTTAAAGATTAGAATTTTAATACTACTTCACTCTTCTAGCCAGGTGCTTGCAGCTTCAATCTACTTGCCAGGTGCATGCAACTTCAGAAGTTCGCACGAGATACAAGTTTGAGATTTACTGTAAAAGTGCATTGGCCGTGCTTTTCTGGGAAGGTTCTGTCACAAAGAAGACCAGGTTTTTGTATGCATATGGCATCCTTCCGTCTTCACGAGACGATGGAGTAGCTCTTGACATTTCATCAAATGGCATACGAGGCCTGTCCTGGAGTAGCTCTTGACATTTCATCAAATGGCTTACGAGGCCTGTCCTGGTATGACAGTCTCGGTTGCACTTTCCGCAGTAGAACCTTTACTCCTGGTTAAATTTGGCCTTTTTGGTGCAAGGAGTTCGTTTCTTGCCTCGTCTGCCTTTTTGACTCCTTCATACACTGCTGTTCGCGTGCGGGAACGGTCCTCAGCGAGGATCCCCCATTCGTTGATTTCTAATTTGGATTCCCTCATGCTCCTTTTGCAAACGTCCTTAAATCACCGTGATTGTAAATTTTCGGAATATTTTATAGATAAACATTTACAATTCGTTCATTTACTAAAATATTAATCCAGCCCCGAAATATTTTTCCAAGATAAATGTTTCATCTGGCCGCCCACCCGTCATATATCTGACCAGATAGAATTGATTGTTTGTAGCATTATAACAGTTTATGCTGTTTGTGGTTCATAGTTTGTGGTTTTCGTGTGTGAGGGTTGTGAGGGAGGGAGGGTCAAAGACGGCTCCTGGTGTCACCAACTCTAGCTACTCAACTGCCTTTTTAATCTGCTTTGTAAGTCCTTTCCGGTTTACCAATCAGAGATCAACTTCCTTATCTGTGCATCATAACTTGGGGTGCAAGCAACATTCATCTAGCCAAACCTCATTCTAGCTTTCATGACGTCGCAATTATGTTTTCTGAGAGTTTTTTGTTTCAATTCTCCTGATTGAACGAAAAGTTTGCGTCTTGATGTTGTTGTTGCTGATAATATATTTACATAGTCGCTAGGTGGTGGGGTGGGTGGTAGGGGTTAGTTACTGCAGGACAAATTATATTTAATATGGATAACTTAGCCATCCACGACTGATGAAAATTCCGGTTTAGACGCTATTGGATCTGGATGTAGGAGATAACTACTTGATTTTTGGGGAAATTTCTTTATTGGATTCCGAGTGAGCTGTGATCTCTTCATTGACACCATTGGACTCACGCAACTCACCAGTAGACTCAGAGAACTCACCAGTGGACTTACCCAACTCAACAGTGGACTCACCCAACTCACCAGTGGGTTTACCCAAATCACCAGTGGACTTACCCAACTCACCAGTGGACTTTTCCAACTCATCCTTTGACTGATACAACTCAGTCATCCTGGCTCTCGTGCTGTGATCACGTGATGGTGTTGCCAATGGTTGCGTTATTAAATCACATTCTTTTGTCATCATGACGTCACTTCCAGAATTTTTAAGGCCATCGTCTGTTAGATGTATATCTTTACCCTGAGATCTCTCTACGTTTGGAATACACGTGGCCGTGTCTAGGTCAGAATAATTTGTCGAAGTGCCTAGATCAAAACAACGTGTTGAAGGACTGTGTTCAGAGCTGAACTGAACTTTCTCCCCGTATGGAGTACACGCGGCCGTGTCTAGGTCAGAGCAACGTGTCGAATGACTGTGTTCATTCCTGAATTGAACATTTGCATCATCTACGCTATAAATTCCGCTCAGACCTTGCATAGCTTCACTCAAACTAACAAAATGGCTGTCTTGTGACTCCATCTTCACGTCACGCGTTTGTGTGGCAGGATTATCACCTTGGAAACAAGGTGCAAATGTCTGTAGGAGTTGGTTAGACGCCTTAAATTCACCAACCTGGTCGGACGTGTTAGATCTTGACCTTGTGTTTTGTGACGTGCATTCTTCGTAGGTCGGCAGTTTATTGTTGAGGTCGTCATGTGACATGAGGGGCGGTAACCCTTGGAACAAGCCGTGTTCACTTCTATGGCGGGCGATGAGAGCTGCCACGTCCACCAAGGGAGGTAATGTACAACCTGGCGTCTGATTCCCCTCGCTGTGTTGGCGCATGAGCAAGTCGACTAGATCTGCTGCATGTTGGGAACTTGGTGCCCTGCCGACGTCACATGAGTGGCATCGAGTAAACGTTCGCATGACCTCATTGTAAGCTGGGGGGGCCAGGCTGAGGTCAGAGTTCACGTCACTCTCAACATCTGTCTGGTCAGTTGCTGATGACGCCTCGGCCACGGCCACAGTTCCATGATTGTTCGCTGCTTTCGCCGCCTCAAGTTTGGCTGGTATAAAAATAGAATAAATTTGGCCGCTATTCTTGTGATTCAAACATTCTCTTAGATTTGAAAAGGGAGCGGAGGGGTGGAAAAGAGGGGGTGGGGGTATTTTCCGCTTTGTTTATCAGGGGCGGCCATACAGGGGAGGGGAGGAATCAGCTGTTTTCAAGCTAAGTTAGCGAAGGCAGCGGCGGTTGGAGGGGGGGGGGTAAAATTTCCCCTTAAGGCTTTTAAATTTCTTCAGGTTATAATATTATTTAATGTTAAAGAAAGACCACAGATACTTGACGTTTTATTATTACATGTAAGAAAACCTCGAGGTCTGGGAGTTTTGTTAGGAGAAAATATTGGTTGCTTAGTCAGCATCAGCAGATACTTTTGGTTGTTAGGGTTAAGCTACGGATTTAAGTCCAAATTTTATTATAAATGTATTCAGCCACCCATCCATCAACCCAGTCACCCAGCCAATCAGACACCCATCAAGCCACCCTTTCAGCCACCCACCCACCTACACATCCACCCATTTACCCCCCCCCCACCCCCCCCCCCCCCCCCCCCAGCGGTACTTGAATTTAAAGAATTATAACTGAAAACAAAATTATAGACCTTATAAAATTCTTTTTTTTTACCATCACAAGATTTGATCAGAGGATTTGATTAAAGGATTTGATCAGAGGATTTGATCAGAGGATTTGATCAGAGGATTTGATCAGAGGATTTGATCAGAGGATTTGATCAGATGATTTGATGAAAAATGTATAGAATCATTGAATAATTATTTCCGCAAAATTGTAATGTTCTAATAATTGATTAACTCCAAATGTCAGTATTAGTGATATTCATGGTGAATACCAATACCGTGGCCAATAGAATTTACCAAGTTCTAGGGGGAGAGGGAGGCTTCCATCACTCGGGGGTGGGGGAATAGACGCCCCTTCACTATATTACCTTTATATAGATTGTATGTGATTGTGTATTATTATGTGGGGCATTGAAGGACTGCCACAGAAAACACAATCTCTAATACTCCTACGTCATAAATATACACCTACGACATACAATAAGCACCCACGTCATTGATCATACAATAACATACCCGCTGCCTCCAGTTGTCTCTCAGTTTTCGTCATACAAATGTAGCAGGCGATAACAAGAACTGCAACGATAACACCTGCACCAACCATCAGGCCAAGGTAAATAAATCTGCAGCCAGAATTAACAGATTAAATACTGGTAAATTTTGGTATAACAAATTATATATATTATACACACATCAGAATTACCATTATGTACCTTAATTATTTGTCTTAAGTCATCTGTCTTAAATACTCTTAAGTCATCTCATCTGGCTCCTATGTATGCAGAGGGTATATGCAATGTTTCTGTGTCTGGTATTGAAGAGGACATTTTACTGTTTGCACGGGCTACTCAGGGAGGGATCATGAACTGGGGGTTGGAAGGCAGGAGGCAACAGACGCAACTGTGTCAAGTGCTGTCACCTCATTTGTTCCTTTTGAACAGTAGCCACAGTTCCTTCTACGGGTATGCACAGGAAGATGACTGTATATTATAAACTCCGAATATTCTGTGAAATCTAAGCGGTACCTGGTTACGTATATCTAAATGCCAGGGGTTGTGATGGTACAAAGTCTTCTTTGTTCGACATACTATACATAAATATGTCTATGTCTATTGCGGAACAATTTTTTATTAGATTTCCCGAAAACAAAATCCTTTATGATTAAAAATACTTTAACTTTTCATCGAGTTTTTTCATTCTGTCCAACATCGATGCCAAGAACGGGTATTCAGCTAGTACTGGCTTCACAGTGCTTACCTTGTAATGATTTAAAAATACTTTTAATAAGATTTTTGATACTACCGGCACTATAATTTCTGTACAATGTTTTTAGTTTATTTCGGTCATTTATGAAATACACAGATGACCGCATGCATTATAACCAATCTTCCTCATGTAACATGCATATTCCACTTTTCTCTTACAGCACTCACCCTAACTTTCTCATATAGCACTCATATGCCATTGTGCCAATGTGTCACTTTTTGTAACTGCCTTTATGTAACATTTTACATGTGGCAGGGTGCCACCTATGGGGCAAAGAAGCACGCTCCTGTCGCACGATTCTTTACTCCAGGCGTGTTCACACCCACTGAGCTGGGCATGCCTGTCCCACGGGGGACCGGTGTTCACACTTACTGAGCTGGGCATGCCTGTCCCACAGGGGACCGGTGTTCACACTTACTGAGCTGGGCATGCCTGTCCCACGGGGGACCGGGGAACAGCTCATGAATGTGACGTCATAGTGGCTACATAAGGTGGGATTTAAACCCGGGCCCTTTATTATGTGGGAAAACGGCTACTTCGGCTGCATGTGTGAGAGATTTGACTGTCTGTTCAACGGATTGTACCACAAAATTAAAAGCTATAGTTCTCAGGCCGTCATTTCATTGTTTGTTTATTTAAACTGTAAGCCACGCCACCACGCGGCTACACCAAATTTCTAATGTAGCCCTCATATCTCGTCTTTCTAATGTAGCACTCATATCCCGTCTTTCAAATGTAGCACTCATATCCCGTCTTTCTAATGTAGCACTCATATCCCGTCTTTCTAATGTAGCACTCATATCTCGTCTTTCTAATGTAGCACTCATATCCCGTCTTTCTAATGTAGCACTCATATCTCGTCTTTCTAATGTAGCACTCATATCCCGTCTTTCTAATGTAGTACTCATATCCCGTCTTTCTAATGTAGCACTCATACTCCACATTTCATGTGCAGCACTTACCTTACATATGTCATCACTTACCCCATATACTTTGAACAGCAATATGGCATCCCAAAGTCCATATCGTGACAGCACTCGTCTTGACATACAATGTCGTCGTAACATAAGACACCTGTCGTGTTGCTTGATGTCCCTAAAAACAGTCAAGTCTAGAAATGAATAGTTTTGTCAAAGCTTTAATCAATGAGATCAAGTTGATTGCCATTGTAAATTAATGACAGTTCATTGACTCCTAGCTAAAGATGACAGTTCATAGACTCCTAGCTAAAGATGTTCTATATCACAGCTGAGTAACAAGGAAAAATTCACATGGTGTCATTAACAGCTTACAATCACACATAATGAGACTTAAAGCTGTCACAAAATTCAAAATAGGCCTACACTTGATATTCACAACTTTGTCACTCCATTCAACATATAATAATATTCACTACTCTTTCACGCCATTCAACATATATTATTCACAAGTTTGTCACATTAAAAAAAAACCTAGGAGGTCTAAATTTCAATAAAAATCTAAAATTTAAAATATGCAGTTGTGCATTTGTTGGTCTATTTGTTTGACTAATTGTTTATTTGTTGGTCTATTTGTTGGCGTCCATGTAAAAAGAAACAAGAAAAGGGGAATAATTCATTGTCTAATAGTTCCTGTCCACGACATTTCAACTTTGTACGTGCATGTGTGCAGGGCCGGATTAACCTCTAGGCAAACAAGGCACGTGCCTTGGGCACCAAGCGTTTGGGGGCACCACAAGTCCTCAAGAAATATATTTTTTTGAACAAATTTAAGTCCAGAAACAACTGAAAATTGAACAAGTGCTATGAAAATGATGAAATACATTATAATAAAAATGTCCGATACCAGATGGGAGGCATATGCTGTTGCAACTGAAGTTATCCTAAAGTCTCATCCTCAGATTTTAAAAGCATTAGAATGTATACAAGAAGATCAGTCACAGAAAGGAGACACTAGAAGACAAGCAGAAAACATTGCAAAGAAGATTCAAGAATTAGAATTTGCTTTCATGATTGTTTTATGGGTAGAGGTCTTACAGTATTTTCACAGGGTTCGTTAAGCTCTACAAAATGAGCATGTGAACTTGAAAACCTGTGCTGTTTTGTATTCTTCACTCACAGATCACTTGCATAATTCTAGGAATGAATTTAAAAGATTTAAAGAAGCTGCAAAAATAATAACACCAGGTGTAGATTATAAGTCAACTTTGACCTTTAATCGTAAACGAACGCCAGCGGTCATTGATGGTGATGCCCCTGAGGTATCTCTGAATGCCATAGACAAATTTCGTATATCTGTATTCTACGCCATTGTTGACAAACTTGAGACAGAAATGAGTAGACGAGGACAAGTATATTATGATGTAGCAGTTCGATTTTCTTGTTTGGTCAATGCATCACTATCACAAACATCTCGGTGTTGTGGAGAACTAATAAATGCTTATCCTAAAGATCTGAACAATAATTTATATACTGAACTACAACAGTTTCATTCATAAATTCGCCACGAGTTTCCTGCATCAAAATCGGAAAACGAACGTTCAATCATGTAGAATTATACAAAGTAATAGTTAGAGACAACATCGAGTGTGCCTTTCCATATGTTGAAATCGCCTTGCGCATATTTTTAACATTAATGGTTACTAACTGTTCAACTGAGCGCTCTTTTTCTCAGTTGAAACGTACAAAAAATCAAAATAGATCAACAATGAAACAAGAAAGGCTCGATTCCTTATCTCTGCTTATGATCGAGGCAGATGTGTTGCGCAAAATTAACTGTGACGATATCCTCAAAGACTTTGCTAGATGTAAATCTAGAAAAAAAAACTTTAAAATGTAAATGACAATATCTTTTTGATTTTTTCAACTAATAAAAAATAAAGTATAAAGTATTATTATTTCAAAATTTATTAACGTTTAAATTTAACACAGAAATACTTAATTGTAGGTTTTATTTAAGTGATAGTAGTACAAACTACAAACATATTTGTTAACAACTGTTTTCTTTGCATAATATTGAACATACCAGCGGTTACGGTCAGTGAAAGATCAGAGGCCCCGGGCAGAAGGGGGCACCCATGTGGGTTTGTGCCTTGGGCACTAAAATGGCTTAATCCGGCCCTGCATGTGTGTTTGTCTTTGTATGTATGTGTGTAGTATTACTGACTCCATACAGCTATCTAATGCAACCCCCTCCACCCTCTCCCACTTAGAACAACCACAAAACAATCATCTTTGTGGTTTTATCACGTGACTATGTTTTGCTGCGCTACAATTATCTCCCATGTCAACACAATAGTAAGTTTACGGTGGTGCTCAAACTGTTTTTGTGGTCAGAGAACTGTTAAAACTAAGTGTTTCTCAAATTGTATGCCACAATTTTTCTTAAGGAGACTTCAGTAATTTGATAATCGTGTGTCAATCAATCAACTTTATTACAACCAGCTTATGTTCATCTCAAATTGCTGTGCTGAAATGTGTTGGTCTGCGCATGACACTGATAACTGATCAAAAGATAACTGATCAAAAGATAACTGATCAAAAGATAACTGATCAAAAGATAACTGATCAAAAGATAACTGATCAAAAGATAACTGATCAAAAGATAACTGATCAAAAGATAACTGATCAAAAGATAACTGATCAAAAGATAACTGATCAAAAGATAACTGATCAAAAGATAACTGATCAAAAGATAACTGATCAAAAGATAACTGATCAAAAGATAACTGATCAAAAGATAACTGATCAAAAGATAACTGATCAAAAGATAACTGATCAAAAGATAACTGATCAAAAGATAACTGATCAAAAGATAACTGATCAAAAGATAACTGATCAAAAGATAACTGATCAAAAGATAACTGATCAAAAGATAACTGATCAAAAGATAACTGATCAAAAGATAACTGATCAAAAGATAACTGATCAAAAGATAACTGATCAAAAGATAACTGATCAAAAAGAAATGTAATGAGGCAAAGCTATAACGGAACGAAACGTTGTAACTATTGAATGTGGAGTATGCTGCACGGGGAGGGGGCAGGGGAGGGGCAGGAGTGGGGCAGGGGAGGGGCAGGGGGAGGGGGCAGGGGAGGGGCAGGAGTGGGGCAGGGGGGTGTGGCAGGGGGAGGGGGCAGGGGAGGGGCAGGAGTTGGGCAGGGGGGTGTGGCAGGGGGAGGGGGCAGGGGAGGGGCAGGAGTTGGGCAGGGGGGTGTGGCAGGGGGAGGGGGCAGGGGAGGGGCAGGAGTGGGGCAGGTGGCAGGGGGAGGGGGCAGGGTGAGGGGGACTGACCGATATTTGATCAAGTTGCGCCGCAGGCTGAAACATTAGCTTAACAAAAAAATTATCAATTGAAAATAATTGTGTTGTAACAAATGTAAGGCGGGCTGTAATACTTTATGAAGAACTTGTGCGGGCTGAAAGAAAATAGGACAGGGAAGAAAGCTATTAAGAAAATAATCATAATAATGAATACTTCGTTACTTCGCGAGCTGCAAAGTGGGCGCTGGCGGATGCGGCTCGCGGGGCGTATGTTGTGTATGTTGGTTTTTTTTAATCCTTTATTTTAACTTCGCTTTTCTTTGTGACTGAGTGGCTGGGTTGCTAGTTGACCCACTTCCCGTCAAGCTTTCGAGCTGAAACTTGGCACTGACTCGTTTCCGATTACAAAATGTTATTTCAAATGTTCAGTCCCCAACCCACCTCCCCCCCCCCCCCCTCCCAAATCCGTATTCCTGTTTTTTAAAGTGGAGGATAAAGTGAAATTCCCGATAACTGCGCTAAATAAGATTTTTTTAAATAATAGCAAACGCGTTTGTTGTGCAAAATTTTCTTTTGTTTTTCTGAAGTACTTTGTAAACTAATCTTCTGTGTAAAAGCGGGTGGGTCATTAGAATAGTCATATAGTTCAGGGGCATGGTTTAACAATTTTTCGGTTGCGAGCCTTGGGGGCGGTGGAGCACTATTTTGGGATTCTTATAAAGTGCGTTACTTGCGTGCATGATTTTTTACATTTTCAGTCCCCCCCCCCCCCCCACCCTCATTGCTCGAAATTACATTTTATAAAGGATTTATACGAAAAAATTTGTTTTGTCGTTTGTTAGTATTTAAAAATGTATTTGTAAATTAACAACAAAATTTATTGTTTTTAATTAAACAATAAAAATGCTTACAAAGCTCCCGGCTATAGAAAAATCACCCTTCCCCTGCCCCGGTTTACTGAAGCTGTAAACCTGGCGACTTTTCATGTCACACGAGAAAGACTTAATCGACGTGACGAAAATGTCACGTGTGTCAACAACAAAATTACGCTTGAAAAAATGGAAATGCGAGTAGAAAGTAAGTCTTGAATAAAAACTCATCCAATGGATAGAATGTTAATTGAAGACAGTGATGACACTTGAATAAAGTATAAACTCATGTGTTCAAATATGTAGAACATTATTCAGTAGTTGTCTCGCTTTGTCATATTCAATGATTGTCTTTCTCTGCTATATTATATTATTTAATATTTATTAAATTTAAAATGCTTTGTTTTGTGTCATTTTATTATGTTTAAAATAATGAATTATAAAGTTATTTTGTGTGTGCTAAAGGATTTTTTTAATAAATTAAACTAATTTGAGAATCACTGCATTTGTTATGTATGTACAGGGGTTGGGAAGCCTCGCATAAAATTCAATAATGCCTAAGTTTAAATGTCAAATGTTGACAGGTAAACCATTTCTTTCAATCCGACAATTTGGCATTGATCTGGTGCAAACCAGCAATGCCAGGGAAACCGTTTTCTACCAACAGCCAGTTTGGCATTGATCTAGTGCAAACCAGCAATGTCAGGGAAACCGTTTTCTACCATCAGCCAGTTTGGCATTGATCTGGTACAAACCGCCTATTATTTTGTGTCTGCTATTTTATTTTATGTTTAATCTGGCAACTCAATTGCGGTTTTGATCAAACATTGATTGGATCAAACATTGATTGCATTAAACATTGATTGGATCAAACATTGATTGGATCAAACATTGATTTAATCAAACATTGATGTTTTAAGCCGTGTGATTTGTTTGTCATAAGGGGCCATCAATAAATGACGTCACGCGTCTAGGGGGGGGTCAGATTTTTGTGACGATGTGTGACGAGGGGGAGGGGGGGACCCTCAAGTAATGTGACGTCACATGAAAAGTAGAATATTGTAGTAAATAAATGCACTTAATAACGCTAAATTACAGACATTTTTAACATATTCATTTATACAACAACCATCATTTTATTTTTAAACTGCTATCGCTGAGAGAATCAGTGCAGGTATGCGAGGTCCTAGCAGACTCAGATCAAATTACATGACGCCAAATAGGAGGAAACTCAGGGTGTAGTTGCAATGACATCTGTGAGAATTTATGGCTAAAGACGGACACTGGAGTCATAGAATTCGCATACCACGGCAACCTCAGGAAGGGGGGTGGAAGGATAACAAATGGTTGACCGTGACAAGGTGGGGGAGAGAGGTGGTTGTATCTTAGTAAATACTCTAGGGCAGGGATTCTTAACATTTTTTACAGGGCTGCAGGCCCACTCCGTTTTAAACACACACCCCAACGTATAAGTTATATTGTAATAAAATTAAAAATAAAGAAACAATTTAGTTATCTTAGTTTTATTTCTTTAATTAACTTTATAGACAATGGAAAAAATTACCATTAAAAGCAATGCGCCGACAAAATTCACAAGAAAAACATTTACTGCTGTAATCAAAATGCACACAAACTAATTAAAAAGAAAGCAGCAACAGTTAGCAATTGCAGCAATTACAATCAGGGGCGTAGCTAGGGTTGGTGTCACGCGGTCCGGTAAGCTCATAGTGCCCCCCCCCCACACACACACACATACACACACCCTTTCCACGATGTAATTCTTCTTGTTAAACCTAGTCCACAGTATAACAAATACAAGAACAAAAAACAATAATTGAAGGCCATGAGGTAATTGTATTTAAGAACTGTGAGATGTACTTAGAATCACTCATTGTTATCAAAGGATAGTTTTATTTCACAGAATTTAGATGAATACCGGTATAGATTAATGTTACTTACAAAAGTTAACGAACACTCCGTTCGGCGTTGAAACATGGTCAAAACGACGTGTTTCTGACTTAATAATAAGGTAACTTAATTGCTGACGCATCAACTTTGAACTTTTAATTAAAAACGCATTTTTATTGATTACATGGGTGGAAAATTTACGCGTCATCTGTAATCCTTTTGTGGATTTCGGTTAGACCGAGCAGTGTGTACTCTGGAAATACCCAATTTTTCAATTTTATGTCACCCCCCTGAGATGGTTTCACCCCCTTGCGGTCTGCACCCCTCTAGCTACGCCACTGAATGCACTTTTCTGGTCTACCACACCTCAGGGCTGGGGAGGTACTTTTACCACTGGATAAGAACCACTGTTCTAGTGAAGTGTTTTTGACACAGGTGCTGTAATTTGATATCCACGGGAGCTGACTCTCCTAAGGGTTTGTAAAGGACAATAGTGGACACAGGGACTTTTTATAGAGGGGGTGGGGTGTAGAGATTTGTGACGTTATATATTAGGGGGGGGGTCTAACTTTTTGTGACGATTTGTGACGATGGGGGGAGGGGGGGTCAAAAATCGGCAAAAATTGCGTGACGTCATTTATGGATGGCCCCTAAGCGGGATACAACATATTGTTGGGTTGATGAGTTGAAAATAAGTTGTAGCTTTATATTTAAATATGACATGTTACATCATACCATTTATTTTTATTCCCGCAGTTTCCATTTTCAACAACAAAAAAGTCAACTTTCAACATGTTGTAAACAATTTGGCCTCCTTTCTACACTTTGTAAACACACATATATCGTGTACACGTGTAAAGACGGGGTTACCTGTTCCTGGACATGGGTTAAGTGAAAAGAATTGTTCCAGGTGCCCTGTACCAGGTGTCCTGTCCCTCTGGACGTTGAGATATTGAGAAAAGCCCCGTCATCCCCCGGGGTAGGGTAGACATTAAAAAAAGAATTGTTTGCCAGCTAAAAAAACAAGAGCTATCATAATATGTTTTTAATTTATTTCGTATATTTTGTAATCTATTCTTAGTGCTCAATATCCAATATCAGACTATTTTAGTCTTACTTGGTGCACATAACAGACTATTTTAGTCTTACATGGTGCACATAACAGACTATTTTAGTCTTACTTGGTGCACATAACAGACTATTTTAGTCTTACTTGGTGCACATAACAGATTATTTTAGTCTTACTTGGTGCACATAACAGACTATTTTAGTCTTACTTGGTGCACATAACAGACTATTTTAGTCTTACTTGGTGCACATAACAGACTATTTTAGTCTTACTTGGTGCACATAACAGACTATTTTATTCTTACTTGGTGCACATAACAGACTATTTTAGTTTTACTTGGTGCACATAACAGACTATTTCTTTTATTACATTCCATTCATTATCTTGCACGCAAAGACTGTCACTCGACTTTCATTCATAGATTGTCACTCAACATGCACCCATAGATTGTCACTCAACATGCACCCATAGATTGTCACTCAACATGCACACATAGATTGTCACTCAAGATGCACCCATAGATTGTTACTCAAAATGCACCCATAGATTGTCACTCTACAAGCACCCATAGATTGTCTTTCTACATGCACCCATAAATTTTTACTCAACTTTATAATTCAACTCAAGGAACAATAATGGGGACTTGGTAGGGCGTTCAAGAGACTCTGAAGATGGAGCCTGGGAACAACGTCAGAGAAAATTTTCAGAGACTGCTTTACATTTGACCATGGCTCGGCCACTTTGTTTAGGTGAGAAGTGACTTTTGCAAATTATTGTTGCTGCTAAGAAAATATTTTGGGACCCGCATGCTAAAACAGATTCCTTTTTCCTTAAAGAGCCACATGTATTCCTACAAGAGCCACATGTATTCCTACAAGAGCCACATGTATTCCTACAAGAGCCACATGTATTCCTACAAGAGCCACATGTATTCCTACAAGAGCCACATGTATTCCTACTAGAGCCACATGTATTCCTACAAGAGCCACATGTATTCCTACAAGAGCCACATGTATTCCTACAAGAGCCACATGTATTCCTACAAGAGCCACATGTATTCCTACAAGAGCCACATGTATTCCTACAAGAGCCACATGTATTCCTACCAGAGCCACATGTATTCCTACCAGAGCCACAGCTTTAAACATGAGCCAAAGGCGAGCAGAAGCCAGATCGGATATCTTTGAAAGGGCGGGAGGTGTGTTTATATCAGTGTGCTAAAGTGCTATATATATATAGGCATGGAACAGCAAGAAGTAGAAAAAGGACAAAAATACTCGTTTAAGGACAAGTGACACAACAAAGAAAGTGACACAAATATGAATATAATACAAAATAGATGTGAAAAAAATCATTAACATAAAGTGGTACATACAAATTGACTGACGAACTGCTGAACTGTCAATGACAGTTCTGACACAACACCTGACAAGTCAGTGACAGTTGAGACACAACACCTGTCAAGCCAATGAGAGTTGTTACAAAACATCTGACAGATGAATGAACAGAAACGTATAAATCTAGAAATACGTACACACGCCTCTGGACTGTAGATAATATCGTCTGTTGAAATAGTCTGCCCTTACGTATTCACCATCTTCTTCTCTTGGTATAAACATGGCATCACCATTGAATACCTGCAGCTCCTGATAAGTGAATCCCTGCAGTTCTTGAATAGTGAATACCTGCAGCTCCTGATTAGTGAATCCCTGCAGCTCCTGATTAGTCAATACCCGCAGCTCCTGATTAGTCAATACCTGAAGCTCCTGATTAGTCAATACCCGCAGCTCCTGATTAGTCAATACCTGAAGCTCCTGATTAGTCAATACCTGCAGCTCCTGATTAGTCAATACCCGCAGCTCCTGATTAGTCAATACCTGCAGCTCCTGATTAGTCAATACCCGCAGCTCCTGATAAGTTTATACCTGCAGCTCCTGATAAGTTTATACCTGCAGCTCCTGATAAGTTTATACCTGAAGCTCCTGATTAGTCAATACCTGAAGCTCCTGATTAGTCAATACCCGCAGCTCCTGATTAGTCAATACCTGCAGCTCCTGATTAGTCAATACCTGCAGCTCCTGATTAGTCAATACCCGCAGCTCCTGATAAGTTTATACCTGCAGCTCCTGATAAGTTTATACCTGAAGCTCCTGATCAGTGAATAGCTACTACAGAACCACTCAACGAGGAGTGAATAAAAACAACCAAAACCAGCTCGCTAAGAGAGAACCATCTTTGTTAAGCTGGCAACAATTCCAATCCAAGCAATTGAATTATTCAAGATTATTTCCAACTCAAACGTTCAAAGCACATCCGATCAACTCAAAAGTTCTGAACACATCCGATCAACTCAAAAGTTCTGAACACATCCGATCAACTGAAAACACTTAGAAAGTAATTTTTCAAATAGAATTGATTTCCATAAGAAACAGAGCAGTGTGTACAATCTGATCCTTGTCTCTAATTACACCAGAACATCCAATGAATGTATGAAGGTCAGAGGTCACCTGTTCATTTCTTGTCTACACACGGTTCAATGTCAGATGCCGTTCTCATTCCCCCCCCCCCCGGGCCTTATTTTCCACCTCAACCAGACCCTACCATCAAGGAGAAACCATATAGAAAAAAATTCCAATGAACTCTCAGCATCTCGTCCTGTCACGTGATCAGTGCTGATGTTATTTCCTTAAACATTGAGATGAACTTAAAGACAAGACGGTTTAACGGCATATTTTATAAACCCTGTGTGTCGATGATATGGAGTAGATCATTCAGACATAGTGTACACAGAATAGAAGAGCAGAGAAGTTCCTCGGATTTTGACCGGTTTTAGTACGAAAAAGCGCAATGCAAACACAATACAAATAAAGTAAAATAAATGAAATGGACCGCAAATGCCGCCCCAAAATAAGTCCCGGACGGAATGCGCCACTCTTCCTTTGTTCTTGTAATGTAGGCTACTGTGCACGCTTACACATATAAGCAATTTTAATTCGATCCAAAGATGCGAGTCTACAAAGCGGAATGTGAGGTAAGTAATTGTTGAGATTAGTCACCAAATCGAAACATCGATAGATGACAAGCTCCCGCATACAGCAAGTCTTTAGACATTGATTTTACAACTACCCACTTGTTGGTTCTGCTACAACTTTTCACAATCTCTCTCTCTCCCTCTCTCTCTCTCCCTCTCTCACTCTCTTTCATTTTTTTCATTCTGCTTATCCTTTCTATATCCTTCCTCTTCCTCTTCCTCTTCCTCTTCCTCTTTATCTTTATCTTTATCTATATCGTCCAATTTTTCTCTATCTCTCTCCCTCTCTCTCTCTCTCCATCTCTATCTTTCTCCATCTCTTTCTCTCTAACTTTCTCTCTCTCTTACTCTCTACATTCCCTCTCTACCTCCCTCTCTCTATCTCTCTCTTACTCTCTACATTCCCTCTCTACATCCCTCTCTCTATCTCTCCTTACCCTCTATATCCCTCTCTACCTCACTCTCTCTATCTCACTCGTTATATTTCTCTCTCTCAATATCTCTCTTTCTATTTCTCTCGATCACTCTCTCTATCTCTCTATTTCTATCACTCTCTATCTCTCTCCATCTCTTTCTCTCTATCTCTCTCTATCTTTCTCAATCTCTCACTATCTCTCTTTCTATTTCTCTCTGTTACTCTCTCTCTATCTCTCTCTATTGATCTCTACCTCTCTCTATATATCAATCTCTATCTCTCTCTATCACTCTCTACCTCTCTCTATATGTCTATCTCTATCTCTCTCTCCTTAGCACTATGCCCTCCCGCTCTAAAAAGCTTATATATTTTACAATATCCCTCTCTTTCTCGCTCTCTCACTCTCTCTCTCTCTCTCACTCTCACACACACACACACACAAACCAATACAAACTCACTCCCGATGTTAGAGCTGTTCTCCAACACACAGTCCGTAAATTGCTTATGGTACATTTCCTTAAATTTCAAGACAAAGAGATTTACTTGAGTTGTAAGTGCATGTGTCTTTGTTGTATTCAGATGATAACATTGCAGGTCAATGGTAGGTCAATGGTAGGTCACCGGTATGTCAATGGTAGGTCAATGGTAGGTCACCGGTATGTCAATGGTAGGTCAATGGTAGGTCAATGTTTAGTCAACGTTAGGTCAAACATACATTTGCCCTTACATGACATCTGATAATAGGACATTTATTTTATACATGGGAATTGGAATAATGCAAGCATTCTTTGTCATTGCATATGACAATGGATGTAGTTGAATATGACATAGTGGATGTAACGGCAAATTACATAGTTGATGTAATGGCAAATGACATAGTGGATGTAATTGCAAATGGCATAGTGGATGTAGTGACATATTAAATAATGGATGTAATGGCAAATGACATAGTGGATGTAATGACCACTGACATACTAGATGTAGTGGAAAATGACATAGTGGATTTAATGGCATATGACATAGTGGGTGTAGTGACATATGACATTGTGGATGTAGTGGCATATGACGTAGTGGATGTAGTGGCATATGACATAGTGGATGAAGTGGCAACTGACATAGTGGATGTAGTGGCAAATGACATAGTGGATGTAGTGGCATAGGACACGCTGCCTTTTATGTTTTTATTTAACTGGCTGTTGGCCTCCATCCAACAAATGCTATGTGCCTGGGCTCCATCCAACAAATATGTGCCTGGCCTCTATCCAACACATTTGGAAATTAAGTCTCAATGTCAATGAATGTAAGGAATGAAAGACTGAGAACCACTGTCATCCTTTAGAATGTTACATTCAGTTATTTGTAAGCACGAGAACCTGGTCTGTGCACGTGCCGATATTATCAGTGCCACGCCCTGGTCGATGTTAGCAGACTGCAACTATTATGTCATTACGTATCTGGCAACAGTGGAGGGGAGGTAGCGTGTCTAGAAGCATTTGTTTATAAACATTCTTGTGACCCAGTTGTCGGCTAAACGCAGCTCTTTGAAAGGGACATAATAATTGGGGCAGAATATTAGGAGGTTGAAGGATTGGGGGCTGCAGGTGTAAAGTTAGGGGCTAGAAGGATCCGGGGCTGTAGAAGGAAAGTTAGAGGTAGAAATGATGGGGTTTGTGGAAGGAAAGCTAGAGGTAGAAATGATGGGGTTTGTGGAAGGAAAGCTAGAGGTAGAAATGATGGGGTTTGTGAAAGGAAAGCTAGAGGTAGAAATGGTGGGGGCTGCAGAAGGAAAGTTAGGAGGTAGAAGGATTGGGGTCTACAGAAGAAAAAATAGAAGATTGAAGGATAGGGGGCTGCAGAAGGGAAGTTAGGAGGTAGAAGGATTGGGGTCTACAGAAGAAAAAATAGAAGATTGAAGGATAGGGGGCTGCAGAAGGGAAGTTAGGAGGTAGAAGGATTGGGGTCTACAGAAGAAAAAATAGAAGATTGAAGGATAGGGGGCTGCAGAAGGGAAGTTAGGAGGTAGAAGGATTGGGGTCTACAGAAGAAAAAATAGAAGATTGAAGGATAGGGGGCTGCAGAAGGGAAGTTAGGAGGTAGAAGGATTGGGGTCTACAGAAGAAAAAATAGAAGATTGAAGGATAGGGGGCTGCAGAAGGAAAGTTAGGAGGTAGAAGGATTGGGGTCTACAGAAGAAAAAATAGAAGATTGAAGGATAGGGAGCTGCAGAAGGGAAGTTAGGAGGTAGAAGGATTGGGGTCTACAGAAGAAAAAATAGAAGATTGAAGGATAGGGGGCTGCAGAAGGGAAGTTAGGAGGTAGAAGGATTGGGGTCTACAGAAGAAAAAATAGAAGATTGAAGGATAGGGGGCTGCAGAAGGGAAGTTAGGAGGTAGAAGGATTGGGGTCTACAGAAGAAAAAATAGAAGATTGAAGGATAGGGGGCTGCAGAAGGGAAGTTAGGAGGTAGAAGGATTGGGGTCTACAGAAGAAAAAATAGAAGATTGAAGGATAGGGGGCTGCAGAAGGAAAGTTAGGAGGTAGAAGGATTGGGGTCTACAGAAGAAAAAATAGAAGATTGAAGGATAGGGAGCTGCAGAAGGGAAGTTAGGAGGTAGAAGGATTGGGGTCTACAGAAGAAAAAATAGAAGATTGAAGGATAGGGGGCTGCAGAAGGAAAGTTAGGAGGTAGAAGGATTGGGGTCTACAGAAGAAAAAATAGAAGATTGAAGGATAGGGGGCTGCAGAAGGAAATTTATGAGGTAGAAGGATTGGGGGCTTCAAAGGGAAAGTTAGGAGAAAGACGGATTGGGGGCTGCAGGAGGGAAGTTAGGAGGTAGAAGGATTGGGGGCTGCAGAAGGAAATTTAGGAGGAAAATGAATAGTAAATGAAAAAATGTCATTTTGTTTCTAGATTCTAAATTTAAGCCGCAGGAAAACATATCAAAGAATATTTTTTTCATGTTGAAATGGTCGACTATTTCCGATGTAGGTGATACCCGAATACAGAACTTTCATTAGTCATTTAATGGGTTAACATCACTTGTGCTGATGCATTTTAGGTCTTGTCAAAGTGACAATGTTGACAGAATCAAATTTATTCTCACATCATCCTTCACAATCTCTTAGCCAAACATGTTTTTATTAAAAACCGTGCCATTTTCTTCACCAACCCACATACCCATATTCACTTCCCTGCCTCACATCTTCCCTGCCTCACATTATCTGCCTCACATCTTCCCTGCATCAAATCTTCCCTGCCTCACATCTTCCCTGCCTCACATTCCCTGCCTCACATTCCCTGCCTCACATTCCCTGCCTCACATCTTCCCTGCCTCACATTCCCTGCCTCACATCTTCCCTGCCTCACATTCCCTGCCACACATTCCCTACCTCACATTCACTGCCTCACATCTTCCCTGCCTCACATTCCCTGCCTCACATCTTCCCTGCCTCACATTCCCTGCCTCACATTCCCTGCCTCACATTCCCTGCCTCACATTCCCTGCCTCACATCTTCCCTGCCTCACATTCCCTGTCTCACATTCCCTGCCTCACATTTCCTGCCTCACATTCCCTGCCTCACATTTCCTGCCTCACATTCCCTGCCTCACACTGTTTTCAGAAGAAATATAAATCTACGGGAGGTGTCCTAATGCACAGTCGCAACCGCGCTGCCCGCTCTCACTTTGTGACCAAGCCATGTGGACGCATTCGTTTGATAACGTTTCCTTTCGTCGTCCAGACTACAGAAATTCCCTCCCCTTTGGGCAGTTTTCTTTGTACTTGCCATATTGCTGTCTACGCTATTGTTTTTACCCGCTGCTAGATGTCGTGTGTAGGTGAGACTGGACTCCGCCTCACGGACAGATGTACTGAAAACCTTCGTAATGTTGCGGAAGATAAGCAGTGCCCCATCCCATAAACCTCAATAGAGGCGACAAGGGCTCAATGGATTTTCCCAGCACGACCATTGTGACTTGTACAAAAACCCTAAGCCGGGTAAACTTGGAAAACAAACTGATTCAGACTTATGGGACACAAATTGGCATGAATGTCATGTTCTCATTCACTTGTTCAACCTTTGCTCCGCCCCTCCTTGTTACGACCAATCGCAGTAGACTAACGTTACCTCTCTCCCATTCCATTTTATCTGTATTAAGTCTCTCACCTACTTATGTTCTATCACATTCCTCTTGTCGTCTTCTCAGATTCTACATTGCAGCCAAGTATTTATTTTTATTATTTTTTTGTTTTTACTGGTGTTTGTTAGTTGAAGAAGGCTTTTTGCCGACACGTTCGTTGTTTTGTAGTGCCCTTCCTCTGTTTCTCCAGTTTCCTATTAAATGTGTAGATTCTAATGTCTTATGTTAATGCCCATGCGCACAGTGGTCATTTTGTACCCAAACTTTGCGCAGCTCCATAAATATGCACACGTCGACTGGCAATACATATGGGAACTTTAAATTTGGACTGAAAAAACGTGTAATAATTGGGGCTGCACAAAGTAAGTAATCAGTTTTGATTTTAAAGTCAAAATGTGAGAGAAGTTGTGATGAAAAAAATAAATAAAACTACTAAGTATCAACATCTCTCTCCTTCACTGCCATCACCATCTGACATGTCTGTGTCAGTGATTCTTTGTAACTTTATGAAGACATATATTGACATATTATAGTTAAGGATTACAAGTTGCCGTTAATGAAAATGAGGCGGGAGGCTAGGGTGGAAATCTCTGACCAATGATTCTAAATACGCAAATCTGAGAAAGATGTTCCCAGGCAACCGTTTCGTCCCAGCAACTTTGCAAATCAGTTGCATGGTGGAAACACACTGTAGGAAGTAGAAATCCTCTTATATTGCGTCCAAAGCTCCCCCGGGATGGGTGGGCGAAGATATTGGGACGTAAATTTACCATCCCGACTCCTAAGAAAGTCGATCGTGTGCACTGTGTGTATGCACAGTGTCGGATCGACCGGTTGTCCATGGGTTGGGGCGGCCTACAGCGGAACCCCATCGAAAGAACTCGGTTGGGGGATTTCCTGTCAAAAAGACATCTCCAACGTGCAGCTTCACGGCGCGATACTCGGGCTAAAAAAAGGGGGTGGGGGTGCTAAGGGAGGTCATAAAGAGCTTTAGCTCGACGGCACGCTGTTGACATTTCCTAATGTTATATTTCAGTTAATGACAGCTCAATAGTGACAGCTCTATAGTGACATCTATATATTGACAGCGCTATTGACAACGATATATTTACAGTCATATATTAACATTTTATATTGACAGTTTTTTATTGATAAAGACAGTGATATATCGACAGCTATATATTGATAGCATTCAATTCTTTCAACACTACAGACCTGTCACACCAAGTACTTACCTTCCATTAGTGTCAATGTTCCAATTGTGTCAATGTTTCAATTGGGTCAATGTTGGAACATTGTAAGCTGCAAAAAGTAAAAATATTAAAAATTATAAAGTAGGTGAACGTAATATTTTTAATACGCCAACACGAGGGGCAGCTTTGCCAACACGAAGGGCAGCTTTGCCAACACGAAGGGCAGCTTTGCCAACACGAGGGGCAGCTTTGCCAACACGAGGGGCAGCTTTGTTTCCACCCCCTACCAACCTCCTACCACCCTACTACCACTCAACCACCCCTCCTACCAACCACCTATTACCCACCTACAATTCACTTACTACTCTCATGCCAACCACCTGCCAACCTTTTACACCCCTCCGACAACCCTCTACCATCATCCTGCCACTCTCCTGCAAAACCTCTCCTAAAACAATCCTACTCACACCATCCCAAGATCCTGCTGACACCCTTCCCTCTCCCTATGATCTCCTTCATGGCAACCTCCTGCAAAGGTTCCCAAGCTGTTATGATGAGCCACTTAATGACTACATTTATAGAAAATGATTTAAATATATAAAACCCTTCAAATTGCTCCATACCTCGCATTCTCTTGTAACTTTCTCCTGAATTGTTAGACACCCATCATCTGAATAGTTAGACATCCATCATCTGAGCAGCTAGGTATTCATTATTCCAAATATTCTACTTTTATTTCGATGTCAAACTACTCTTGTTGATCTTATTTTAATAACACTTTTCATCAATGACACAAAAAACAAAGGATTACTTAAAAACTATGATTTTTCCTATTCAAAAGAAGTTCTCTGAAATTAACCAACAAAATGGTTACAAATTGAAAGCTTCTAGTGGCCATGGCGCTTTATATAAGATCTTTTCTGCGCATGTTCATACCTGATACCTCTAAGAAGATTAAAATATTACCAAGGCTATTTAGAGTCTTATGACGTCACACACCATAGAGTCACGACATATTAAGATCACAAAGGTTTTATTAGGTTAAAGTAAGCACTAAATGTCAGAGTAAAGCTAGTACAACGTGACCACTAAATGTCGGAGTAAAGCTAGTACATCGTCACCACTAAATATCTGTGTAAAGCTAGTAAAACTTTACCACTAAATGTCTGTGTAAAGCTAGTACAATGTGACCACTAAATGTCTGTGTAAAGCTATTACAACGTCACCACTAAATGTCTGTGTAAAGCTATTACAAAGTCACCACTAAATGTCTGTATAAAGCTATTACAACGTCACCACTAAATGTCTGTGTAAAACTATTACAACGTCACCACTAAATGTCTGTGTAAAGCTATTACAACGTCACCACTAAATGTCTGTGTAAAGCTAGTACAACTATACCACTAAATGTCTGTGTAAAGCTAGTACAACTTTACCACTAAATGTCAGTGTATGGCAACTTTCCGTCTACGAGAGACGATAAATGTATCTTTTCTGAGTGCAGCTCTTGGTGTGGCTAGTGAAACCGATCCTCGAGTGGCAGTCTCTTGTGCATGTCCCGCACACGAATGCGGTGGAGCAGTGTTTTCTGGCCTTTCTCTGCGCTCTCTTTACAGCTGCTTCCGCCCTGTAGAGCTCCTCGGCACGTAGTGATCCTGTCTTCACGATGCCCCGCCATGTGGATCGATCCTCCGCCAGGTCCTCCCAATTTGAGATGTTGATGTTGGCCGCCTTCATGTCTCTTTTGCATATGTCTATGTATCTGAGACGAGGCCGTCCAACTGACCTTTTCCCTGTCGCCAGCTCGCTGTACAGCACGTCCTTAGGTATGCGACCAGGTTGCATTCGCTTGACGTGCCCAAGCCAGCGGAGGCGTGTTGGATTAAAATGGCTGGGACGCTGCACATATTTGTTTGAGACAGGGCATCCGTGTTGGGGACTTTTTCTTGCCATTTGATGTCAAGGATGCGGCGCAGGCATCTGAGGTTATAATACAGAGCACGGGGTATGCAAAATGACAATTTCTTCAGTGTACTGGGGTATGTCCAAGTCAAACCGAGGACCACTCCAGAGCTGGGACGATGTGTCTGATAAATAAATAGTACATAAAGTTGTGCTCACTTTTGACTAAGAACTGACATATTGATCTAATTATAACCCATATTAAACTACCATCGTATTGGTGATATTGTCATACAAATGCTAACATTACAGCTGAGGTTTCTTAGCTGATTGAATCACCTTTTTTAGTCAGCATATGTTTGTTAATTGATTGAATCGCCTTCTTCAGTCATGCGTTAACATGTGACGTAATACGTTCCACTCTTGTACATGAAATAGACCGATGCAATGTTACAAATAAATTGTTTTAGCATACTGTTATGGAGGTCACGGCTTCAAAGACATACATGGAGGTCACCGTCTCAAAGACATATCAAGACATATAGGTCAGGTGAACCCTAAAGACATATGACTCATAAGTCAGGTGAACCCTAAAGACATATGACTGATAAGTCAGGTGAACCCTAAAGACATTTGAATGCTAAGTCAAGTGAACCCTAAAGACATATGAATGATAGGTCAGGTGAACCCTAAAGACAAATGACTGAAAGTCAGGTGAACCCTAAATACAAATGACTGATATGTCAGGTGAACCCTAAGGACATGTGACTGATAAGTCACGTGAACCCTAAAGACAAATGACTGAAAGTCAGTTGAACCCTAAATACAAATGACTGATAGTTCAGGTGAACCCTAAAGACATATGACTGATATGTCAGGTGAACCCTGTTGTTTATTGATATGTTTGTAATGGTTACAAAGTAAAAAAAAATATTTGGAGAAGAAGTAAACTGTCATCCTTACTCTCTCAAAGAGAACATAAAACATACTCTTTCAAAGAGAACATAGACCTTACTCTCTCAAAGAGAACATAGAACTTACTCTCTCAAAGAGAACATAGAACTTACTCTCTCAAAGAGAACATATAACTTTTTCATCAAAGAGAAAGTAGAACTTATTCACCCAAAGAGAACATAGGACGTATTCTCTCAAAGAGAACATAAACTTATTCTCTCAAAGAGAACATAGAACTTAATATCTCAAATAGAACATAGAACTTTGTCACACATGACTGGGGTGGGGTTAACAACGGCGCCCCGTTGTTTCTTCAGGTCATTTATAGGGTGGACTTGAATTGTTATGATTTTATCATGTGTTCTTTTAAAAATGGTGTCATTGAACAATCATGTTTTTGTTCGGAACTTCACCATATATGGCACCACGTTTATTTATGAATGAGCACACAGGCAATTTTCGGGGAGAGGAGAGGAGGTTTTATGGGGTAGGGGGGTTAAGCGCTGTATATTAATGGATGGTAACTCTTAAGTAACACATTTAGTACTGTAATAACTGTAACTGTAATCAAAGATAGACTTTTGGGATAGGCAAGAAGCGAAGTGTTAACAGTTGGAAAAAGAAAAATTATTGGATTATATTATATTGATCAATACATTCTTTTTTATATAACTGTACGCGACTATAAGTACGGACCATACCTAACAACATCATCTCATATGTGACATTTTCATCATCTGGACGCCTGGAGTTGGACTTGTTTGGATTTCATTAAAGATCTTTTTTTTTCTTTGTCTCAACGCCTAGATGCTCACAATATAAATCACAGAAAGGAGCAGTCCTGTACTGACCACTAATAAATCAATACAGTTTGTGATAAGTCAGGACCGGAACCATCCTCCGTAACAAACGTTCTGTTACAAACTTATTCTCTCAAAGATAACATAGAATGTATTTTCTCAAAGATAACATAGAATTTATTCTCTCAAAGATAACATAGAATTTATTCTCTCAAAGTGAACAAATAACTTATTCACTAAAAGAGAACAAAGAACGTATTATCTCAAATAGAACATAAAACGTATTCACCCAAAGAGAACATAGAACTTATTCTCTAAAAGAGAACATAGAACGTATTCTCTCAAAGAGAACATAGACTCTCCCAGAGATTACACTGTGTTATATACATGGTTTACTCAATCAATATAATCTGTCAACTAATCTCACTCAAAATGACACGTAGAAATAGTTTTCACTTGATTCCATTGGAAACTTTCTTTGAAAGTAAAAAACTTTATTATAATGAAAGAAAGTTTATTTACTAAATATTTTTAGACAATAGTCAATATATTCTTCTGTCCATACATTCTTATGTCAAAACATCCTTCTGTCAAAAACATACTTCTGTCAAAACATACTCCTGTCAATACCTTCTGCTGTAAATAAATTCTTCTGTCAATACATTCTTCTTTCAAAACATTCTTCTGTCAAAACATTATACTTCTGTCAAAAATTATACTTCTGTTAAAACGTTCTTCTGTCAATACATTTTTTTCTGTTTAAACATTCTTCTGTCAATATATTCTTCTGTCAATACATTCTTCTGTCAATACATTCTTCGGCCATATATTCTTCAGTAAACCCCGGCAATAAAGTCAAGATTAAATCGCCTTTAAACGTCTTATTTTCAGTGATTGCACGTCAGACTTTGAATAGCTCGACTTTTGTATTCTTGTGAATAGCACGTAGGGGACATAACCCTTGACAACTTTGTCCCACCACAGAGCAGCTCAATCTTTGATGTAGACTTATAGCTGTTGATGTTTTGCCAACAGTAGAGTTGTTAATGAATTGTTGCGCGGCCCAGTTTAGAGTTGTTGTTGTTTTTGTTGTTGTTTGACCCACTGCAGGGTTGTTGTTAGGCCCACAGTAGAGTTGTTTGTAGGCCAACTATAGCGTTGTAATTATTGTTTGGCCCACTGTAGAGTTGTTGATGTTGTTGTTGTTCGGCCCACTGTAGAGTTTTTAATGTGTGGAAAACGGGTGGAGGGGGAATTATTGGCCAGCCCCGGTCGGCACTAAATCTAACTACATAGCTATTTAAATGTCTGAGCACCTCACAATCGGGTCAAGTTTACAAAATAGCCTTTAAGTTTCAGCACCTGCATGAGAAATGTGTTGTTTCTTTTTGAAACGCTGAGTCATGACTAGTCATTAATTAGTTAAGATCACGTGACCATAGATAAAACCAGTGAATTTTCGAGAAGGAAATAGGGGCAGTAACTTAGTCTATTGGGCAAGGAAGAGTGACACTCCGCAAAACTACTCTGACTTCTGGATCCGATTGCACACAGGTAATTTATTGGTCTGTTGGAATATGATTGGTCTTTTGGAATATGATTGGTCTGTTGGAATATGAATGGTCTATTGGAATATGATTGGTCTGCTGGAATATGATTGGTCTGCTGGAATATGATTGGTCTTTTGGAATATGAATGGTCTGTTGGAATATGAATGGTCTGTTCGAATATGAATGTATTTGCAACCAGTGGTCAGTTGGTATTTGCAAACAGTGGTCTGTTGGTATTTGCAACCAGTGGTATGATGGTATTTGCAATCAGTGGTATGTTGGTATTTGCAATCAGTGATATGTTGGTATTTGAAGCAAGTCGTATGTTATTATTATTATTATGGGTAGTTTTCTATGTTTGTATTTGCAACCAGTCAAATGTTGGTCTTTGCAACCAGTAATATGTTGATATTTGCAACTTGTGGCCAGTTGATAGAAGCTAGAGTTGCACCGATTATTCAATCGATTGCCAATTATTCGGCATGAAATAATCGATCAATGCCGATTATTTGGCCCCCGATTATTATTTATTAAGCTTTGAAATAGAAATGCTTATTTTAATTATACATTTTAGGTAATTAATAGTATTGTATACTTTATTCTAATGATAGAGCTATTATTTTGTTTACATGTGAGTACGGGTGAACTTGTATTATGATTATACCCAGGACAAGATTAGGAAACGAGTGCTACTTTTTCGTCGTATCATTTGCACTTTGCAATGATCATATGATGACAACTACGACACGCCAAGACCGGACAATGATCATATGATGAAAACTTTGACATGCCAAGACCGGACAATGATCATATGATGACAACTACGACAAGCCAAGACCGGGCAATGATCGTATGATGACAACTACGACAAGCCAAGACTGGACAATGATCGTATGATTCAATCATTTCGCCATGTCACTTTGAATCTGCCAGTGACGTCATAACTATGACAATGAAAACATATCGCTTACACCAGTGTTTCCCAAACATCTGTGACATATTACATACCTGAGCACATCCATCTGTGACATATGACATACTGGAGAACAGTTTTAATGCCCCCCACCCATTCTGTTTAAGATGGCCCCCGCCCCACTTAAAAATGTAGATACATAATAATACATTTCTCCTAGAGACTGTCCCTAATATTCTTCACATTGTCCCTTCAAATTGTCCCTGTGTGGTGTATGCTCCCATTGGGAAACACTGGCTAGCGCTAAAGGCTGATTGTATGTGTTTATCTCATTTAATTGTCTGGTGACATTATGTGTAAATCTCAAATATTAATAGTCTGATGATTTTTTTTTCTTTAAAAGATTGAACAAAGTCTAAGATAAGAACTAAAGATGCATCTGACGTCATGGTTCATCTTAATGGTGTTGTTGGCTGGGTCCTCTGGCAAGATAATGCGAAAAAATGGCATGGCTGGATGTCACAAGGGTTGAGTTCTGAACAATTAATATAATTTGTTTACCTTACCAACATTTTTAGTGTCCTTTAAATCATTATAGGATGCCACTTGTAGAGTTAGAAACAGAGGCGTAGCTGGATTTTTTTTTACGCCCTTGGCTAATTTAGTTTTGGCGCCCTTGATAAAGTGAGAAAAATTAAATTAGAGATTTAGCGCGCCCTTTTGAACTGGCGCAGGCCGGCGACATTAGCAACTGCCCCAATGCCAAGCCGTTGTTACGCCACTGGTTAGAATTTCTATAGTTAATTAATGTTTTAAGTTAACAGATGTTGACTTACCACATGATTAGTTAAATCAACTGTAGCCTAGTGGTGGTGTAGCTTACAGTTTAAATAAAACAAACAATGAAATACAGGGTTGAGATCTATAGCTTTTAATTGTGTGGTACAAGCCGTTGAACGGACAGTCAAATCGCTTACACACTTTAACCGACTAGAAGTAGCCGTTTTCACACACAATATCAATGTACACACTCAGTATCAGACACAACTGACTACACGCTAACTGATCAAAACGACCGGGGTTTAAATCCCACCTGCCTTATGTAGCTACTATGACGTCACTTTCATGAGCTTATTCACCGGTCCCCTGTGGGACAGGCATGCCCAGCTCAGTGAATGTGAACACCAGTCCCCGTGGGACAGGCATGCCCAGCTCAGTGAATGTGAACATGCCTGGGGTAAAGAATCGTGCGACAGGAGCGTGCTTCTTTGCCCCATAGGTGACACCCTGTCCCATAGGTGGCACCCTGCCACATATAAAATGTTACATAAGGGCAGTTACAAAAAGTGGCATATTGTGGCCCAACTGGTTGAATCCCAGCGGCCTCGCTGGGTCTATCACAAATTAATAGCACTGCAATTTCTCCCCACCAACCAAAGAAAAAAGAAAACAGGTAGAACATATTAACCTGGAAAAACATACACCAGAAACAACATAGGAAACTTGGCATACACAAGCAATGTCCCCAAATTTGCGGACAAATTCAAAAATACTATAAAGTCTAAATATGTATCTTACTGTTAGAATTTCAAAGCATATGTCTCACTTAGAGATGTTCTTAATTGATATGTCATGAGTAATATCTTAACTAGTTCTTAATTGATATGTCATGAGTAATATCTTAACTAGAACATGTATAGAGATATGTACATAAAAGTTATGGACGTTGTAAAAATGAGATTATAATTGAATGGCCATTAAGTAGTACTCCAAGTCATAATAGGGCGGGTGGTTGCTTGACATCTCTGCGTAGGGCGGGTGGTTGCTTGACATCTCTGCGTAGGGCGGGGGGGGGGGTTGCAGACCTTGGTTGCAAACGTCCCGCAGCGTGACTTCTGCGAGAATGCCAAGTCGTGCAGAATCGGCTACCTGACTTCTGCGAGAATGCCAAGTCGTGCAGAATCGGCTACCTGACTTCTGCGAGAATGCCAAGTCGTGCAGAATCGGCTACCTGACTTCTGCGAGAATGCCAATTCGTGCAGAATCGGCTACCTGACTTCTGCGAGAATGCCAAGTCGTGCAGAATCGGCTACCTGACTTCTGCGAGAATGCCAAGTCGTGCAGAATCGGCTACCATGAAGATGTTGCGCAATTCTTTCGCATAGTCCTCGGCTGTTTCTTTTTCTTGGAGTGTCTACAGTAACAACAGCTTGATCCAGAATGTCCAGACGAGCATTTCCCTCCAGGGCACCTATTATCCAGATGACCACTGAGGCTGCGGGCATCGGCTGAAGTTTCCTTACGTCCCTCACAAACTGACCTGCCTTGCTCTCGCAATTAAATGTGGACAGCTTGGGTAAACTGTTGGCTACTTGAAATTGTTCCATCGGTCGGTCTATGTGTGTTCTGTCAGTCTATGATTGTTACTGTCAGTCTATGATTGTTACTGTCATTCTATGATTGTAACTGTCAGTCTATGATTGTTATTGTCTGTCTATGATTGTTATTGTCAGTCTATGATTGTTACTGTCAGTCTATGATTGTTACCTTTTCTTTAAAAGCGGTCCTCAAAGACTACTGACGACGACGCCAAATCTTTAAGCCCCACATAAGCCGTAGCAACATTTTTATTTAATGGTGTTTTTACTCCCCCCCCCCCCCCCACAGTGCACAGCTTACTGGAAAGGAACATCAGCGCCCTCTGGGCTAAAGTGAAAATACTCTCCAACCCAGTCCATGTCCATGTTCATGAAGTAAACATCAGAGACTCAGGTGACTTGATAGTTGGTGAGAAAGCTGGTAATGGATAATTTGATCTAACTCAATGTTGTTAACAGACAATTTAATTTGATCTAACTCCATGTTGTTAACATACACTTTAATTTGATCTAACTCCTTGTTGTTAACAGACAATTTAATTTGATCTAACTCCATGTTGTTAACAGACACTTTAATTTGATCTAACTCTATGTTGTTAACAGACACTTTAATTTGATCTAACTCCACGTTGTTAACAGACAATTTAATTTGATCTAACTCCATGTTGTTAACAGACACTTTAATTTGATCTAACTCCATGGTGTTAACAGACAATTTAATTTCATCCAACTCTATTTTGTTTTTTTAAAACAAATATTAGGTCAACTGTTTAAAGCAGACACATATTGGTGTACCTAGCGTTTTGATTTTCGAACATAACTGTGACAATAATGTAACAGTGTAACAGTACTTTGAAAATACCTTTACAACATGTAACAAAACTGTGTAGAAAGTGTGTTTTTTAATAATTACTTTTCAAAACCCTATTTTTGCCCCCCCCCCCCCCCCCCCATAACACAATTCATTTGCACCGGAAGTACAAAATTATCCTAAAACAAATTTGATTTGGTTTTTCTCTGTGACTGTGAGATGGTCGTCATGACGACAAGATGGCTGACTTGATCAACATATCTGAGGCATTAAACAACATTGGAGTGAAAGAGAAGACACCGGACACCTCTACCGTTGAATGTCGTCATAAATGTGGGGAGACTAAGAAAGGAACACACATACACATTCACATCAGTGCGGGAACATCAGACACGGGAGCATCAGACATGGGAGATAGCGCACATCATGAACATCCCTGTCATGAAAAGACAACTCACAGTGAGATGCATTTATTGCATTCTTATCTAAAAACTGGTCTGTCATGAAAGCCACCAGTTATTTGTTCAATTTCTTAAATAAATAATACATAAATAAATGTTTTTAAAAAGTATTGGAAAAGTGTGTCTCTCTCTCGCTCACTCTCTCTTCCTCTCTCTCTCTCTCTCTCACTCACTCTCTCTTCCTCTCTCTCTCACTCACACTTTCTCTCTCATTTTCACTCTCTCTTCCCTTTTTATCACTTTCTATTTGTCTCAATACAATTGGTGATTTAGCATTTATTTAGTTTCGAATTTTCATTATTTTCACTACATCTAAGTTTGTTAACAATATTTAGAATACCTTCACGCCAGATGTGATATGGTTCCAAACAACGCGGTCCGAACTCAGCACATGGTTCGTGGCACAATCTACCTGAAACAAATGGTAGGTGTTGGGAGAGCTAGAAGCTTGGGAGGGCTAGATGGTTGGGAGGGCTAGATGGTTGGGAGAGCTAGATGGATGGGAGAGCTATAAGTTTTGGAGAGCTAGAAAGTTGTGAGAGCTAGAAGGTTGTGAGAGCTAGTAGGTTGTGAGAGCTAGATGGTTGTGAGAGCTAGTAGGTTGGGAGAGCTAGATGGATGAGAGAGCTATACGTTTGGGAGAGCTAGATGGTTGGGAGAGCTAGATGGTTGGGAGAGCTAGATGGTTGGGAGAGCTAGATGGTTGGGAGATCTAGATGGATGGGAGAGCTAGATGGTTGGGAGATCTAGATGGATGGGAGAGCTATAAGTTTGGGAAAGCTAGATGGTTGGGAGAGCTAGATGGTTGGGAGAGCTAGATGGATGGGAGAGCTATACGTTTGGGAGAGCTAGATGGTTGGGAGAGCTAGATGGTTGGGAGATCTAGATGGATGGGAGAGCTATAAGTTTGGGAAAGCTAGATGGTTGGGAGAGCTAGATGGTTGGGAGAGCTAGATGGTTGGGAGAGCTAGATGGTTGGGAGAGCTAGATGGTTGGGAGAGCTAGATGGTTGGGAGAGCTAGATGGATGGGAGAGCTATAAGTTTGGGAGAGCTAGAAAGTTGTGAGAGCTAGAAGGTTGTGAGAGCTAGTAGGTTGGGAGAGCTAGATGGTTGGGAGAGCTAGATGGTTGGGAGAGCTAGATGGTTGGGAGAGCTAGATGGATGGGAGAGCTATAAGTTTGGGAGAGCTAGAAAGTTGTGAGAGAGCTAGAAAGTTGTGAGAGCTAGAAGGTTGTGAGAGCTAGTAGGTTGGGAGAGCTAGATGGTTGGGAGAGCTATAAGTTTGGGAGAGCTAGAAAGTTGTGAGAGCTAGAAGGTTGTGAGAGCTAGTAGGTTGGGAGAGCTTGATGGATGGAAGAGCTATAAGTTTGGGAGAGCTAGAAAGTTGTGAGAGCTAGAAGGTTGTGAGAGCTAGTAGGTTGGGAGAGCTAGTAGATTGGGAGAGCTAGTAGGTTGGGAGAGCGAGAAGGTTGGGAGAGCTAGTAGGTTGGGAGAGCGAGAAGGTTGGGAGAGCTAGTAGGTTGGGAGAGCGAGAAGGTTGGGAGAGCTAGTAGGTTGGGAGAGCGAGAAGGTTGGGAGAGCTAGTAGGTTGTGAGAGCGAGAAGGTTGGGAAAGCTAGTAGGTTGGGAGAGCGAGAAGGTTGGGAGAGCTAGATGGATGGGAGAGCTAGTAGCTAGGTCAGTGTAACTCATTGGCGGGCAGAGTCTGACATATAGTTTAGCAATCATTTGACTTATTAGTATTATTTTATATTATATTCTTTCGATGATGTTGTCCCCCTCCCCAAATTGCTTTGACAGTATTACTAACAAGTTACTACACAAAATAGCGTTTAAGTATGGTCAGTGGATTAGTGGGTTAGTGGGGGAGAGGACAAGGGGAACCAGAACATAGGGTAAGGTAAAAGGCAAAGTAAGTTGGTGGAGAGAGTGGGTTAAGTGGAACTGATAGGGTAATAGCGTGGGTTAAGGGGAACTGTTCGCGTAATTAAGTGACATAATAAGAAATGATAGGGTAATAGAGTATGGTAAGTGGAACTGATAGGGTAATAGAATGGGGTAAATGGAACTGATAGGGTAATAGAGTATGTTAAGTGGAATTGATAGGGTAAAAGAACGAGAGTCCTACGTTACGACGATGTTATATGGCACACCAATCACATGGAGCTTCTTGCCAATCTACTAGCCATCACAGCCCATCACATGGAGCTTCTTGCCAATATACTAGCCATCACAGCCCATCACATGGAGCTTCGTGCCAATGTACTAGCCATCACAGCCCATCACGTAGAGCTTCTTGCCCATGTACTAGCCATCACAGCCCATCACATGGAGCTTCGTGCCAATATACTAGCCATCACAGCCCATCAGATGGAGCTTCTTGCCAATATACTAGCCATCACAGCCCATCACATGGAGCTTCGTGCCCATGTACTAGCCATCACAGCCCATCACATGGAGCTTCTTGCCAATATACTAGCCATCACAGCCCATCACATGGAGCTTAGTGCTAAGGTACTAGCCATCACAGCCCATCACATTGAGCTTAGTGCTAATGTACTAGCCATCACAGCCCATCACATGGAGCTTCTTGCCAATATACTAGCCATCACAGCCCATCACATGGAGCTTCTTGCCAATATACTAGCCATCACAGCCCATCACATGGAGCTTAGTGCTAAGGTACTAGCCATCACAGCCCATCACATGGAGCTTCGTGCCCATGTACTAGCCATCACAGCCCATCACATGGAGCTTCGTGCCAATATACTAGCCATCACAGCCCATCACATGGAGCTTCTTGCCAATATACTAGCCATCACAGCCCATCACATGGAGCTTCTTGCCAATGTACTAGCCATCACAGCCCATCACATGGAGCTTCTTGCCAATGTACTAGCCATCACAGCCCATCACATGGAGCTTAGTGCTAATGTACTAGCCATCACAGCCCATCACATGGAGCTTCTTGCCAATATACTAGCCATCACAGCCCATCACATGGAGCTTCTTGCCAATATACTAGCCATCACAGCCCATCACATGGAGCTTAGTGCTAATGTACTAGCCATCACAGCCCATCACATGGAGCTTCTTGACAATATACTAGCCATCACAGCCCATCACATGGAGCTTCTTGCCAATATACTAGCCATCACAGCCCATCACATGGAGCTTAGTGCTAATGTACTAGCCATCACAGCCCATCACATGGAGCTTCTTGCCAATATACTAGCCATCACAGCCCATCACATGGAGCTTCTTGCCAATATACTAGCCATCACAGCCCATCACATGGAGCTTAGTGCTAAGGTACTAGCCATCACAGCCCATCACATGGAGCTTAGTGCTAATGTACTAGACCGGGTTTTAAGAGCATAAGCTCAAACCCCATCCAGAATATGTGTTCAAATTAGCGGGGGAAATTGAGAACATTTGTTTGTATGGTGGTGAGTGAAGGGCTGCGGGGGTTTATGAGACGTAATGATAGAGAACCTATTGAACGGGGTTGAAGGGGTCAAGATTGTGAGGGGTGATTGAAGGAGGGAATTTGACATCTGGACAGGGTCAAGGGAAAAATTTATGAAACTCTGATGCTATTTATAGATTACTAGAGGGAAGAATTACAGCTTTTTTCCCTTCTTTCATTTTTCCTTGTTTTTCTTTGTTTTTTAAATCGAAACATTACAATTTTTCAGCCAATCAAAGATCTTCAGGTTAAAATTGATATCTACGGCTTCTATGTGAAAAACATGAGGTCAGATCTTGGCAACTCTGGTCGTCTGCATGGCATCCATGTTCACGAGTATGGAGATTTCAGCAACGGCTGCAACTCATTCGGTGGTCATTTCAACCCTGGGAACACAGCTCACGGTCACCATGACAGTCAACACAGGTGAGAATGTGCGGTCAAGGTCGCGCGGAGTTAGCCATGTATGTGTCATAAATGTTCAGGTGTGTGTCAGGTGAGTGTCAGTTATGAGCAATATCAAGTCTACTGTCAAATATTTCGTTGTCTAATATATTCCGATGGCAAATATTCAGATGTCTAATATATTCCGATGGCAAATATTCAGATGTCTAATATATTCCGATGAAAAATATTCCGTCTAACCTTATGTCAGACTATTTTGTTTTGGATATCGCCTCTCACCTTGACACAGACGGACTAGTGTTTTCTCTACTGTACGTGCACTTAAATCAACTCAAACACTGAATAGCTCATTGAGCACTGTTCGTTTATTTCACTGTACTAAACATCCACTTGGTACACAGTGAAGTAGCTATACCTAATTACCTCCAACTGAAACTATTATCCGTCAAAAACCCCCATAGAAAATCTAACCCAAACTATTTTATCTCTCTTGCTCACTCTCCTTTTATAACCCAAAAATCCACCCACCCGTCCTTGACTTGGCAAGAGTTCACAGTTGTTCATTAATCTGAACTGTCAATATCACCATACACATTGCAACTCTGATTCCATGACCTTGACATTTCTCCCCCCCCCCCTTCTATTTCCAGATGCTACCTACAGTAGAATCGATACAACTGCGGTCAGGTCATGAAATAATACACGTTTTTTATAAAATATTTACACTTAAACTATAGTTTATCCCTGTCTAATGTCAAAAATAATGTCAACATCCGTAAATTCTCGAGGAGAGCGCCATAAATTGTCCAGCCTGCTGTTAACATCAATGAGTGCGGGATATTTCGCTTGTCAGACGCTTGCCTGAAAGCGTACAGATTTTTTCCACAGCTCAACACTCGTCTGTTAATTACCACGTGTTTCACAACACTTGACACAAAGTCCACCCCCAAAAAGCAACATGTATTTCATGCTACAAAACAAATCTTCACACACTGCTTCACCCAAATCTTCACACACTGCTTCACCCAAATCTTCACACACTGCTTCACCCAAATCTTCACACACTGCTTCACCCAAATCTTCACATAACTTAAAACAGAAATGACAAGCCTCTCCTCCCTCATGGAAACTACTCACCTCCTCAACAAAATCAAACTCTTCAATAAACTTAAAGTCTGCACAATGACTGCTTCAATAAACTTAAAGTCTGCACAATGTTTGCTCTTAAACTTTAAGCACTCCTGGCTCTCATGACATAATTCTTTAACTACAACAATATTTCTCTCCCCTAACGCACCCTCGAGAAAAAAGCTCTCGTCCTCTACGGACTCTGTGTAACCACTGTTAAACCCTTTACCCATAACCATACCATGGTTCTCAAACTTTGAGCAACCCGTGTCTCCCATTTTACAAATTTCAACGATTGGACTATGACCCCCGTAGGTCCACGAGATTTTCAATGAAGTCCACATTGTTGAATTTACGTCCCCGTCTTGGGACTGTCCTTGACATGTGCACGACCTCCACATTATGACACCATCATGACACCCGTAGCTTGCCCGGGTCCTAACACCTTCATGTTCACGACATCCACATCATGACACCCGTAGCTTGCCCGGGTCCTAACACCTTCCTCCTTGATCAACCACTAGTGTATTGATCATAGCAATTAACGCTAACTATCCCGTCTATTCTAGAGCTACACCTTCCTCCTTGATCAACCACTAGTGTATTGATCATAGCAGTTAACGCTAACTATCCCGTCTATTCTAGAGCTACACCTTCCTCCTTGATCAACCACTAGTGTATTGATCATAGCAATTAATGCTAACCATCCCGTCTATTCTAGAACAAACCCCTTCTTCCCCCTCACACTCAGTATTGTCACTGCCATAATGTTTTTGATTCGTGATTTTTTTCTGCCTCTTTTTCTGCATCTACTTCTGCCTCTTTTTCTGCATCTACTTCTGCCTCTATTTCTGCATCTACTTCTGCCTCTATTTCTGCATCTACTTCGGCCTCTATTTCTGCATCTACTTCTGCCTCTATTTCTGCATCTACTTCTGCCTCTATTTCTGCATCTACTTCTGCCTCTCTGATCACTGCTTCTATTCTCATTCTTTTGAATTCTATTCTCTCCTTTGATTCTGTATCTTCTTTCTCTTTGTTAGCTTGTGCTAATCTATATCTTCTTTTTGTTTAGCTTACCTTTCTGTTACTCTTTCTTCCTTTTCTAGTCAATTAATTCGTCTATGGCATATTATTTATAATCGCTTTCCCTTCCAATCCTAATTCTATTACCTCCTGCTTAATTTCTTTTATTGTTTTCATTTTTAACATTTACATTTGATATGGTACAACGGATATCTTCAAATGTGTACCTTTTATATTAGCAAGAAAAGTTCATTTTAGTTTGTAAAAAATAATCTAACTTTACAACTTCTGGTTACCAAATGTATTTAATTAACCTCAATTATATGATGTATTCACAAATTCTGATATTGCACAAATAAAATCAATTATTAATAATACCTAAAAAAATTCTACAGCACTCAACATCAGCATAATACAAAAAAATATGTAATTTACATTAACTACCCGGTCTTGATCTTGTCCACGGTTCTCTCGATCATTATTGTCATAGAAAGGACAGCGGTACATTGTCAATTTGGGGTATAGGAACATCTGTGTCCAGCAACAGAGGGAATATCTCAACTGGCGTACTTCAATACACGGTGGTAGATAGTCTTCAAACTCCGGACCAGTGGCGTAGCGAGGTGGGGGCAAGAGGGGCATCATGCCCCGGGCGCTACTCACAAAGGGGCGCAAAAGGGTATATTTTATATATAATATTGTATGGTTTTCGAATAGGGGGGCGCTTAAAAGGTATTGTGCCCCGGGCGCGAGTTAAGCTCGCTACGCCACTGCTCCGGGCCGACAGGCACGGTACAGGGACTCGTACTGATTTTGAAACAAACCCAATAATCACTTTTGCAGACTATGCTGATTTGTCTCAGGAACAGGTGTTCAAATGTCATAGGACAACTCTTCGAATAATGTCGAGACAACATTTGGATTTGTTGAAGAGAACAAGAAAGTTTATATTTATAACACATTATAGCATATATGATGAGACACAACCAATGACAGAAAGCAGGCATTTTGCCATATTTGGAATAATAAAACCATGACAAATCTATAAACATTTCACTTTGTTGTCTTTCATTGCCAACATCTAAACATTTCACTAGATCTTTCATTGCCAAGATCTGGTTGCTTAAATAAAACGATGCAAGCTCGCGCAAGTCATTATGCCTAAACAGCGTAAAGAACAGGGTACAACAGCGGCGTCTAGTGCGCTTTCCCATAAGATCAGCGGCGTACCACAAGTTTCTGAAAAATAATTGAGATATTAATCTGGATGATATGTGCAGTTAGAAATGTGTATCTGAATAGGACTTCCCGGAATATCTCACAATCCTCTAATAAATTTACAAAGGCTTTTCAAAAACTGTATGTCTGTGGCTTCATGTGAGTCACGTGAGAGGAAACATTTTACAAAACTAAAACTATAAAGAACCATTTGCTTTGTTATATTGATCGAACCAGGACTTCCGGTATTTTAATTTATTTTTCAATTATAAGTGATAGGTGAAGAATGATTCTCATAAAATGATTGCCATGTTTGCATGTTTGAAGACCAGGAAAGTAAAGTTTGAACATAACATTTATTTAATATTCTACAGTAAGCGATTCTGTATGAACTGGTTAAGAATGAATTGTTGCAGGTCCATTGTCGGAAGTCCGAAGGGGGGTGTATTTATTGAATTTGCAGCACCGGGTAACAACAAGGGTGACGCCTTAAGATATTATAAGTTGTTCAGTCCTTAATGTTTTTACATTACTTGTCTAGCCTTGCACTTGTCTACATCTTGTCTTACCTTGCAACTGTCAATATCTTGTCTAACCTTGCACTTTTCTACATCTTGTTTAACCCTTCGCTTGTCAAAATTACATGTCTACCCCTGCACTTGTCTACATTACTTGTGTAGCCCTGCACATTTCTACATTACTTTCTACCCCTATACTTGTCTACATTACTTATGTGGCCCTACAGTTGTCTACATTACTTATGTAGCCCTTCACTTGTCTACATTACTTATGTATCCATACAATTGTCTACATTTTTTTCACCTACTCCTACAATTTTCTATATTACTTTTCTACCCCTACTTTTGTCTACATTACTTGTGTGGCCCTACACTTGTCTACATTACTTGTGTGGCCCTACACTTGTCTACATTACTTGTGTGGCCCTACACTTGTCTACATTACTTGTGTGGCCCTACACGTTTATACATTAGTTATGTGGCCCTACACGTGTCTACATTACTTGTGTGGCCCTACACTTGTCTACATTACTTGTGTGGCCCTACACTTGTCTACATTACTTATGTATCCATACAATTGTCTACATTACTTATGTGGCCCTACACGTGTCTACATTACTTGTGTGGCCCTAAACTTGTCTACATTACTTGTGTGGCCCTACACTTGTCTACATACTTGTGTGGCCCTACACTTGTCTACATTACTTGTGTGGCCCTACACTTGTCTACATTACTTGTGTGGCCCTACACGTGTCTACATTACTTGTGTGGCCCTACACGTGTCTACATTACTTGTGTGTCCCTACACGTGTCTACATTACTTATATGTGGCCCTACACTTGTCTACATTACTTGTGTGGCCCTACACTTGTCTACATTACTTGTGTGGCCCTACACGTGTCTACATTACTAATCTTCATCTGTTGTACAGGCACGTTGGTGATTGGGGGAACATTGAAACCGACCACAGGGGCGTGGCTATTACAAACTTCACGGAGAGACTCACATCTCTGATAGGTCCGCAGTCCATTTTGGGGAGGGGCATCGTTGTAAGTACTCGTTAATTAATTAATTAATTGATTCTATAGGCGAACACGTGATGAACATTTAAATTGTTCCGTCTTTTAAATAATGTGTTCAGTTGTTGACAACGATGATGCTTTAGTTCTAAATACTCAGCTTGGCACTAAATCACTTGGTGATAACAATTAAGCTAGTCGTGAATATTCAGCGTCACATTCACTTGGTCAGCTTGTTAATGGGATGTGTCTTTTGTTGATAATAATTTGTTAGATCTTGTTAAGTGTAAATTAATGGAATAATGTGACTGTCAACATATTTGTGGGACCGTCAACATATCGTGGGACTGTCAACATATTCGTGGGACTGACAACATTTTCGTGGGACTGACAACATATTTGTGGAACTGTCAACATATTCGTGGGACTGACAACATATTTGTGGGACTGTCAACATATCGTGGGACTGACAACATATTTATGGGACTGTCACCATACTCTTTGGACTGTCAACATTAAAGGTCCTAGGCAGGAGTTCAAATCCCAGCAATACCAAGAAAAAAACAATCAAAACAAATTCACGCAATTCGGGTAGATGGGACTCATTCATTTCTCTGGTGTAAGGGTCTCATCAATCTCTTGGGACTCATCAATTTATCGGATATTTGGGATTCATCAATCTCTCGGGTGTATGGGTCTCATCAACCTCTTGGGACTCATCAATCTATCGGATATATGAGGTTCATCAATCTCCTCGTTAGGTGGGACATCAATCTCTCGGGTGTATGGGTATCATCAACCCCTTGGGACTCATCAAGCTATCGGATATATGAGACCTATCAATCTGCTCGTTAGATGGGACTCATCAATCTCTCGGGTGTATGGGTATCATCAACCTCTTGGAACTCTTCAAGCTATCGGATATATGAAACTCATCAAACTCTCGGTTGTATGTGTCTCATCAATCTCTTGTGACTCATTTATCAGATGTATGAGACTCGTCAATCTATATGGTAGATGAGACTCATCAATCTCTCTGGTATATGGGATTCATCAATCTCTGGGGTAGATCGGACTGATCAATATGTCAGGTAGATGGGACTCATTAATCTCTAGAGTAGATTGGACTCATTAATCTCGGCATTCATCAATCTTGGATTGTGGCTAGTTTAAGGAAAGGCCACAGCACCGCGCCTGCGGGATGAAACACTGCCAGAGAATCACGGAGCTTAGCTGTATCATAGGGCTTGTCCACTGGTGAGGAGACTTGGGATGTTCTGACTGGGCTACAGTTGACTCTCCATAAAAATATTGTTACCAGGCTTGGTAACTTCGCCAGAGAGACAACAATTCCAATATTAGCCTTCCCTTTTAGAGAGCAGATGCAAACAACTATATGTTAATGAAATAATGATGAAGATGTTGAACAACATGAAAATTGTAATGTTTACTGGAAGTTAAAGTCAAATATATTTTATTCCCCTTTGCCTTGGTGAATATTTATATTATATGTACCTGCATATATACCGGGATATGTACCTGCATATATACCGGGATATGTACCTGCATATATACCGGGATATGTACCTGCATATATACTGGGATATGTACCTGCATATATACCGGGATATGTACCTGCATATATACCGGGATATGTACCTGCATATATACCGGGATATGTACCTGATCAGCATGTGTTCATTCTAATCTGACTAGTTTTATCAGTCAAAGCAATGTTAGATATGTAACTGGATATGTACCGGCATATGTACCGAGATATACACCTCGATGTGTACCGGGATGTATATCTGGATATGTACCGGGATGTATATCTGGATATGTACCGGGATATATCTGGATATGTACCGGCTTATGTACCGGGATATATATCTGGATTATATGCACTGTCGGCATAAATAAGGGCTTATTTGTTTAGCAACCGTGGCGCTATTAATACCATTGCTTTCTCAATTCTTCCATTTAATTGTGTGTCCAGATTCACGAGAGAGCAGACGATGAGGGAGCTGGAGAAACAGAAGCCAGTAAAACTTCTGGGGATGCAGGCGACAGAATTGCTTGTTGTATTATTGCCTGGTATAATGGCGGCATTTGGTGATGTTAGTTTATTGACATCCATGGATTACACCCTGAAGTCTTCTGTAGATCAAAATGTTAACGTCCATGATTTTTACATCGTGTTGTCTGAACAAAATATTGACGTCCATGTATTACAGCCTGAAGTCTACTTTGAGTTGGGACAAATGTCTTTGTTCCTTTTTGTCTTGGAATTAATTAGTTTAATACGATTTAAAATTATAACGTGCCCCTATATACATATATATATTGAAGACTACCAACATTGTATTTACTGTATCAATACTTTAAGTATTGTTCTAATTTTGTTTTTAATTAAAGTTTTTATTTGACAAAAGGATTTGACAAAAAGAACAATTGTGTTCCCATTTGCATTTATTTCTTCTACTGTATGTTTGTAGCAACACATTTTAAATATTGATTTAAGTAGCCCCGACTTCTTCTTCCGCTCAATATCTTTTCATAACCTCTCAATAGCCTTGCATTATCCTCACATTAGCCTCTCTTTTGCCTCTCATTAGCCTCCCAATAGCCTCTCATTGGCCACTCATTAGCATCTCATTAGCCTCTCATTAGCCTCCCAATAGCCTCTCATTAGCCTCTCATTGGCCTCTCATTAGCCTCTCATTAGCCACCAAATAGCCTCTCTTTGGCCTTTCATTAGCCTCGCAGTAGCCTCTCATTAGCCTCCAAAATAGCCTCTCATTGGCTTCTCATTAGCCTCTCATTAGCCTCCTAATAGCCTCTCATTGACCTCTCATTATCCTCTCATTAGCCTCCCAATAGTCTCTCATTAGCCTCCCATGATCTAATCATGATATTTAGCTCATTATAATCTAATTAAAGATCAATTACATTGTTATTTTGAACTATGAAACTAATTATTACATTTGTCTGCATTTAAAATGAGTAATAAATGAGAATGTTACATTGATATTGTGATTGTTCTTAATTGTTAATTTAAATTGACTTTTCAAAACTTAAATTTCTTTAAAGAGCTGTGGAAACTACGAATCTCTTCAACTTGACTTCTAATGTGACTAGTTTCATCAGTCAAAGCAAAGTTAGTTAACTCTTCTCACACATTTAATGCAGGGTCTCCTTTAAAAAGTCAAATGTTGCTCAGCTGTTAAGAAGAAGCGCTGCCAGGTCTCTGGCAACAAGGAGTAGGAGGAAGTAAGTGAAGCCTACTTCTTGAGAACTCTTAATGTTTTTATTTGTTATTTATAAAGGTTGAGCAAATTGTAAGTGTAACAGTTTTACTTTATTGAAATTATAATCACTTTTTTGCAGCCCCCGGATATTTTGAGTTTGAGACCCTTGCTCTAATGAGACTAGTTTTATCAGTCAATGCAAAGTTACATACGACTCTTCTCACACATTCTAATGGGACTCGTTTTATCAGTCAATGCAAAGTTACATACGACTCTTCTCACACATTCTAATGGGACTCGTTTTATCAGTCAATACAAAGTTAAATACGACTCTTCTCACACATTCTAATGGGACTCGTTTTATCCGTCAATGTAAACTAAGCAAACTCTTCTCACCCATTCATCATTTTAAAAGGTTGGGGAGGAAGGAGTAGTTAATGGGTTGAAAATTTTATAATACAAGATTTATGTGATATTTTTTACGACTTTCTTTCTATTCTCAAATCCATGTTGTTGTTGTTTTTTTGTTTTTTTGTTGTTGACACACGTGACTGGGAGAGTGAGCTCGGTCATGGCCCACTGAGATTTAGTAGGTCGTGGCTCGGTCCATCGTAACCTCGCCTGTGTTGTTGAAACAGAATGCCAGCTACAATGCCATTTTTTGTTTCAAAAAGTAAATAACTCCACTTTTGTCTATAATTTAAAAATTATAATTTTAATACTAAGAAGTAGGCTACAAGATATTAAAACATTTTATAAACTTTTTATCAAAGACAAGTTTCAAAGTACTCAAGGCCAAGGGTAGAAAATAATTTTAAATTTCTTAAAATGCATACATTTGTTATTGTATTTGATGTGCATAATCAGGTTGTAATATCTAGAATGAAAACTAAATGTAAAAATAGCTTTTGTTAAACGTACCTTTAGACAAAATGGCTATTCGGACCCAATAGTCTTAGTAATCGAAAAACTTGGTGCGAACCAGAGGCTTAATAATCGACAAGTTCGGCGCGCTTTCTTTTATTAAAAATGGAGGTTGGCACTTAGCTTGACACATCTGCGTCTTTTGAAGACGAATTAAATTATTTTTGTAAAAAACAATGTGTGTTTCACTTAACCCTTTACAGTCCAAGCCTATTCAGCCTTTTCTAATCCTAGCGACCAAGCAAAGGGTCATAACTCCATTCTAAATGAAGGTTCTTTATCTAATTAATTTACAGAAAATAAACTATAAGCAAGAAAATAAAATAAAAAATACCTAAATACAAAGAAATGATTAAAGCAAAAGTTGCACCAAAAAACAGTTTCAGGGACACTAGATTTATGAAATAGTGAAGCTTTATTAGTCCTAAGTTCTTTCAAAATTGTATCCAAGGCTTCGATAGCCATTTTTTACAGCGAAAATATCGCAACTTTTAAAAGAATCGTAGAAAATCAGCCCCTAAAGACACCGCGGTCAAACTAGTATCAAAATAAATGCCGACAACGAGGCTTTCTTCCGGTAGAACTATAAATAGTAATGCGCAATGGATTTCCGCTGTGCTAAGAACGAAAGTAAACAACCTCGCAGCGGGGCGAAGCGGGCGGGTTTGGCCGCAACGGACTGTAAGCTTAAGGAAAAAATCGGCGCATTTCGGGCGCATCGGACTGTAAAGGGTTAAAGATCGTCATTGAAGATCAAAGACCCCAATTCGGAACACCTTAAATATGAATACATTTTGCTCTGTTGCAAACAAGGTGTTAAACGCAATTTAAAGTCAAATTCTTGGTAATTGCACGCTACTGATCCCTCTGTCGCTCACCCGAACCCTAAATCTATCATAAACAAATGGAAGTGACTCCCAATAAGGGGACCACAGAAGCACAGCCAAATTCTTCAACGTCAACAGGACAAGGAAAATCACAAGTAGACCGTAAGTAACAATAAGGTTAACTTTAAATTTAGTTTGTCTTTTCATGTTATCACTCTGGCTATTTCACACTATTAGTGCCCAGCGTGATTAAAAAAGTTAGGTTTAGGGATAGGCTAGATTTTTTTAGAGGTTTAGGGATAGATTTTTAGGGTTCGGGTTAGGTTTAGGGATACATTTAGGAAATTTTTTCATTATTATTTAACTTGTGAGACATCGCGGAACCAATACTGGGAAATTACCATAATTCTTACTACTTTTGGCAATTTGTTGAGAATTTTTATATATTTCAGTTCTTTCAAATTGGGATGCCAGGCAAAGATAAAGCTTGTTGCCAAGAGAAATCCATCTCTGCTAGAAATTACTATTTCAATGCATGAACATACTGGCGATGAAGTATCAAAAGAAGTAAGTGCTGCAAAAATATTTACTAGGTACTTTGAAGGTCTCACGCGCACACGGTTTGCGCATCCGAAAAATGACGGAAAAACTGTTGTGGCCATTTTACATTCGGCTCGGGGAGGACTTCGTTGTTTTGCGTTTTACGTCACATTTTTCTAAGAATAAATTGTTTTGTCATCAGTGACGTAGAGCGCATATTTTTCCAAACACGGCGATATATTTGCATGATGGTGAATTTTGAGACTGTCATCAAATTTATTATTATGTATCGGTATATACTTTAAATGGCTTAATACTTTTTTGTGTAAAGTTGTAGGACATAGTGGTTTTACCGTAGTAATGCTGTGATCCTTCACACAAAAGAATAACTTTACTTCGTTAAGAATGGTTCTTGCAAGAAAAAGTTATGAATTTTCAAACTTCAATGAAATTATCAGTTGTCACCAGTTATCCCCCTTTACAAATAAAACTTGGGTTGTCGGAAATGGCTCTTCTCATCAATTGTATATAATGATATAAAGATATTTTTATTATTGTTCATATCGAAAAATCCGCTAAGCACTAACCAATTAATAAATGAGAAACAGTTTTACAATATTATTAGAAGTTAATACAACCGAATAATTCAAGAAGTTTATATAAATTTTAGTTTTTGTAATCTGTTGAATTTCTGACAAGTTTTGTCCCTTGATATACATAAATAGCTATTATACGGTATAATAGTAAATTAATACATAATATAGCATCAAATTACGTTAAAAACTGTAAGTTTATTTAGTTAATGTCTAAACATTTTATCTGTTCTCCTTTACTGAACCAATAATAGGAATAATAATAATTTTATCCTTTCGCTAGGGATATTAAACAGAATATATTTACTACATTGTACTAAATTTAACTATTACTAACTATTACAACCACACTTACATGCCTATTAGTATCTTTTTAATTTAATAAAATATTAAAATATAAATTTTAAATAATTGTTAAGTTAATGTAACATTCTAATACTTACCCTTCCTACTGTGTGTCCTTACCATTAGTCTTATGACTTATGGATGATTTTAATTTTGTATAGTAATTTTTATTTATAATTATATCCATCAATTTTAGATATAAAAAAAGAATACTTACCTTTTTATAAATATGACAATTGATTTAAAATTTAACAATAGCTTAAGCTTAGTAAAATTAGTTTAAATTAAATAAACATATTATTTTCAGCTTTTTTTCTTCAGAAATAATGATTGTTCCAATTTTTCCATTCACTTTTTTCGTAACATACCCACAAATAAAATTATCCAAAATGCAAATTCTTGATGTTATGTAAAAGTTTTGTTGTTCATTGAGTTGTATATTGCATTGAGAATGTTTCCTGAAAATTTGGTTGCATTATCTTTTCAAATAAAAAAGTTGTTGGCAAAATAAGGCAGAAATTTGGAAAGACGGTCACAAGTTTTTACAATTAAATACAAAGATAAAGAAGGGGGTTAAAAAAATTCACCAAAAAAATCATAACTTCATTTCTATAAAAGCTAGAAAGATGAAATTGGTATTTTTGCAAAGCTTATAGCTAGCCCTTTAAAATAATGTATCATTTATGGCAATAGGACAATATTGAAAATTTCTGTCAAAGTACCTATATTTACATAATAAATAGCATATTCTTGTGGCACCTACAGGTACTCACTATACAGATGGATGCATTTTAAAAGAATGTTTAGTACCATTTATTAACTCATTCAATCTAGGGTGCTCAGAAATTTTATCATTGAAGTCTTTAGGTTAAGGTTAGGGTTACCACCCTTACCATAGAAAGGCTTTAAAAAAATAATAAAACAAATTAACTATTTAACAGTATAATTATATTGAATAAATTCTAAATAGTCCAAATATCTTTATTGTGTTTATTGTGAAATATAATAAACCTAAACATTTATCCCCAAGGTAAAGGTTAGTTATGTTTGCAGGGCATATATTTCTACAAAATACTTATTATTGCAAAGTAACCTTCATGTGTTTGTTTTTTTCCAGATGTGCTGTTAGTATCCGGGAAACCGCAAGGTGGAACTAAATGCAGCAATGCATCTGTTGATGTCCTGCACCACGATTCAGGCATCTGAGGCCCCGGAAAGTGCTTGAACAACAGCATGGTGTGGATTTGCTTCCCAGGAAGATTTACAATATTAATTCAATAATAAATAAATCATCTTCTGATGCAACTGAAACTCAATCTAAACTTGATTCTATATCACAAGCTAGTGAAAGTGTGTCCTATGGACTAACAGAAAGTGGGGAATTTAAGTATTTATCATGCATGACTTATGATATGATTAGAACTATTGCCCAATATCCAGAGGTTTTATTAATGGATTTCACATATAAAACCAATAAATATTTATATCCAATTTTGACTGTAATAGTTATTGATGGAGAGGGGAGGGGCATTCCTGTTCTTCATGGTTTTGTAAAAAAATGAAGATAAGGAATCAATTTTTTTTTGTTTGCAGCTTCTTCTGAAGAAATGTGATGCCAGTCTTTTCAAGTGCTTTGTGGTTGACAAAGTAGAGTATTTTGAATCGACCTGGTGGAGTAAGTCCCATTTATGGGCAGCATCATCCAATGCTGATGTTTTAAGACTCTGTGCGACAACTACAAATCACTTGGAGTCTTATCGTATCGTTCCAAAATAAAAAAGAGTTTGACTCATTATCATTCTTTTTCATCTGCTCTTCTTATGTCTTTTGACAACTGCAAATTTACAGTATCTGATCGCTTGAGATTGCATGCTGCAAACAGAGCTCATTATACGTCATCTGATAATGATGAAAGTGTAAATAAGATTGAAAGTGTTGCTACTTCCTTTGCTGTTGCTCAAACAGCTCAAATTATCACGGTCTGTTCCGTACTCTGTTGTCCCTGGAGAGGCAGAACTGTTTTCAGTAGCTTACACGGAACATATTTTTAGCTCAACATCAGTACACTGTAATTGTTCATTTGCTAAAAAGATGGCATTACCCTGCAGACATATTTTTTCAGTTCGAAGACATTTACAGCTTCCAGACTTTTGTTCAGAGTTTATTCCATGCCGTTTTAGCAAACATAGTGTTCCTAGATTGGCTGCTTCTACTTCTAGAGGTTCAGTAATTCTCAAATTGTATCTAGAAACAATAATTTTAAGACTCGAGAGGGTCGGTTTAATCATGCTAAAAGAATTTGTATGGGCTTGGCAAATTTTTTGTGATGCAAGGAGAACAAGATTTTATAGAGAAAATATCCTTTCTTGAAACTACTTTAAGTCTCTGGAGAAGTCCAGCAAATTTAGATGAAAATGAATCGGCATCAAACTTTGATGAAGCAAGTTTCGTTCAAAGTGAAGTAGTTGATTTTGTTTTTCATGAAAATGACATTCCTGTGTCCCACGAGGAAACAGTTGCTGCAATTAATGCAGAGGTTATTGCAAATCTTAAGTTTGACAAAGTTCATCCAAAAGGGAGACCAAAGACAAGCAAAATTTTACTCTGAAACGAAAACTGCCCCTATCATTCTCCAAGTTGAGCCTTGATTGTCAGAAATAATTATTCTTTCCCTGTAGTTGTTGAACACACTGATTTGTCTATTCCAACTGGTAAAAGTAATGTAAAACATTTCACTGATTTTCTTGATACCATTCTTGATGATGCAGTTGATTTGAATATTGTCATCTTTTACTGATGATGCATGGTCATATGTGCATCACTCATTGTTAGATTTAAAGGCTACTCCTGTATTTCATTATGCAGAGTGTCAAGTGTTTGATGATGACTTTTTGTCACCTATTAATATTTTGTATTCGGTTAATTTTTTTTGTCCATGGCTTGACATGTAAAAGTTCTGAGGTGGGTGGGGTGAATATGTATTTGTTTTGTTGTTCTTTATTACATAAATGTATTTTATTGTCATGATTATATCTCTTTTCCTAATATTTTTATGTACAGCGCGGTGAGCCCAGCCCTAGGCTGGGGTACAGTGCTATATTGAAAACTAATAATAATAATAATTTAAAATTTAATAGAAAAAAACCCTTAACCAGCTTGTGAACATTTTTGTTTGTTATTTGAGGTGTGTTCTCCAGTATTCCATAAAATAAATTAGGGGCCAATATGGAGTAGGCAGCAAAAAAAATTATTCAATTAGGTCACATCATTTATTTGCCATTTGTCTCCTTTGACTTTCTTGCCTTCCTTGTTGGTACAGTAAACTATTGTTTGTATCATTTCTTCATTTAAGTACAGAAGTAATGATTGAGTGGGAACAACTATGTGATCTGTGAAAGGAGATTGGTTTCAAGGCAACTAAGTCATGCCACATTAAAAATAAAATACTGATAACATAAATAGAGCCATTTACTATGATATAAGTATAAGAGTATGGGTGGAAGTTTTAGATGACATGTTCTACTCATAAGTGTAGTATTGATACCCTCTTGGTTGGAACTTTCAAATCTCTTCCTCACACAAGCAGTTATACATATAACAAATACAATTTTTTTAGGGTTGTCACAAGAATGTAAATACAAATTTATTTCAACAAAAAAAATTAACCGAATACAAAATATTAATAGGTGACAAAAAGTCCATTAAAAAAATAAAATTCAATTAAGAAATATTAAAAATATAATGTGAAATTATTAGGCAAAAGTGAAAACAAAATAGTTTACAAAAACTAAAAATTTACTATACTACAGACCTTAAATTTTTTTTTAAAAAAACAAACAAAATAACATATCTTTACATATTTTACACAATATTGTAGAACAAATTAATGTTTTTAATAATAAATCAATAGATGTAAGTTTAGGAAACAAAAATCTGCCCAAGAAGTATAATAAAAATGGGTATTTACACAATACAAATTTATAATTTTCATCACATTAAACACATTCATTCACATATTTATAAAAGTAGTGGAAAACCTTTCTGAACCATTGACAATTAGCAGTGAAAATAAATTTACAAGAACAGGTCAACAATGATTATTTCAGCAAGGCATTTTCACAATAGTGTAGCAATTAAATATTATTTAAAGTCATTAAAAAAAACTACTTCTTACTTGCAATTTAAACTTAATATAGTTCTCATCAAAATAATTTCACAGCAAACCATTCTGTACTATAGACATGTAACACATTTCAAGTAAAGGAAACAGTGATGCAATATTTAGTCTCAATCATGTATTATTAATTACCAGTAACAAGCAACAAGAATGTTTAAGAACTATGAGAAATCCCAACAGGTCCGAATAGTCATTTTTGTCTAAAGGTACTCATGTACCTATAGCCACACCGATAGTGCTATGTAAACGACGTGTCTTCGTCATATTCCCCCGTGCTGTGAACTATAGCTGACCCCAAGTTTGGAACCTCATTTGGGGTGTGGCTAGCTAAAAATAGACTATTCGCATCCGGGTACCCGAAGTGAGATTAAAAAAACTATTTAAAATATAATTGTTGGGTTTGTAAGATAAAATTTGGTATCAAATGAAAGATAATTGAATGGACTATAGCATATGTTTGTAAACTTACTTCTTCAGTTTAACTAAAATAAACTACTACAAATAACATCCGAATAGCATTGAGTCTAATGGGACCCGGGTCCGAATGGCGGCGCTGCGTGCCCGGGCCCATTTTGACTAAATGCTATTCGGATGTCATTTGTGGTAGTTATATCTGGCCCCCCTCCCCCCGGAGAGAAGCCTGAAAGAAACCCTTATCAGTACAGGTATGCGAGGTCCAAAGAGGGACCTCTGATTAAGTTACAGGCCGCCACGGAGGGGAATCGGGGTGTAGTGACATTGACAGTGGGGATTTCTGTTGAAATATGGAGACGGGAGTCATAGAATTAGGGATACCGCGTGACGTTGGGTGGAACAAAAAAAATGTTGACGCGGGAGATCTTATCGGGCGTCCATTAATTACATCAACAAAATAGGGGGAAGGGTTTGAAAACATTTGACAGTTGTTGACAAGGGGGAGGGGAGTTAGATTAGTTGATGTCAGCAACCATATTTTCTCTATTAAAATTTTAATCCTAAAAATAGACTGGTTATTATATTATTTTTACAAATTTATCAGTGTAAATAGTCATATAATTTTTATGCTTTTAACTATATCAGATTTATTTAATGTGTCTCTGTGCACTGTAGATGGCTGGTCAGAATTTTAGCACACTTTGTTAGCTCCAGAGAAGTCAAAAGTTGGCCTCTCTTCACCTGTAGATTCTGTTTGTCGCAAACGACTTGGCCGCCATGTTTGCGATCATGTTGCCGGTATGGAACAAGGACAATGTTCAAGTGTCATGTGCAGTCAAGATAAATGATATTGATAGAGTAGGAATACAACAGTTTGAGAATAAGGGGAAAGTAAAGTGAGCAACATTAATAGCATCGCTGCTTGAACGGATTTGAAAAATCTGTAACATCTTGTAGTTGCAAAGAGATAGAGAGAGCTTATGACAATTATTGCTCACACCGACAATGATTCTATTTTAAGTGCTGAATGGTTAGATAAGGATGATGTTGACTTGTCTGGTATATCAGTTCCGCAAGATGAAATTGATAAATCAGCTACTATAGAATATGCCCATCAGGGGCGTCATTTCAGGGTTTTTTTCAGGGGGTGGAGGGGGCGAAACCAAAACTTGGTCGGCTTGTTAAGTTGTTTATTACTGTAGGCACCACAGTATATCGCAATTAAATAAAAACCTGCAAATTCAGTTGGGGGCCTGCCATACCCAAATGATGTCCCTGATGCCCATTGTTATGATAGGACAACACCTGGCTACTCCATGGGAAGATGATAGCAACTAGAAACTATGCTGTAATTGTCAGCTTTACTGACAATAATCATATTTATACCACAAACAATGATATTTAGCCTTTAATGACCTTATAATTGATTCTGCATTTTAAAACTTGGGTGTAGAAACTTTTTAACTTGTTCATTAACAAGCTAAAGATGTAATGAAATTTTTTTCCTACAACTTTTGTATCATTAAAATAGATTAGCACAAAGTAAAGTGTATTTATAAATTTATCTATATTATAATTCATGGGGGGGGGGGGGTAGAAAATGTTGACATAATTAAATAGGGGGGGGGGGTCATTGAAAGTTTGACAGTTGTTGACGGTGGGGGGGGGGGTCAAACATTGCGTAAAATTTTTTGACGTAATTATTGAACGACCCCTTGGTAAAGGTGGGTAGGGATTCTTAACCATTACGCAGCGCTGCATCAGCCCTCAATTTCAAAACAATTTCAGCACACCCCCCCCTCCCCCACACACACACACTTTTATTATATAGTCATTAAAAATGTAAATGATAATAATTAAATATTTAGTTATTGTCATTTTATTTCTCTTATTAAATTTCTAGGAAAAGTATTTCAAATTAATAATATAAGTAGCCTATGCACAGGCACAAGCAAAATTCACCAGAGAAACATTTACTGAACAAATTAAAATGCATAAAAACTGATTTTATTATTAAAGCAGCAACAACTAGCATGTAAGTTCCCATAAAATGAGTATTTCCACATTCCTCTTGCTGTCCTCTCATTGCTGCCTATTGTTATTTTTATTTTATTTTGTTTTTACTGTTGTTTTTTCGCTGAAGTAGTAAGTATGTAACAGTAGGTTTCTTGTGCCGACACGTTTTTTTTTTCCAATATTTTGTTTCGCTAATTTTCTTTAAAATACCGCAAGGGCATTTGGTGCGTTACTTTTTCATTTGTTTTATGGAAATTCAATCAAATATGATGTAATTTGAATTGAGACTATTTTCTTCGAACAATAGTTCACGCATTGCGACCGCCATTGTTTAGGGGGCTAAAGTCTAGCTAGTTTCAATAATAAATTCTTATTAAAGGACCATTTTCAGTTTTTACGCAAACGATATAGGAAACAAAAGAGAACCTCACTTTTTATTTCGATTTTAAGTCTTAACGCGTCAACCTTGAAATGTTTATTTTTGCTTTCAAGATTCAATTTACTTTTTTTCCATAGTTTTTATGTCACAGTTTTCGCACAGGAAAATATTTAATGCGATAAGAATGATGCTCTTCACTATTTTGGCCTACTAGTAAGCTATGCGCATTAGCTGGCAACCCACTGACCTAAATTTGAACCAAATTTTATTTAGCCGCCATTTTGAACCAAATTCAAACTATTATCATCTATACATCGGCATAATAACAAATAAAACGTTTACTCTTATCTGTATTAAAATGATTAATCGATGATTTCACATGCACTCATAAATAGCAAGAATTTATTGCAGTTTGAAATGGATGCATTTAGTTGGATTTACACTGCAATTTATTGCATTGGATTGGATTTTCTTGCCTTTGTTTTGGTTGATGTCGTGGTGAAATCCCCACTCAGGGATGCTGTGTAAGTTTAATGCTAGTCCAGGCCAACATGCAGCTACGGGTTTTGTTTTTATTTGATTATTTGGCTAGTTACAATTTATTTATTTGATTTTATTTGTGCTTCTCCAAGTGCATTGCTCCTGGAGTCGTAAAATGTATGCCTTTGCTCATCCATAATGATAACCGATCTAAGGGGCTATTTAGACCCGGAAAAGAGTAGTGTGAAGTTGGCCCTTGGCAAGTTGGGTTAATAATTATTAAACAAATATTTTAAAAAATTTTGTTGGGTTTGTAAGACAACATTTGGTATCAAATAAAAGATAATTGAATGGCCTATATGTTTTTAAACTTACTTCTTCGGTTAAACTAAAACAAACTACCATAACTGACATCCAAAAAGCATGTTGTCTAAAAGCAGTAAAAGTTAAAAGGGGTCTGGGCCTGGGCAAAAACTTTCAAAAACTAAGTGTATTTTATTTTTAAAATTCTACAATTAGTACAATATTAATCCTGAAACTCTGAGATTTTTGCATGCTATATCTCAAATGCTGAATTATTGGCATAATGTTGCCATGTATTTTCACAAATTAACTCGCTCAGATAGTACTAAGTGCTCTAAGTAGTAAAGTAATTAATTAGACTACGAACAAATTCTGTGTCAATATAACAATATATGTTAAGCTTTAATAATAATTTTACATTATACATAAGCAGACGTTTCGGCACATGCCTTCATCAGTACAACAAGACATATAAATAAGTAACAAGTATAAATCAAATTTACATAATATATAGACTTTAGACTATATCCTACCTAAAAAAGAGAGAAAAAATAGGAGTGGGCGAAAAAACCAGACAGAAACAAAGTAAAGAAGAATAGAAAGGAAGTGACTTGAAGTAAAATGTAAAGCCCAATCAGGAAAAAAACATGGAAGTTACTTAAAATTTTGGATTTGGTTTATCCCACAGTCAGTATGGAGTTAACATACCACATCTTATTAATTTATTCTCCATATAGACTTATTTATAGATCCTATCCGGTGTGTTACTAGTATACAGTATACCAGTAACTGCAATGTCTAAAATGCCATCATGGTTAGTGCTATTGAAATGTTTGGAGACCGGACAGAGAGCCTGTTTCTTTATGTTATAGATGTGTTCTCTAAACCAGTCTCCAAGGCGACGACTTCTGTCTCCTACGTCTACGAATAATTTACCCCACATTTTACAAAGGATGGTGTAAATCACATTGCGACTTGTGCACGTAAAGCCACCTTTTATTCTAAATATTTCCAGAGGGAAAGTGATCTTATCAACTTGCATCACGTAGGGACATGTGTTACATCTGCTACGATTGCAACTATTGGTGCCTTTATGCGCTTGAATAGCCGGGAGGTTGCTTCTAACTTGCATGTCCCTAAGGCTCTTGTCCCTCCGGAAAACGAAAAGAGGAGGTTTTCTGAAAATCTCATTGGTGACAGGGTCTGCCATAAGAATTGATAGGTTTTTCAGAACCAGAAAACGCGCTTTAAGGCTATGGGGATGAAAAGTTAAAATAAATTTAGACCTATCACTAGGGTAAGAATGAGTAGCTTTAAAAGAATCTTGTCTAGTCATGCCTTTAACTCGAGTGACAGCTGCTCAGGATTTAACCTGCATTGGAAAAAATCCAACATTTCAGCCATCCTTTCAGCAACTGAGAAAAAGGGATGGAGTTTTACACGATTGAGGATGGGACGATGAATATAGTAAGAAACTGTGACTGTCTGTTTTCTTATAGAAAATGGGCGTAGATATGTTATTCTCGCTAAGGTTAATTTTAAAGTTGATAGTACTTTTATCGATAATTGAAGTGAATTTAATTGTTGGATGAAAATGTCCAATGAAGTCAATAAACTTTTATAATAAGTAGTAGAGGCATAACACTGATAATATAGTCCTCTGTATGTTCAACATACGCATTGACATATATTTTGTTGGGCTATGCCAGTGGTTCCTTAAATTTCCCGGCACCTATGCCAAATTTTGGTTTTCGCCAGGCTCCCTGTGTTAAATGCAAATTCGAAATAGCAAATTAATAAAATGAAATAAAGGGTTGGGTAAAAATAAATATAACAGATATGTAAATCTCTAAGAGCCATCTTGTAACTGCAAACAGTAGTTACTCTAGTGGGCTACTGGGGCAGGGGGGGGAGAAAATTGGACTTTTTTGCATACGACTAAACAGATGGGCCCCTCCTCGCATTTGTTTGCTTCAGTGCTGTATGACTTAATTTTGTGACATAATTATTTCTCAAAACTAAACTGCAGCGAGTGCGATCACATTACAGGAGTGCATAGAGAGATATGTCCTTCCAGTCCAGGCTTGCTTACTTATTGTATCAGATGGATGGGCAGCTTTTACAAAAATAAATCAGATGGGACACAGTATCTACGAAAACTCAATTGTCGATCATCAACAAAATTAAAATGACACTGGTGTCCACACACAGAATTTTGAAAATATGTGGATGCACGTGGCAAAGCAAAAACTGAAAAGACAGTTTGGCACAAGTCGCAATCTTTTTCCTTCATATTTGCATGAGTTACTGTCACGCAATTGTTTTCGTGGAGATGATATAAACTCAAACTCTGTTTTCTTACAAACATTAATTTGTTACAATTTTTCTATTTTGAAAAAATGTTAACGTTTTTAAAGTTTCTATTTGAAAAATTATTAAATTGTTTACATATTTCTAATTTAAAATTGTTTTTGTTTATATATGTGCTGAAATACATATGTACAATGTCATAAAAACATTTTCATTTATTTGGATCAATAAAAGAATTTTTCGTATCAATAAAACAACACCGTTTAAATAGCACTTCCAACCGGAACAACATGATTTTAAAAAAAAAAACACTAATTTATAACTAAAGCCAAAGGACATTTATCATTCTAAAGAATGATGATGGGTAGGGTGAGACTTGATTGTGATGTGCATCACCATAATAATAAACTGAGCCGCAATTATTCACTGGGCTCAACTTGTCCCACCCAGTCACTTCGTATTTAAATACTCTCTTTCCACACCTAAACATAACCATTTTTAACAAATTTTTCTAGAATAAACAAATTGTAAAGCTCCAACATTCTATTTTTATATTTGCCGTAAATTTAGGCAACATTTGCTACAATTTGTAGTCTATTGCGGAGCAAAAATAAGTCATTACCTCAGAAACTGTACCTATAAAACAACCTACTGTTCCTATACTATAGGCAAATAGAGTATACTAGATCATATCTGTCTGTGTATCAATGCACCAGTGACCTAGATCTAGAACTCTTGCAGAGTGGTAATCTGTGTTCAAAGATTCCACATCCATTATTAGGTTATAAAAACAATGTATAGTTTGAAGGTGTAAGTGTAGCTGTAGCTTAGATAAGCTAAACACAAATACCCCCATTTGAAGAATTCATTTGAAGCTATATGCCTTAGTAAAGCTGAAAATATATGGGCGTATACATCCCAACCACTGCATCACAGCTAACTGTTCTTTAAATCAGCTTGTTCGGTGCAAATTCTTTCCCCTCAAAGTGAAAGTAAGGAACGAAAGTACCATTTATAGAGATGAATAAAATTAATTTTATAATATCTAACCTCGGTGAAAATTGAATAAATCATAATTAATGCATTTTCTTTGATTCAGGGGAAAGATTTGGTTAGGTTATAATAATTATATTTTGTAAGTATTAGGTAATTAACGATTAACCATTAGAATAATTATTTCTGGTAAGTGATAGTCTAATTAACCATAACAAGAATTATATCTGATAACTGGTAGTCTAATGAACCATAAACAAGAATTATTTCTGATAACTGGTAGTCTAATGAACCGTTAGAATAATTAGATATAGTAAGTGGTAGACTAATTAACCATTGACACATTTATTAAAATTAGTTCTGTCAAAGTTGTTTAATTTCTTGTACATGTACATTGTTCAAATTTTTGGAGATTGCAATATTTATTCTGATATGCCTCTGGTAAAAAATTATAATGTGATACCAGATGATTTGGTTCTATTTTCATGAATATTATTCTAATATGATCCCAGAAGGTTGGGTTATTTTTCATGAATATTATTCTAATGTGATCCCAGAAGGTTGGGTTATTTTTCATGAATATTATTCTAATGTGATCCCAGAAGGTTGGGTTATTTTTCATGAATATTATTCAAATGTGATCCCAGAAGGGTTGGGTTATTTTTCATGAATATTATTCTAATGTGATCCCAGAAGGTTGGGTTATTTTTCATGAATATTATTTAAATGTGATCCCAGAAGGTTGGGTTATTTTTCATGAATATTATTCTAATGTGATCCCAGAAGGTTGGGTTATTTTTCATGAATATTATCAAGCAAATTAATTTAATAGATTCCCTAGTCCTAAGGATTAGTTTTTAAAAATATTTAGAATTTTTTTTTAACACTTTAGAAAATGTAAATTTGTATTTTAACAACACTAATTTTAAAAGAAAAGAAAAAACTGTAAAAGTTGTTTTTGCTTTCCTGGCATTTTGGAATTTTTTTTATTAGGCTACTGATTTTTTTTAATAGATTACTCTTTTTTTTTAAAATCCTATCTTGAAACTTTTTTTTTTTTATTTCAGAAGTGAGCAAGAAAAACGAAAAATTTGGCTGTTTGAGTCATTTGGTTTGAGTTTGATCTGCTTATTATTGGGTATCCTACATCATGTGCCCTATGTTCTCATAGTGTTAACATGTGTAACGTTTATATACACACAACTGTTTGGTCGTTCAGACCCTACCAACTTTGTGGCCAATCTTCGTGCACAATGGGAAAACCACCTGCAACACGAGGAAAGTATGAAACAAGTAGAGCGTCAAAAACAGCAGCAACAGCAATTACAGCAGCAAGCTCTTGGGATGGCTGGTTTGAATCATAGCACTGCGGCAGAATTGAGCAATCTCAGTGGACAAAATCAAGAACTTAGTTATGGGCATAGTTATCAATTTTTTAATAGGCAAACAAATCTGCATTACCCTCCTAATGCTACAGTTGTTCCTGGTCAAGAAAGACCTGCCTATTCAATGGGACCCGGGTCTGCATCTTACAGGGATGCTGTGAAACTAAGTAGAGGGTTGCATCCAGCTGTAGGTAAAAACTGGAATAATGCAGGGCCTTATGCAGGTGTGGATACTCAAAACACTGCTGTAAGCAGAGGACAATATGATAGTGGTATCACTTCTATGCAAGGAATAGATACAAATGAACAGAAAACTTTATGGTCCAATTTGAGCTTACCACGACGATCTCTCCGCCCTGATCTTGGATCAAAATTTTGTCCTAAACCTATTTCACAATCGTCATCTATTAAATCTAAATTCATGAATGTTATGGGATTTGGTCAGACAGTTCCAAAACCTGTTGGCCTTGTCAATAATGGACAAAACATGTGCTTCATTAACTCTGTAATTCAGTGCTTGGCTAGAGGTCCTTTTCTAGTTGAGTGCCTCACAGCTGATGCAGCTAAAGAATTAGAGTGTACTGTGGCAGAATCGGATCTCTTATCATCTTTAGCAGAGCTGTTAGATATTTTGACAATTGATCCGGTGTGTTCTGATTACAAAGTTTTTAATGCAACAAGATTCCGTAAGGCTGCGTCTGTTCTGAACCCGAGCCTAGTTTCACCACCAGGAGTACAGCTGAGGCAACAAGATGCTGCTGAATTTCTTATGTGGCTACTTGCAACTGTACATAATATCCTAAACAAAAATAGGCAAGCGTTAGAATGTGGTAAGAAATTTTTTCCCTTGCTTTATATCATTTATTTTGTTTTGTAGTTATTAACTATTAAAATGTGTGTTTGGACTTTCCCAGAAGTTGATCTCGATAGCTAGAACTTTCCTTTTTTTTTCTTTAGTACTAAAATTATTATTTTCTTGTGAAACTATTTACAATGAGTATCTTGTGGAACTATTTACAATCAGTATCAGTAAATTGTATTTTTAAAAGCTTCCTTCTATTAAGAATTTTCCCAAATGACAAGGTTTTGTTTGTCACTGAATATACCTCAAAGTTTTATTTCATCTTGAGATGAGTCAAAATCAGGGCTTGTAATTGTATATAAAAGTAAAGTTAACAAACAGAATCAACTTATTTCTTACTTTTTAGTGCATTTATAATTAGTGACCCAGGTTGAGAGGGGAATAGATAAGCATTCTTAGGAAATGAGTGGTGTAGATAACAGACAAAAGTATAATTGGCAAAGGATTAGTTGACATCGGAGATGTTAAGGTATAACAGGTAGATTGTATGAAAAAATATCATGATTAGTGCTGTCAAAATCTTTAAAAGCACCTGTACGGGGGCCTGTTGACCCATGGAGCAAATACTTGGGTATCTGAAGGTCCATTTTCACAAGTTCACCCGCCATCACCATGGTCACCGTCACCAGCTCGTATGCTATCTACAGATATAACAGTGTTGGTTTATAAAATCTATTTTAGATATATCTTGAAATTTAAGGTCTTAACTATTCTTTCTACATTAATTTCAATAAATTGTACATCAATCTCTTTGATTGTTTCATTATCTAAACTGGCTAGTTTAGTCAACGTAGCACTTTGTTGCATATGAGCTTGGAAAACAATGCTGGACTTCCAACTATTATAACTTTTTAAAAAGTTTATAAAAACTAACATTAATTATTTTAACCCTTGTCGGGCGGCATAGTTTTACAACCCCAGCATAGATACAGTTGTACCTTGATGCATGCTGTATGAAAATTACAAGTGTAGGATAACTTTCTGTCCGGCATTCAGTTATACACATTAAGTTTTAGGTTTGTAAAATACTTGAGTAGAGTGTCGATTATCTGAAACCTCCATTATCCAAATGATCCCCGTTCTAAAAAAATATTCTTATTGTTCACAATGTGCGTGGTATTGTATTATGTTGTAAAGAAATTATGCCAAAATGTGTTGACATTCAAAAGTATACGCTTATTTGGTGAGTCAAGTCCTGGAAATAATGGAGGTAACTCACCCAAGATTCCTACTTCCAAAATAAATATGTATTTATTTCTTAGCAAACAAAAAAAGAACATGAACATCATTCCATGCCTTCCTACATGTCTCGAACCCTGTGCTCCACTTTACTAAATGTAAATACAAATAATTAATATGAGTTATTTTATACAAACATACCCATACGAATCTAAGTACCTAAAGATAATACAACTTTGTAGGGTAATAAGAACCCTTAAGAATCCATATTAAAATACATAGCACTAAAGAATTTAGGACTATTTGGCTGGTACCTATTTAAACTCTTTACAGTGTCGCACCCCATTTTGATTTTTAAATATATTTCTAGCACCCACAAGATAATAAAAATTCTAAAACAATGCAAAGAATCCTTAATAACTTCTGCACCGCAGGGGTTTTGGGTATTCTAGGGTAAGAACACTTGCTGTAGATTGTCAATTTTTCAAAATTTTTGGTACCGGGTTGTTTTGGACTAAGAAAATTCTGATAAACTAACACTCCTTTGAAAAGATTGCGTAAATGAACTTACTGCATTCCATATACTCTAACATACTAACATTATAATTCAATGCAGATTGTACAATGTCACTGAGTCAGCTGATTGATTGGTGAACGGTTTCTTAAAAAATGGTAGAACTTTAATTATCTTTTCTGTGAAAAAGGGTCATTTATAAAAAAAATATATAAGACAGGCACTTAGAAGGAAATTGGAGATCATCTTTGACTTTGTGGGTGTGCATTCTGCGATATTTAAGAAGTTTGTAGATCGCATTATCTCAGGCTGGTAACTTCATGTAGCCTACACTCCTACTGTAAGTATCAATATTTTACCTGCACTGTGCGACAAATCAGAATAGTTTTCCGATGTTTGCACACACATGTTTCACGACATGAGCAATGCGAACGATAAAAATAATAATAAAACACGTGCCATGAGGATGACCGACATTTCGGAAAATCAACAATCTTTGATATTATTTTACAAAAAAGTAACCTAAATAATGTGCAGATACTGAATACCATACAGAAAGTCTACACTAACATGTGGAGATGTCAAGAAATTTCGGTCTTTACAAGTTTTAGAAAAAAGTCAGCATAGTTTAAAAAACACAAAAGTAAAAATGTTCCAATGCAGCACGACAAGGGTTCAGCATTATTCCAGCGAAAGCTGCTGTAAATTTTAGCAGATGAATGTATTGTAGTTTAGTTGGGTGCCCCAAAAAAGCATCATGCCACCGCTGGGTGTAGATAGTAGGCAGGTGCTAGTGGAAATTGAGGAGGAGACATCGAGCGCTAATGGCAGCAGGGTTAAAATAACATAAAACTTTTACAGATTTTTGTGTGTGGTTTTTATGGGTTTTTAAATTATTTCTTAAAATTGGGCTGTTAGCCTCAGAGGGTACCTGTTGACAGCTCTAATCATGATAGAGTCAAAGTAATTTATTTTGTAGTTTGCTGGTCAATGTGAAATGTCGATACAGACCATGGATATTGTCTGATTAGTTATTACCAGGGCTAGAAAAACAAAACCCAAAGTTGATTGTTGATAATAAGTGGGCAGCGACAAGGAGCAGGTGGTAAACTGTCTGATTGCGAGAATTGTGTCTTTAGTGATGTATTAATTCATTACTGTAGCACTTCTTGTATAATGTTGTTAGAAATATGTTTTCTCAATATATAACTTGCTGAGGATTTGTTCAAACATTTTTAGTGTTGCAGAGAAGTGTTTTTATTTTATTTTACTCCATACCATTGTTTGATATTGCTTGCACATATATGATATTAGCTCTTAAAGCTATCTTACAATGAACTCTTTTTTTAAATGTCAAACACATTTTTAGTTTTATTTTACTATTGAAAAATTAAAATAATAATGCATTTAATAAAAAGCCACTAATTGTTGGGTTTTGTCTCAAATTTTTTGGTGCCATTTACTTGTTAAAATTAAAAGGTGCATTTACATTATAGTACATAACTTCATTTGCTTCCTTTTTGTTTTTAGATCCATCCAGTTTAACCAATGATGATAGATTCTCTAGCCCCAGGCTGACCAACTTAAAGCTTATATATGGAGACCTGAATGCTAACCGTATCAAAGAATTAAAAGATCAGTGTCGACGAGAGGTAAAAGAATGGAATATTTATTGTTTTGATTAATAATGCCAGCTCAATTAGACACATTTAGTTAAGGAAGGGGCATATTTTAGAAGACACATTTAGTTAAGGAAGTGGCATATTTTAGAAGTGTACAGGAATCTTAAAGCACATGTTGCACTGTGTACAGTAATGTTTAAGCACAGGTTGCACTGTGTACAGTAATGTTTAAGCACAGGTTGCACTGGTACAGGAATGTTAAAGCACAGGTTGCACTGTGTACAACTATCCTCCAAAAATGGGCTTGAAAAAATAGTACTATTTTTTTTTCTCCCCTGTATATCTAATCTACTGGTTCTAATATTTATCTAATTAATTATTTTTTTTTAGAAAATGTCAGATATGAAACTTATACAGCACAAATGGAAAATTAAGGATCTTATAATTTCATTCCAGATTGCTGTTGCCAATGGTCTAGAAAATGAGTCCTATGCAGAAGCTATACAACGGCTGTCTGATTTGGAGTGGCTAACACACAAGCAGGCCAATGATACTGTCATTGACAATTTGTTTACTGGCCAACTAGTTGAAGCATATCATAGTGTTGAACATGGTCACATCTCTGTCAATTTGCAAGCTTTTAATGTCCTCCCAGTGCCAATAGCTGCCCCTAGGTACTCTTCAGGCATGGTATTGCTAGAAGATTGTTTTACTAGTTTCTGTAATGTGGAAAATCTCTCTGAAGTTCCTGTTTCACCCCCAGAATCGGTTCCCAATACTAATCTTCAGCAGGAACCTCTTGTTCAAATTTCAGATGTTCATAGACGAAGAAATGTCATTGGAAAGGTAGGAGTAAGCGGGACACCTGTTTCAAGAAAACCATTTCGCCTCGGGCAAGGAGATCCTTCTGGTTATTTGCCGTCGCCCATTCATCAATCGGTGTTCCCCTCCCCTGCTCCCGCCTCGTATACCGTTGTTCCAGTTTTACCAGCTAATTCTCCATTATCACCACCCGTTGGGGTTCAACGACTCGGTGACAGCGGTTTTCTTGACAGTAATACATTTAAAACGTCCACTCCCATAGGAGAGGGTGTGATTATTCGAACCCAGCCAAGCTTGCAGCGCCGATGCCTGCTACGTCAACTACCTGAATGTCTCATCATTCAGCTGATGAGATTTAGATATGACCAAGTGGCTAAGGTCTCCACAAAAGTTTCTACATCAATCAACATTCGACTCAATGGTTTGAATTTAAGAGATGTCATATTCGACACCGTTACTCATCGAAGTGATCTCACTGCTCCGAGTGGTGGCTATGTTTACCAACTGTACGGCTTATGCCTTCATTTAGGTGCAAACAGCATCGCCAATGGACATTATATCAATTATTGTCTTGATGGGGTCAAGTGGTACAGAATGAATGACCAAGATGTTGATGAAGTCAACATGGAGTATCAATTAAGTACAGAAGAAATAAGACAGAATGCCTACCTTTTATTTTACAGACGGGTGAACTCTGGAAGTGGAAATGCTTAACATGTATGTTTGTAATTATCTTTTATTTCTAAGTAAATCAGTGGAAAAGCAACGTCATTGTATTTTTTATTAAAATCTTGTTATTTAATCAAAATGTTTTTGTTGTTTATTGTTTATTTTGTTTTCAATTATTTGGAATCTCTTAAAGTCGGTTGGCTTGGTTCCGGCAGCGTTTGTTATAAGGCTACCACTACCAGCAGTCTGGCTCTTTCCTTTGATGGCTTGGCTCCTGCCACTGTTATGACCAGCAGTCTGGCTCTTTCATAGGTTGCAGGTGATTTATAATATTCCAATTATACAGCAAAGTATTTAAAGATATTGCTGTACAGTTACTGATAGATCTATCACAGTGACTGATAGTTCTATCACAGTGACTAAGTTCTATAGATCTGGTGATCAGATTGACTATTTTGTTAATCAGATACAAAAATGGTTTAAGTACCATAGAATTAGAGCATTCAAATTGCAATGATAATTTTATTCATGACTAGAGGGAGAAATTAAAATGAAGGCAAATGTTGACCTAGAAGATTTTAATGACATCAAAAGTACAGTATCCTCATTTTTATGATGAAAAATCAGTTATTTATGCTTTTCTTATTTCTTTTCTTAATTTTTGGTAAAAATTAGGAGTTAACGTTTAAGTCAATTTTAAATTAGTCAGCCTTCCCAAAACTAATGCAAGATCTACACCAAAAACACTTAAAGCTAAAAAAAATTCTGCACCAACATATTTGCTAGGATTTACATATCAATTTGCTGAGACAGCTCATCCTTCAAGGGCCAAACAGCAGTTAACTTGAAAGTGTAATAGAATCTACTGAACCTTAAAGCAGTTTCAAAACATTTTGACACGGATTGTAAAATGGCATGAGAAAAACTTGCAAGTGTTAGTGTTCCAGTCAATGTATTTCATCAAACGTAGCATGTTTTATTGAGTTTCTAGAGCCTACCAAGGTGCTGGTATTTTCTGTGATGCACCGTTTATGAATGTTATCATTAAGTGTATATAAAAGAAAAATGAAACTTAATTCTATTTTCTAATCGGTCACATGCGAAACAATGTTTGTTGATTGTTGCTCTGTTTTCTCAATGCTTAGTCTCAATCTGCTGAGTTGTATATTGTAAGTAGAAACTTAATGTTCCATACATTGTATCATTCTTGTAGGTCAGTTTAATTAAATTTTATAATTCAGGTGGTTTCACGTTTCAGAAAAGTTCAGTTTTATGAACATCATAATTTAAAGATTATATTATAATTTTGATTGTGTTTTAAATTAAATACAGTACAGAAATACAGTGAAAGCTGAAATAAATATTTCTCATTTTCAGAAACCTGTTGGAGTTTCAAGACAATTTTCCCTCTTTAAAATAATAGCAACTGGATTAATCCATTCATGGGTCCCACAAACAAAAATATTCCTAATAATTTAACAGTAAATTTGCTGTATTTGAAAGTAACACATTAACAATTAATCATCTCAGAAATCACCAGCCAACTGTTTTCATTTATCCTAAGAGAACAATTTTGGAATCCAAATTCTGGGGCATTCAGCTTTCAATTTGTTTGATTTCTGAGATGTTGAGATTCCAAAGTATCTTTTTACAGTTGGTACTTTATGTCTCTATCTTTTAAAAAAAAAATAAAGTGTCTTTTAAATACTCCGCCGTAAATATGTCAAAATGATGACAGCTAATGTGTAGGATGGTATTAAATGGTGCATATCATATGTATGTGGTTTGATTTCTTTATAAGAATGCCATGTATGATAATTTCAAGAGATTTTTTTATAGGAACACTTTGTCCAGTTGGGGCTAGAATTAAATTATTGTGAACAAGTCTATTTTAAAAAAAAAACGAAATCATGCATTTTAAAAATGTAATTATATAAATGCTCTTGTGCAAATAAAATCCAACAGAATAGAAAATATCCAACAGAATAGATCAAATCCATTCAGCAGAAATGCACTAAGCCTTGTAAAAAATGCTAAATTGTTTGCCCATAACCAAAGACCCTATAACAAGACCACATGTTGAACTGCACTAGATTACCATGTTTATTACCTGTATATAATTTTTGTCCTTGTAAGTTTGTCCAATATTTATAGTTGAGCTAATCTGTATTTCACTAGGTGTGTAATAGAAAAGTTGCAAGCCATTGTTTTTTTACTTTTATACTGTCATAATATTTACATCTCCATCTCCCTTACCATCGGGTTTTTTTTTTTAAATTGAAAACCAGTCTTGAATTTTTATAAAGGGTTTTTGGTATGATGCTAAATATTTTTGTATAGTAAAAGTAATGGTCTTTTTATACAAAAGTAAAATGTAGCATATTCTGATCTAAAGGCTAGAGATAATGTCCTCATTTCAAAGACCTTGGTCATAGCTAGAGTTATGGACTTTTATCCTGCCATTCAGTCAGAGAGACGCAGACATGTTACATTGAAATGATTAGATAATCTTGCTATTGAGACACAGGCATGTTACATTGAAATGATTAGATAATCTTAATTTTAAAGTTAGAGTGCAGATTGTTAGCATGATGAAAGTTAGGATGAGGAATGTTAGTATGATGAAAGTTAGGATGAGGAATGTTAGCATGATGAAAGTTAGGATGAGGAATGTTAGTATGATGAAAGTTAGGATGAGGAATGTTAGCATGATGAAAGTTAGGTTGAGGAATGTTAGTATGATGAAAGTTAGGATGAGGAATGTTAGCATGATGAAAGTTAGGATGAGGAATGTTAGCATGATGAAAGTTAGGATGAGGAATCTTAGCATGATGAAAGTTAGGATGAGGAATGTTAGTATGATGAAAGTTAGGATGAGGAATGTTAGCATGATGAAAGTGAGGATGAGGAATGTTAGCATGATGAAAGTTAGGATGAGGAATGTTAGTATGATGAAAGTTAGGATGAGGAATGTTAGCATGATGAAAGTTAGGATGAGGATGAGGAATGTTAGTATGATGAAAGTTAGGTTGATAAATGTTATCATGATGAAAGTTTGGATGAGGAATGTTAGTATGATGAAAGTCTTCTTACAGTTACAGTGATGCAAATAACGGAATTATTTTACTTCAATTTGTATCATTTATATCTTAGTTATTTACCTCAAGGTCACTGCCAGATACATTTATGGTGCTGTTCTTATGAATATTATTCATGGTATTATATAAGGTCACTGCCAGATACATTTATGGTGCTGTTCTTATGAATATTATTCACGGTATATAATATATACTTATAGATTTCCTTGTTGTTTTTTTAATTTTCTAGAAAAGTTGACAAGTTCAAATATTAATTGGTCATTATGATATCAGCCAGTGCTTTAAAAGTGTTCACATTTATCAAATAGTCATGAATTTAATGCCATTAAATCATTTTAAAAAAATAATTATAGCAAAACATGCTAATTTTTTGTGTTAATTGTTTTTTAAATATGTGACGCAACACTTTTAATAAGTGTTTCTACAGAGCAAATAAATAGTTTCACTAAATCCCCCATTAACATTAGAGGTCCTCATTTCTCAATCCCATTTCATTTTTAGACCACTTGACATGTTAGCAATGAAAGAATAGGTCTTTGTTCAGTTATATAAGTGGATCATATTAATCGATGCAACAGAACAAAGACAATGTAGAAAGCAGAAGTCATTAATTTGCCTTCACAATTTATGTTCATCTACTGATTCCGAAATTGACACCAGGTCCCCCTATCACCAGCCCCCCCCCCCCTCCCATATCTTAAAAAAGCTCTAGCTTTTTTTTTAGTATACCGGTAATTTTAAATGAGTATTCCAGGATATTAAAATATATAGGTTGGCTTGGTCATGTGCTTATTTCATACCAAAAGATTTATATCGGTACAAACCTATACATTTCATACCAAAAGATTTATGATGATATCGGTACAAAGTACAAACTTATACATTTCATACCAAAAGATTTATGAATATCGGAACAAAACGTCCGGATGCAGATAGCCGAGCCCCCCCCCCCCCCCCCCCATTTTCCCATGTCCAGACTTGGATCCGCTCGTTTGTCGTGTCATTTTCTGTCCTTTGTGAGTGAGTCAAGTGAGTGGTCGCAAAATTCGAGCGTCATGGACGCCCAAGTCTTCACAAACTGTAGCTATGACTATTGGGGCATGATGTCACTAACTGTAGCTACGCCTCTCGGGGCAAGACGTCATCCACATTAAACTAAATATGAAGATGGAAAACGGTAACAATAGCTGTCTTGCACATTTGGTCGAATTTGCATATTTGATTTCTGTTCCTCATAAAATCATGCAAAAATGCCATCTGTATGTATTGAGTAAAACATTTCCATGAGACTTAAGAGCAGTTTTCAGATATGAATTTGGAGCACAATCTTATCTTGACCTATGGCACATTGTCCCCACATGGTATAAACGTCATGTCTCTATTCACTGTTTGAACCTAGCTCCGCCCCTCCACGTCACGACCTATCGCAGTGGACTTACTTCTCCTCTTTTCTTTCCCTATTTAATCTCTCTCCCACTTACTTTCTGTCACAAGTCATTTGCTGCCCTCTTGGATACTACTTCTCAGCTAAGTGCTATTTTTTTAATATTTTAAAATTGTATTCATTTTTTCTGTTTGTTTGCCGACGAAGGCTTCCTGCTGACACGTTCGTTGTTTTGTTGCGTTCCTTTTTTCAGGTGTAACCTTACTTTGTTTAACTAATTTCCTATTGTGCTAACCTGATTGCAGTCTCTCCGCTTATTACCCTTGGAATAACAGAGCCTAAGGTGACTGTTCATTATAGACGGCGGATATGAATCCAAATTTTAATTATTCCTCCATATACTGGCGAACTTTTTAAAAAAAAATATTTAATATATATTAATTATTTATTTCTGTTTGCACTAACTATAGGTACTCATTTTTTTTTTATTTTATTTTTTTTTTTTTTGAAGAAGAAGAAGTTGAACATTGCAAGAAAATTACCAAGAAAATAAGAATAAAAGTATTAAAAGGGGGAAAATCAATAATTTTTTTTAAAAATACCACTTAAAATGCATACACTCACTTATTTTTGCTCCAACTAAAAATTTATGCAAGCTCATTTTCACCACAAAAAAACAACAACAAAAAAAAGCACCTGTTACGTAGCGTCATGTCTATTATACAGATTGAAACCGTGTTAATGGATGGCTCCTATTCAAAACAATAAATAACAAAAGACGGGTCTAAAAGTATGCAAAGAAAACGGACACCAATGCTAGTGACACTAAAATGTAATTTAATTATACAAACGTGAGTACAAAAGCAAAAACTGTATAAACTTACACTACAGCAAATTGAAAAATAAAGGCACAACACTCAAACTACTAAGAAACCTGGCAGCTTTATATGGGAATAAAATCTGAACGTTCTAGTACAGAAACATCCAGATATTGCGTTATGCATATTATTCAAATACAGAAGGCTACTGAACTCATATTATACATTTCTGAGATGGGGGCCCCATTTCATTTTTCCTTTTTTAAGCTATAGCTATACATATCAATAGGCTTAGAAAACACTCTACGTTCTATGTGGATAGATTGATCTAAGCCTAGCTTGGTAGCAATACCATTCATTGTCCGTATAGAAATATCGGTGAATTTAAAAATAATAATATCCATTTTAGAATTTTCCAGAAATTTCGATAATTTAAAAAAAAGCTATATCTACAGCATTTGTAAACTAATTTTAACAGAACAATTTTTAAATGTTAACTTTATTATTTATGTGACAGATTTTTTATAGGGCCCCCTATACCAGGCAAAACTAAATCGTTACACGTATTAGGGGCGCTCACCATAGTTACCTTAGTGCATTTAGTTGTAGTTGTATAATTTTTCGTATTAAAAAATAAGTACATAGAAAAGTATTTTTTTTTACACGTTTCGAGGAGGATATTAAATTTAATCTAGAATATTCCAGAAAGTTCTTCATAGTTCAGCGGAAATATGTAACGGGATCTAACAGCTTATTGAAATGTTTGTTTAGTTCTATTCATGTCTATACTTTCCTGGGGATTTTCTTTATACATATCCTTTCACAATTCTACCGGGAACAGATTCCCACTGGGAACATGATCCCAAGGAGGAACAGGATCCTAAAGGGGGACGAGTGGACTGGAATCCACCGGTAACGCGATCCCATCGAGTAACGGGATCAAAATAGGGCAAACGGGATCCCACCAGAGAAGAGGACTCAACTGGGATGCCGATCCCGTTAGGGGCCATCCATAAATGACGTCACGCGTCTAGGGGGAGGGGGGGGCAGATTTTTATGACGATGTGTGACGAGGGGGAGGGGGGACCCTCAAGCAATGAAAAGTAGAATATTGTAGTAAATAATTGCACTTAATAACGCTAAATTACAGACATTTTTAACATATTCATTTATACAACAACCATCATTTTATTTTTAAACTGCTATCACTGAGAGAATCAGTGCAGGTATGCGAGGTCCGAAAAATGGCCTCAGATCAAATTACAAGACGCCAAATCGGAGGAAACTCGGGGTGTAGTTGCAATGACATCTGTGAGAATTTATGGCTAAAGACGGACACTGGAGTCATAGAATTCGCATACCACGGCAACCACAGGAAGGGGGGTGGAAGGATAACAAATGATTGACAGTGACCGGGGGGGGGGGGGATTCTTAACATTTTTTACAGGGCTGCAGGCCCACTCTGTTTTAAACACACACCCCAACGTATAAGTTATATTGTAATAAAATTAAAAATAAAGAAACAATTTAGTTATCTTAGTTTTATTTCTTTAATTAACTTTATAGACAATGGAAAAAATTACCATTAAAAGCAATGCGCCGACAAAATTCACAAGAAAAACATTTACTGCTGTAATCAAAATGCACACAAACTAATTAAAAAGAAAGCAGCAACAGTTAGCAATTGCAGCAATTACAATCAGGGGCGTAGCTAGGGTTGGTGTCACGCGGTCCGGTAAGCTCATAGTGTCACCCCCCCCCCCCCACACACACACACATACACACACCCTTTCCACGACGTAATTCTTCTTGTTAAACTTAGTCCACAGTACAACAAATACAAGAACAACAAAAAAAAATTACTTGAAGGCCATGAGGTAATTGTATTTAAGATTTGTGACATGTACTTAGAATCACTCATTGTTATCAAAGGATAGTTTTATTTCTCAGAATTTAGATGAATATAGCTTAAATGTCACTTAGAAAAGTTAACGAACACTCCATTCGGCGTCGAAACATGGTCAAAACGACGTGTTTCTGACTTAATAATAAGGTAACTTAATTGCTGACGCATCAACTTTGAACTTTTAATTAAAAACGCATTTTGTTTGGTTACATGGGTGGAAAATGTACGCGTCATCTGTAATCCTTTTGTGGATTTCGGTTAGACCGAGCAGTGTGTGCTCTTTAAATACGCAATGTTTAAATTTGATGTCACCCCCTAAGATGGTTTCACCCCCGTGCGGTCTGCACCCCCTCTAGCTACGCCACTGAATGCACTTTTCTGGTCTACCACACCTCAGGGCTGGGGAGGTACTTTTACCACTGGATAAGAACCACTGTTCTAGTGAAGTGTTTTTGACACAGGTGCTGTAATTTGATATCCACGGGAGCTGACTCTCCTAAGGGTTTGTAAAGGACAATAGTGGACACAGGGACTTTTTATAGAGGGGGTGGGGTGTAGAGATTTGTGACGTTATATATTAGGGGGGGGGTCTAACTTTTTGTGACGATTCGTGACGATGGGGGAGGGGGGGGGTCAAAATCGGCAAAATTTGCATGACGTCATTTATGGATGGCCCCCTTAGTATCCCGATCTCTGTGAGATCCCGTTTCCCAGTGGTGGAAAACGGGATACTAACGGGATCGGGATCCCAACGGGATCAAGAACGCACAGGGATCGGTATCACACGGTTTCGGGATTCCACGGGATCGGAATCCCCCGTTATCGTGATCCGACCAATATCCGGATCCAAACGGGATCACACCCGGATTATGATCAAACGGGATCGGGATTCCACTGGGATCGGGATCCCACCGGTATCGGGATCCCACCGGGATCGGAATTACACTGGAATCAGTATCCTACCAGGGCAACGGTATCACACTTGGATTATGACCCAACCTGGATCGGGACGTATCCGGAAATTTGATCGAAAGAAATTTCGTCGACGGAAAATTGATCGACGGAAATTTGATCGAACGGAAATTTGGTCGAATCTTTTTTTTAGTTTACACGTATAAATTTTGATACAAATTTCTTTTTGAACGCATTATTTTGTTTTACTGTATAGTCCAGTGCGTTCTAAAAGAAATTTGACGAAATCTTTAACGCGTGAACTGAAAAAAAGATTCGACCAAATTTCTGTTCGATTAAATTTCCGCCGATCAATTTTCTGTCGACGAAATTTCTTTCGATCAAATTTCCGGTAACCGGATCGGGATCACACCGGGAATCAGGATCCCGACGTGATCGGGAAACCAAAAGGATCGTAATCCTACCGGGATCGTGATTCAACATCCCACCGTGATCGGGAACCCACCATTATCGGTATCCAACGTGGATCGGAATACCGACAGTATCGGGATCCCACTGGAATCGGTATCCAACCAGGATCGGGATCCCAACGGGTTCGGGATCCCACGGGAAATCGGGATCCCACGGGAAACCGGGATACCATTGGAAAACGGGATCCGATTGGGATCCCTCAGGGATCGGGATCCCATTGGGGAACGATAGGTTTACAAACATTATGATAAATGTGTTTTATCGGAGACATATTTTTTTGTACTCTAGATGTGTTTTTTTTTACATGGCGCTTAATTTCAATGTTAATTAAAATGCTGTAGAAGTTGGTTTTCCGAATGCAATCCCGGGCAACGCCGGGTACCCTATATTGGCTAGTATGCCTATATATAAACATACAAAAGCACCCGTTATTAGTCTAATTTTACTTTTGTTCGCCAAGTAAGACTACTTGACTATTTTTTAAAAATCAATGTATTTGTACAACACTTTTAACGCACGATTATTTAAATTGAGACGATTCTCATTTTAAAATACAAGTTAAATCATAGTAGACAGTTGGTTTTCAAATTCTAGACAGCTCATTTTTAAACTGCACCATAAACAATCAAATTGCCCCACTGCGAGGCCACGCGTTGTTGGGAAACACTGATCTATAATAGAATGGCCCCGTTAATGAGATCTTTGAGCTTTGTACTTTGTCCCCAAGCCCAAACCTGAAATGATTCACATTTACGATAAAAAATATGAGCGGCTGTGATAAGCGAGATCAGACGGTAACATGTTGTATAAAGTGTATATGAACGAAAAAACATAAAATGGTAGAAGATTTTCTTCATGTTGGTGGAAGACACCTCTACGGTGGGGTACCGCGCTAAATAAGACAACTTGACTTTAATAATAAAATAATAATAATAAAACTAATTTAGACTTTTAAGTCTGGTCTGGATGTAACCATATTCAATATTATGACTTTCACATTATTATTATCCAAAAAACAAAACCACAACTCATTTTTATTTTGGATTAATTTTCCCAAAATTGATATCAAATGTCAGCCAAATTTTTAAAATTAAATTCACATCAACTAATATTATTAAAATTAATTTATTTGATCAAAATTATTAATATAATATAATTCGTCGATCTATAAAAAAAACGATAGTGGATGCGTCCACCGCGGCGGTGTACCTAGCGATACCATAGACCTATGCCTGCGTACACCGCGGCGGTGTATCTAGCGAAATCATGGACCTATGCCTGCGTACGCCGCGGCAAAAATGTGCCATTGACCTGGTTTTAAGATAAGACAGTTGGATGACAACTTGTGTGGTCTTGTGGTAGAGTAGACGCTGAGCGATCTTATATTATGTAATCATTTACTAGATGGGGATCGAATTTAACTTTTTTTGCTAAATATTTTGTAGCAATTGAAATATTTTAAGTATATGTTGAATTTGAAAGTAATTAGAAATGAGAAAACAAATAGATAGTATGATATATAGACTATAGGTCCATCCATTTGCGCACTGTATTTTGCAAACTGCTGCTTATAGCGGTTGTCGGAGGGGAGTTGGGTTCGGCAGAAAGAACGTACATTTAATGATCATCTTGAATTTCTGACACTCAAATACATCTATTAAAGCCAATTTTAACCTAAAAATATGTGCAATCAATATTGTTTGTGGGGTATACGCAACCGGTTAGGATTTAAAATGCGTTTCACTTTCGAAGAGGCCAGATATGACCAATAAAACACTAAGAAATGCTTGCTCTTTACAAAAGTGTGGAACTTACTCGAATATCTCCCAACACCCCCCCCCCCCCCCAATTTTTTTTTATATTACCGAATTTTAAAAAAAATTATTAGAGTTACAGTTTTACAGGAACGTCGTTCCCGTGCGGGTGCGTTCATACAGTCATACACAGAACTCAAGCCCCGCGCACAATACAAATATCAGTTATACGTTTGTTTAATCTTGCAGGCATTAAAAAAAATTTAAATAAATAGTTTTCAGTTTTAACAAGAGCTTAACATTAATTTTACAAGTACAGCATAGAGTTAAAGACTGGCAAAGACAAAGGTTTTACTGCTTTTACCGTCGCGGTGTACGCAGGCCAAAGACCATGGTTTTGAGTACACCGCCGCGGTGTACGTAGTGCCGGCCTACTGCTAAAAGTCACATGATCGACGCTTCTGTAGCTAAGTTCAAAATGGCGGCGGTTTTTGACATAGATGCGTCTTCGATGCCTGTAAATAAAGATTTAGCAAAGGAGAGAGCAACTGCAAGTTTCAATGTCATTGAACTCACACACATTTTAGATGGTGGTCCAGAGAAGACTCGACGCCGGAAGGAACTTGGTGCGTTATGATGTATTTATGATTGTTAACTCTTTCCATGCCAGGGGGTTTTCCACGTTCGTGCCAGCCCAGTTTTCGGCCAGTGGAAATTGTTTAGGGTGCATTAACTCTTTCCATGCCAGGGGGTTTTCCACGTTCGTGCCAGCCCAGTTTTCGGCCAGTGGAAATTGTTTAGGGTGCATTAATCTAATAATTAATTATGAATACTTTTCTTTTAGCAAGATAGTTGTATTTCATATCAAATTAAAGGAAATTAGACAGAGAATAATAATATGTAACAGATAAAACAATATGAAAACAATAGTATCAATTTTAGTGGTAATACTATGAGATCATCTGAACAAACAAAAATTAAAATGCGCTGAAAATCTGAACTTACCAGACTACCATATGGTCTGTGTAGCTGGTATCCTATTCTGCTTCAATCCTCAGAAAGTATATCCATTTTTTATCATAATGCATTTTACATTTTGAAAATATTCCATTTAGTGACAGAGTTATACACATTTTTGTAACGTTAGGGTTAGTATTATTTGAAGCCTCAGTGTTGCCATAGCAACAAAGTGATTTTGAAAAAAAAATCATAACTTTTGAACCACTTGAGCTAGCAAGTTGATCTTGGTGTTTATGTAATCCATTTGCTATGCTCTGTGCATCTGTTGTTTTTTTTTAATTTTAAAAATGTTTTGAAATTTTTATTAAAGTGCAGAGAGTCAACACTATTACTATCACTATCACCATTCCCATTCGGGATTTACCGACCCATCAGGATGCTCAGAAAGCTCAAAATCATCATTGGAATCAGATTAAAATGATTCATATTCATGGTTATTGTCTGATGTTTCAGCATCAACAATTAACAATAAAAGCTCTTTTGTTTGCAAGCTTGACTACCTACGTGGTCTAGCAACAGCTGTTGTGCTTGGAGTAGGCTTGGCCACTGCTTTGTTTACAAAAGTTTCAACACAAATTGAACTATTATTTGAAAAAACACATGTAAACAAGCCCTACGCCTACTTGTAACAGGAAGGAAGTAGGATGAGTTAAAAAAAACAAAAAACTTTGATCTCATAATATTAATATTACCAGTAAAATTTATACTATTGTTGTCATATTGTCTTATCTGTTACATATTATTATTCTCTGTCTAATTTCCTTTAATTTGTTATGAAAGACAGCTATCTTGCTAAAAGAAAAGTATTCATAATTAATTAATAGATAGAGTAGAGCACCCTAAAATAAAAACTGGTCTGGCATGAACGTGGAAAGAGTTAATAAATTATAAGTAAAAACTACAAAAAATCACCCATAAGATTATTAGTAATACAAGCATTTTAATTTTACCAGTATTGGTATGTGATTAAATTTCAAAAGGTAATCGTAATGTTCTGCCTGTCATGTTCTACTTGAACTGCTCTACAGACTTCTTGGTCTTGTTGTTGAATCCCACAATCTCTCCTTCATAAACTTTGTATTTGCCATCTACATCAAAATGTGCCACATTTTCAACTGGTGGAAGCAATCCCACCGAGTTCTTCAATAGATAATTTTCTCTTACATCTGAAATAAGCCTAGAAACAACATCTAATCATATTAAATCATTATCCTGAATCTACAAATTTTCTTATTTCTTTTTAATATCATTCAATTTTTGTCTTTATTAATATTATTATTATTGAAACTTACTTAAGAAAGTTTATTTCTTTTTTTATTTTATAATTTAAATTTCTTTTTATTAGAAATTTTAAGTATATAACAATTAGGCTTAATTAAAATGAAATACCTTATTAAATTTAAAAATAATAATTTAAATTAGGCCTGTAAGTGCAGTTGTAGTATTAGAATAGTATTAGTTAGTGTATTAGTATTAGTTTATTATAGGGGCTTATTTATAGTTATAGATTAGTTCCATTACTTAAAACTTAGACTTCAACATTTCTTAAGAAACTGATTATTTTGTTCTGAACATTTTTTCCACAATATTGAACATTAGTTTCTTTAGACACTCATGTAGATGTTCACTCATTGTTGAATCGAATTTTCCAATTAGCTCAACAAGACCTAAAAAAATTCCCATTATGTAGTGTAAATGATGTGTCTAAAGTTCCTCTAAAAGCCCAATTTCGTTTAGCTAAATATTGAGTGAATCTCATTAAACGTTCTAAAACTTTACACCAATGTTCACATTCTGTTTCCACCTGTGACTGAAGCTCCTTATCAATTGCTTTATTAGTCTGTAATCGTAGTCATGTTTCAAACCATTTATAGTAGGTATATCATTATAAATGGCATAAAACAAAAAATTCAAGAAGCAAATTCACTAGGGACTGGTCTATTTTATACATAGAAGAGAGATGCCAACTGACAAACAGGCTTATTTTATTGGTCATTTAACAAATTAAAAAAATTGTAAGGTTTCAATTTATGTATACATGGTGAATAAATTACTAAATTACTGCTAAAAGAGATCATTAAATTATCTACAGTGTGGAATATATTACACAAATCTTCATTATAAGCACGTTACTTTAATCTATTATTTATAATCTATTCATTAAACTAAACCTCGAAAACCGAGGGATCACACCAAGTTTATTTGCACTAGAGTGCTCAATATACACCGTTCTGCACACATCAAAATTTGATTCCAAACTACGGTGAGCAGAAAATTCGTAGTCGCCGCCTCCTCAGTGATGGGTCTGAAAACACCTATTGCCACCACCACCAAACAACCAAATTTACATAAAAAAAAAAAGGTATACCGTTAAGCAATATGCTACCTAATTGAGGTCACCGTCACAAGAAACTGACGACTTGGCAAAGGGAGAAGAACTTGATGCACCTACAAAGGAAGCAGCTGCCTTTGTCAACAGTGACTTTTGCGACCATTTACTGTGCACCAACATACGATTTACATAGTTAAGCATACAAATATTTTGCACCAAAAAAATGTTTCTTCCATGGCGCTCACATTCAACGCTTTTTCCAATTTTTTCCTCCGAAAGATGCTTGAAATTATAGTGGTTGGAGCATTCAGAGCATACATACTGTAATTTAATATAATATGAATAGTAATATAATATTTTGGTCAACTTATGCTTTAGGGTAGACCCCATGAGTGTCTCCCCATTGTCTATCGCCCATTGTTTATTTGGTGAATTGTTGCTGGAGTCAACTTTTATATTTTTTTTACTAATACACAGATGGAATGTTTATTGAAATTATTATTTGTTAGTTTTTCTGAGTTTCTTTTCATGTTGATGGCATTTAAGAGGTAGAATTTTTTAAGAAACTTTATATTTTATATTATTTATTCAAAAATGTAGATAAAGTGATTTTTATTCATTTATGGGCTTGTTGCTTATGAGAGAAGGTGTAGAATATTTAAATATAACATGGTGTACTGTAGAATAAGTAAATAACTTGTTTGTTTACACCAAAATTATACACATTTTTAAGATAGAAAAGTCTTAGGTATTATTAACCGTAGTTTAATAAAGGGGTCTTAGTCAGGGTTTCTTTCAGGCATACCTCCGGGGGTGCACAGCCCCCCCCCCCCCGGAGCAAGTCAAGTGCCCCTCCGGGGGAAAATGTGTAAGAAAAAATAATTTTACCAAAAAAAAAAAACTACTCTAAATTTAATTTTTAGAACATTTTTTAAAAGTTATTGAAATATGTGCCTTTCTTCGATTACAATTATTGGAACAAATAAAATATCTCTTTGTTCGATATATATTGATGATCCATATCGTTCAGGTTAATCTTGTTACAGGCTCGCAGAAATCGATTATAAATATAGTATTGTTTTGAAAATTGGCCGCTCCTGATCATAAGTTAAAATCTTACTTTTCTTTATTAGCAGATATCGGTATCTTTTATTTAATAACATTTTTCTGCTCCACAAGTTGAAAGACTTTTTAATAACATTGTATTAAACTACCTTTACATCGATATAAATGTCTATAAATTGAATATAGTTCTTACTAAGTAATAAACATGTGCAATCTGTTTTAAATTATATTGTATAATAGCATCATGCTTTAAAAAATCATTTTTAGCAAACATTTTAATGTAGTAGATTCCATAGATGTATACTGACTTAGATAAAATGAAAATTACAAATAATAATAATAATTTTAAATTAGGAATTTACCGGTTGCATACATATATTGGACATTTCATCAATAATTATTAAATCGAGTGCGTTTCTAATTTTTTAACACAGTTTCGGGAACAGAGTAAAATGATTTTTAAATAAAAATAGTCTTTATTTATTAAATCCCCAATGACTTTTCTCTGGTAATATAATAATAATAAACAATCTTCCCCAGCTGTTTGAACTATTTAAAAAAAATATTTTAAGATGATAATCCAGTAGAAAGAATATAATATATATTTAAACAACGAATAAAAAAACCCCGAGTATTTCGATTATCTTGTAAATGCCATTTTTGGTACCAGTAGTAGTTAAAAAAAATTATATGGAATTGGTAAAAAAATTATATGGAATTGGTAAAAAAATTGTTTTCAAGTATTATATCGAAGAGGCAAGTTGTAATGACCTGAAGCAAATTATAGTAGTCTAAAAATCTTAATTAACATTTTAATCAACTGAATATTGAGAATTTAAACTTTAATTTTATAAGAAAAAAAATCACACATTAATAAATATATGAGTCTTTTGTAAACAGTTCATGACTTCTGAACAGTTATGTCGGTTACATATGATTTATAAATAAATACCAATTTTGAAAACCCATAAAGATTTAGTCTATAGCCTTTTGTACAGAAAAGCTTTTTTTCTTTTTGACTTTGGTGAAACTTGGAAATATTTAGAAATAAACGTATGTTTTTGGTTTTCTTTTTCGTTCAAAATGTAAAACTATTTTAGCCTTTCTTTTTTCGGATGGATCACTTTTTTGGAAGGAACTCTTTTTTTTTTTTAATTTTAAAAATATTTTGTAGTAAATTCATTACTTTTATGTAGTTGACCCCAAAAATATTTTAAAATAATAACTTTAAAAATACATTACTTTTCAATTTAAAAAAAAATGTTTGCATAACACACTTAGTCAAGCAGAGACGTCGCTTAACTTTTTATGGCACCCGTGCAACTTTTCGGTTTTGTCCTTCCCTACACTAGCAGTAAAAGTTGATAATTTAATGTAATTACAGCCCAACTTTAAGCCCCTAAAATATACGAGGCCCCATGCAGCTATACGGGTTGCAGACCTCACACGATGGCTCTTAGGTCAAATGACACATAAAATATTAACTAGCATCTCTTCCGTTGCTCTACAGTTAAGTGTATAATGATGCGAAACTAAATTCAACTACGGTATGTAAAAGAAAATGCATTTTTGCGTTTTGAATTTATCAAAAAATTTCCGGGACCTATAAAGTTTTAAGGGGCGAGTCTAAGCTAAGGAGTATCTCTCGATAAAAAACATACCCTAAGGGCTCCCAACTGGACTGAATTTATTTAAGATTGTGCTGGTGGAAGAGTTAGTGATGTCCTATTATTATCGTTATTTCTAGCGCTTCCCACTCAAATGTCTGAAATGTTTACATCAGTGGCGCTTCATCCCATTTAGGGCCCTGGCCTGCTCCACCACATTCTTCCACATATAGCTCTTGGTTTGTACGGATTCCCAAAACAAAATTGTCTATCATCGGGTCATATATTTAGCAGGTTCTCTGCTTTTCTGGTAGGAACCAAGTCTCACTTGCGTCAGTTACTACTGGTCTTGTGATAATGGTGTATACTGCATTCTTTGTTCCCTTAGCGAGGTTTTTGCTTTGAAGTAGCTTTTGTAAATTGAAATAAGAATGGTTGTATGCTGTTATTCTTTCTTGCACCTCCGATTGTATTTCCTCTTGCTTATTTATAGTCACCCCTAGATATTTGAAAGTAGCTACCCTCTCAAAGGCGTAGATGTTCATATTGATGAAGTCATTCGTGCGTATTTCCTGACATTATCATATATATTGCCTTCGCTTTATTTACATCAAGACCAGCTTTAACCGTCACATCTTCAAATTCCCTGAAAGTTTTAATTATATCATCAATGCTGTTTCTACCAAATAGCGCTATATCGTCTGTGTAGGCCAGGTATTGCAGTGGATGGCTTTATAAAGTTCCTTATGGTTGTTCTGTACCACCTCTCAGGTGCACACACATATTTTTCTAATGCTTTTTTCTAAAGTGATGTTGAAAAGGATACACGGATTTCCTTGTCTGAGGCCCAGATTGATTGGGAACTCCCTCAAGTCCTCTCTCTGTACTTTGATTCTACTTTTGTAGTTACCCATCGTAATATGTATGAATCGGGTAAGTTTGTTAAGGACTCCAAGTTCCAGCACAGCATCGTTCATGTATTTCCTGTCTATGCTATCATAAGCTGATTTGTAGTCCACATATAGTTGGTGTATGTTGATGTATTCTTAGCATTTTCTACGAGACATCTAACAGTAAATATATGAACGTTTGAAATGCCCCTTCACACATTGTCTTAAAGATAAATTGAATACAGTGCATGAGACCCTCACTAGGTAACTCTTGTTACCAGTGAAATATCCACATCAATACCAAGCACAGAAACATTGCAAATACCATCTACATTCATAGGAGCCATAATGATAAATAAATTGATCGTGGGCCCTTAATATACAGAAAACGAAGAAGAAAAATTTGCACCACAATGCATCACTGCATTTTGAATTTATTACTTTTAAATTAAGGTGACCCCTGCCCTCACTTTTGCTCAAACTCTTCGGATTCCTCAATTTCTGCTACCCCCCCCCCCCCTTTCCTTGACGTCGATCAATGTGACTAATAGGTTGAATCTAATCTTGTGTCAAATGATTTTCTTCGGCGCACCACAACCAGAATGAATTTAGTTTATGTATGGCACTGAGCGCCATAATGCCTCCCCTGACGCTTGAAAAATTATTTTCCCCGATCAATGAAAGTCTTATCAAAACATTCAAATCATGTATACTCCAAAATGCACCTCTTGATTGTTAAATAATCACACATTTTCTGCTGCCCTACTTCCCCATAAAAAATACTTACCATGACAGCCAAATTTGGTGCTGATATATACACTGCCCAGCGGCGTGCCTAGTGTTAGCGCCACCCTAGGTGGGTTAACTTTTTTGCCATGCTACCTTTCTCGATAGAAACTCTGCAGATGTCCGAAAATCCCGCCGCTGTATCTAAAGAAAAAATGACACCTGGGAAGACCAAATGTTCGCCTCCCCCCCCCCCCCCCCCCACTTCTACGTCACTGACGTGAGTCTTTGATTCTTTGATGACAGGGGACAAGATTCATTTTTACGCCGGCACCCCCCCCCCCTCCCCCACCCGGGGCCACTAAACTCTGAAACCTATTATTTTCATCCATTAAAACTATAGCCCATTAGTTGCCCCCGCTAGTCTAACGCCCGGGGACATATGTCCCATCTGCCACCCCTTAGCTACACCTCTGGCCACTGACAACTGGCACTGCCCCCCCGAACATCAAAAGTCCCCCCCCCCCCCCCCCCCCCGTCGGGAAAATTTCTGAAAGAAACACGGGTCTTAGTTTAGTGACAGTAATATGAAATTGGGTGAGCTTTTGACGCAAAGTCTTTGTGGAAGCATGTGTTATGGAGAGGAAAAAGTTTGGTGGAGAGGGTAAAGTTGTGGAGATAGACAAGTCCACATTTGGCAAAGATGTCTTCATGGCAATAATTGAGGAATTTGTGTAGCCAGAGACCACAATCATTTCCGATTCAATGTTTTCATATTTATTCTATGATCATCATCATAATTACTGAGCGAATCAGTACTGTGGAGAGCTGGTAGGCCTACACAGGTATGCAGATGGTCGGGATAAATTATTGATCAGCAAAAACTATCGTATTAAAGTTCTAAGGCAGAGGTTCCCAAACTTTTTTAGCTCCAGCGCCCTCGCTACATCCAGGCTGTGGCTTAGCTAGGGTTTTTACCATCTGAGGTGAATCATCTGAATTTTGCCATCCCCTTCTTGGAATTGACAAATATTTTATTAATTTATTGTGTCAATCTGATTCTAAACCTGGATTCTGTCAATCTGGTTCTAAGTCTGGATTCTGTCACTCTGGTTCTAAGTCTGGATTCTGTCAATCTGGTTCTAAGTCTGGATTCTGTCAATCTGGTTCTAAGTCTGGATTCTGTCAATCTGGTTCTAAGTCTGGATTCTGTCAATCTGGTTCTAAGTTATATTCCACTGATACAGCTAGACCAGGGTCTCACCTATCCATTGCCTTGGGGCAACACGCAGCCTTTCAAGTAGTAATTTTGGGGCAACATGTAGCCTTTCAAGTAGTAGTATTGGGGCAACATGCAGCCTTTCAAGTAGTAGTATTGGGTCAACACGCATCCTTTCAAGTAGTAGTATTGGGGCAACATGCAGCCTTTCAAGTAGTAGTATTGGGTCAACACGCAGCCTTTCAAGTAGTGGTATTGGGGCAACATGCAGCCTTTCAAGTAGTAGTATTGGGGCAACATGCAGCCTTTCAAGTAGTGGTATTGGGTCAACACGCAGCCTTTCAAGTAGTGGTATTGGGTCAACATGCAGCCTTTCAAGTAGTGGTATTGGGTCAACATGCAGCCTTTCAAGTAGTGGTATTGGGTCAACACGCAGCCTTTCAAGTAGTGGTATTGGGTCAACACGCAGCCTTTCAAGTAGTGGTATGGAACTTTCATGTACAAAATAAGTCAGATACAAGGGAACTCATTTCTCACTGCAAAGCACTTGTTGAGAGTAAATGAGTTTTTATAGCAAAATATGAGGAGAGGGGGGGATTCAGTCATTCCACCAGACAGCTGCAAGTTTACAGGATGGAAAACTTTTGAACAGTTCAAATTTAGCCTACCTTTTTCATTATTAATTGGTAAATGCATATTTTAAAAAATCAGGAACACTATTTGCAAATACTGTTAATAATTGCCTTAAAATATGGACAGTACCACCTTACAGCAACATCTTTGTGTGTTTACCTTCTCTCTAGAACATACAGTTTTGAGTGATCCAGTATTTAGGAACCAAGATGTGTTGTACATGAACAAATCTGAAGCTTATGACCATGCAGTGCACAAATCAGTACGGCTTATTCAGTTGAGGAAAAAGTATCTATGGTCGGATGAAGAAGCTGAGCTTGTAGCACAGTAAGTGGAAACATAAAGGCTTGTATTAAGTACTAGTACATTATAATATTTGTTTCTGAATATTTCAAAGAGTTTATAAAACCATTTTTATCACATATGTGGAACTCTTTAAAAATTTAAGTGTGAAATAATAATCTTGGTTGTATTTCATGTTCAGTTTTTAAATTACTTTACTGTTATAATTTTTAACACATTTATATCAATCTCAATGTTAAAAAAAAAAGATAGCGGTAATTGAACTAAGTTCTGACTTTGGTCTGACTTTTTCTTATGTAAATATGATAATGCCATCACATAAATGATGTTATATAAATATTACCATGACAAATTTTCAACTGCATCCCAACTATTAGCAAATGCTTAATAGGAAAAATCAAGTAAAAAAAAAAGTAATAATATTAAAGTTAAATAATGACAAATTAGGGCATCAAACCCTGCTACAAAATAGAAGAAACACCTTATTAATTACTGAATGTGGCATTAATTACAGAATGTGGCATTAATTACAGAATGTGGCATTAATTACAGAATGTGGCATTAATTACAGACTGTGGCATTAATTACAGAATGTGGCATTAATTACAGACTGGCATTAATTACAGACTGTGGCATTAATTACAGACTGGCATTAATTACAGAATGTGGCATTAATTACAGACTGGCATTAATTACAGACTGGCATTAATTACAGACTGTGGCATTAATTACAGACTGGCATTAATTACAGACTGTGGCATTAATTACAGACTGGCATTAATTACAGAATGTGGCATTAATTACAGACTGTGGCATTAATTACAGACTGTGGCATTAATTACAGACTGTGGCATTAATTACAGAATGTGGCATTAATTATATATACTTTTTTTTTTAAACCAGTAAGACAAGCTCTCTCTATATGTTCTTTTCTAGAAATTTAACTGAAAAGTTAATGCTGCATAACCTTAGGCAAGGTTCCATAATCCATTTGCATAATCAAATACAAGTCAAGACTGATGCACATTTTAGAAGTAACATCAGTACTTATGCTCTTATTTTAGAAGTAACATCTGTACATATGCAGTACTTATGCTCTTTTAAATTATTAGTTGAATGCAGAACTACTTGCTTTCTATGACTTTGGTGAACTTCAAGAAGCCATGCCATAGACCATAGTCATTAGAACTTCAACAAGCCATGCCATAGACCTAGGTCATTAGAACATCAAGAAGCCATGCCATAGACCATGGTCATTAGAACTTCAACAAGCTGTGCCATAGACCTTGGTCATTAGAACTTCAAGAAGCCATGCCATAGACTTTGGTCATTAGAACTTCAAGAAGCCGTGCCATATACCTTGGTCATTAGAAACTCAACAAGCCATGCCATAGACCTTGGTCATAAGAAATTCAACAAGCCGTGCCATAGACCTTGGTCATTAGAACTTCAACAAGTCGTACCATAGACCTTGGTCATTAGAACTTCAAGAAGCCGTGCCATAGACCTTGGTCATTAGAACTTCAAGAAGCCATAGACCTTGGTCATTAGAACTTCAAGAAGCCATGCCATAGACCTTGGTCATTAGAACTTCAACAAGCCATGCCATAGACCTTGGTCATAAGAACTTCAAGAAGCCGTGCCATAGACATTGGTCATTAGAACTTCAAGAAGCCGTGCCATAGACCTTGGTCATTAGAACTTCAACAAGCCATAGACCTTGGTCATTAGAACTTCAAGAAGCCATGCCATAGACCTTGGTCATTAGAACTTCAACAAGCCATGCCATAGACCTTGGTCATTAGAACTTCAAGAAGCCGTGCCATAGACCTTGGTCATTAGAACTTCAAGATGCCGTGCCATAGACCTTGGTCATTAGAACTTCAACAAGCCGTGCCATAGACCTTGGTCATTAGAACTTCAAGAAGCCATGCCATAGACCTTGGTCATTAGAACTTCAAGAAGCCGTGCCTTAGATTATCTTCATTTTGTAGATACCCAGATTCAGCTTATGGCATCCAATTAGCAAGTGGCTTAATGTCTCTTGGTGTATGAGGGGGGATGAAAAGTAGTTCTTTATTACGGTAGGCCTATATCTCTCAAATAAATTGGCAGGTATCATTGCTCATATGGGTCACCAGATGCCTGTGACAAATTTTCCACAACAGATTGCATTTGCATGATTGTGAAATTTTTTATTATAATTTTATAGTGTTTGTGCTGTTCACCCATGAGCCAAACTACACATCATGGAAGTGGTCTTGGAAGGATATGTCATTGGCATGTCTGGGTATCCTTAGAATTTGTGCCGTTTTGCTAGTGTGTCTGTTCATTAAATAACTGCAATACCCGTGTGGTCTGTAAGCTACTGTGTAGCTACCTGTGTGGCCTGTAAGCTACTGTGCAGCTACCTGTGTGGCCTGTAAGCTACTGTGCAACTACCTGTGTGGCCTGTAAGCTACTGTGCAGCTACCTGTGTGGCCTGTAAGCTACTGTGCAACTACCTGTGTGGCCTGTAAGCTACCGTGCAACTACCTGTATGGCCTGTAAGCTACTGTGCAGCTACCTGTGTGGCCTGTAAGCTGCTGTGCAACTACCTGTGTGGCCTATAAGCTACTGTGCAGCTACCTGTGTGGCCTGTAAGCTACTGTGCAACTACCTGTGTGGCCTGTAAGCTACTGTCCAGCTACCCGTGTGGCCTGTAAGCTACTGTGCAACTACCTGTGTGGCCTGTAAGCTACTGTGCAGCTACCTGTGTGGGCTGTAAGCTACTGTGCAACTACCTGTGTGGCCTATAAGCTACTGTGCAGCTACCTGTGTGGCCTGTAAGCTACTGTGCAACTACCTGTGTGGCCTGTAAGATACTGTGCAACTACCTGTGTGGCCTGTAAGCTACTGTGCAACTACCTGTGTGGCCTGTAAGCTACTGTGCAGCTACCTGTGTGGCCTGTAAGCTACTGTGCAGCTACCTGTGTGGCCTGTAAGCTACTGTGCAGCTACCTGTGTGGCCTGTAAGCTACTGTGCAGCTACCTGTGTGGCCTGTAAGCTACTGTGCAACTACCTATGTGGCCTGTAAGCTACTGTGCAGCTACCTGTGTGGCCTGTAAGCTACTGTGCAACTACCTGTGTGGCCTGTAAGCTACTGTGCAACTACCTGTGTGGCCTGTAAGCTACTGTGCAACTACCTGTGTGGCCTGTAAGCTACTGTGCAACTACTTGTGTGGCCTGTAAGCTACTGTGCAGCTACCTATGTGGCCTGTAAGCTACCTGTGTGGCCTGTAAGCTACTGTGCAGCTACCTATGTGGCCTGTAAGCTACCTGTGTGGCCTGTAAGCTACTGTGCAACTACCTGTGTGGCCTGTAAGCTACTGTGCAGCTACATGTGTGGCCTGTAAGCTACCTGTGTGGCCTGTAAGGTACTGTGCAGCTACCTGTGTGGCCTGTAAGCTACTGTGCAGCTACCTGTGTAGCTACCTATGTGGCCTGTAAGCTACCTGTGGGGCCTGTAAGCTACTGTGCAGCTACCTGTGTGGCCTGTAAGCTACCTGTGTGGCCTGTAAGCTACCTGTGTGGCCTGTAAGCTACCTGTGTGGCCTGTACGCTACCTGTGTGGCCTGTAAGCTACTGTGCAGCTACCTGTGTGGCCTGTAAGCTACTGTGCAGCTACCTGTGTAGCTACCTGTGTGGCCTGTAAGCTACTGTGCAGCTACCTGAGTGGCCTATAAGCTACCTGTGGGGCCTGTAAGCTACTGTGCAGCTACCTGTATGGCCTGTAAGCTACCTGTGTGTCCTGTAAGCTACCTGTGTGGCCTGTAAGCTACTGTGCAGCTACCTGAGTGGCCTATAAGCTACCTGTGGGGCCTGTAAGCTACTGTGCAGCTACCTGTATGGCCTGTAAGCTACCTGTGTGGCCTGTAAGCTACCTGTGTGGCCTGTAAGCTACCTGTGTGGCCTGTAAGCTACTGTGCAGCTACCTGTGTGGCCTGTAAGCTACTGTGCAGCTACCTGTGTAGCTACCTGTGTGGCCTGTAAGCTACTGTGCAGCTACCTGTGTGGCCTGTAAGCTACTGTGCAGCTACCTGTGTGGCCTGTAAGCTACCTGTGTGGCCTGTAAGCTACTGTGCAGCTACCTGTGTGGCCTGTAAGCTACCTGTGTGGCCTGTAAGCTACTGTGCAGCTACCTGTGTGGCCTGTAAGCTACTGTGCAGCTACCTGTGTGGCCTGTAAGCTACTGTGCAACTACCTGTGTGGCCTGTAAGCTACTGTGCAGCTACCTGTGTGGCCTGTAAGCTACTGTGCAACTACCTGTGTGGCCTGTAAGCTACTGTGCAGCTACCTGTGTGGCCTGTAAGCTACTGTGCAGCTACCTGTGTGGCCTGTAAGCTACTGTGCAGCTACCTGTGTGGCCTGTAAGCTACTGTGCAGCTACCTGTGTGGCCTGTAAGCTACTGTGCAGCTACCTGTGTGGCCTGTAAGCTACTGTGCAGCTACCTGTGTGGCCTGTAAGCTACTGTGCAACTACCTGTGTGGCCTGTAAGCTACTGTGCAGCTACCTGTGTGGCCTGTAAGCTACTGTGCAGCTACCTGTGTGGCCTGTAAGCTACTGTGCAGCTACCTGTGTGGCCTGTAAGCTACTGTGCAGCTACCTGTGTGGCCTGTAAGCTACTGTGCAGCTACCTGTGTAGCTACCTGTGTGGCCTGTAAGCTACTGTGCAACTACCTGTGTGGCCTGTAAGCTACTGTGCAGCTACCTGTGTGGCATGTAAGCTACCTGTGTGGCCTGTAAGCTACTGTGCAGCTACCTGTGTGGCCTGTAAGCTACCTGTGTGGCCTGTAAGGTACTGTGCAGCTACCTGTGTTGCTTGTAAGCTACTGTGCAACTACCTGTGTGGCCTGTAAGCTACCTGTGTGGCCTGTAAGCAACTGTACATGGCAATGTCTTTTGGAGCATTTTCCAACATTTAAATCTGACATATACCTGTTGCAGAGCCCTGTTATACATATGGGGGACTGTGTTCAAGACCTGTCAAGTAAATAAATAATTGAACAAGAAATTTTAGGCTTGTAAAAGATAGGACAAATAAACAGTTTCTAACAATAGCATAGAACACATCCTGATCTGAACATTGAGCCATGTGGACATTCATTAACATTCATTGACATACATTGGAATTCATTGACATTCATTGACATACATTGACATTCATTGACATTCATTGACATACATTGACATTCATTGACATACATTGACATTCATTGACATACATTGACATACATTGACATGCATTGACATACATTGACATTTCTGAAATCTTATGAAACACAAGTTTTATTTTTGATTAAAATTTCTCTGTTGATTAATTGTCTTGTCTGCTGAAGAAGGCGTTTAGTTGATACGTCCTTTTAATTATACTGCTTTCTTTCTTGTTCAAGACTAAATATTTCTTGTTCAAGACTAAATATTTCTTGTTCAAGACTAAATATTTCTTGTTCAAGACTAAATATTTCTTGTTCAAGACTAAATATTTCTTGTTCAAGACTAAATATTTCTTGTTCAAGACTAAAAATTTCTTGTTCAAGACTAAAAATTTCTTGTTCAAGACTAAATATTTCTTGTTCAAGACTAAATATTTCTTGTTCAAGACTAAATATTTCTTGTTCAAGACTAAATATTTCTTGTTCAAGACTAAATATTTCTTGTTGAACTCATTGTCAATTGCTTCAAGTTCACTGTTGAACTTTTCACCTACTACTAGTTACTACTTTTAGATATTAAATGTTTATTTTCTTAATTTCTAGTGCATTGTGTTACGAGTTGTATTTCATTGTGCATTGTGTTACAAGTTGTATTACATGTGCATTTTTTTACAAGTTGCCTTTTCTGTTGAATAGGAAGATCAATGCTTCTGAAGAAGCTTTCACCTTGCACAGAGATATGTTCATCCCAGCACTGGAAAGGCTTTGTACAGATGAGCAAAAAGCCAAGTGGCTGCCCTTGGCCATCAACCATCACATTATAGGCACATATGCTCAAACTGAACTGGGACATGGTAGGTCACTTGATCCATGTTTAGGAAAGAAAATCCACTATCACTGTTTGCTTTCCTTTTAGTTTTAAGAGAAAATTGTTTTAAAGATCAATAGTGCAGATCCCAGGAATGAAGCAAGTTGAACAAAATGCCAAGTGTTGTTTATGTCATATTGCATGTTTTAATTTCAAAGATTTCCTTAGGGGTTGTCCATAAAAGACTTACCCAAAGAACGGGGAGGGGTATTTGTTCCAATGCAGAAGAGGGGTAGGGAATGTAAAGGACTTACCCAAAGAAGGGGGAGGGGTATTTGTTCCAATGCAGAAGAGGGGTAGGGAATGTAAAGGACTTACCCTAAGAACAGGGAGAGGTATTTGTTCCAATGCAGAAGAGGGATAGGGAATGTAAAGGACTTACCCAAAGAACGGGGAGGGGTATTTGTTCCAATGCAAAAGAGGGGTAAGGAATGGGATCTTGGGAAATTCAGCAACGGAGCATTTAATCTTCTCTAAGGCATATATTTGTTAAAATATTTGAGTCTATCTGACTCCCGATGCTTGCAGATGTCAGACTCCCAATGCCTGCAGATGTCTGATTCCCAATGCCTGCAGATGTCTGACTCCCAATGTCTGCAGATGTCAGACTCCCTGCAGATGTCTGACTCCCAATGACTGCACAAAGTATGATGCTGAATGCTGCAACCGGTGGGGTTGTAAGCCTCTTCAGTGGGTATGGAAGGACATGCGGACATGTTGCAACCGGTGGGGTTGTAAGCCTCTTCAGTGGGTATGGAAGGACATGCGGACATGTTGCAACCGGTGGGGTTGTAAGCCTCTTCAGTGGGTATGGAAGGACATGCGGACATGTTGCAACCGGTGGGGTTGTAAGCCTCTTCAGTGGGTATGGAAGGACATGCGGACATGTTGCAACCAGTGGGGGTAGAAGCAACATGCGGACAAAGTCTGGATAAGTGGGAGGGGGCAGGAAGGATACTTAAATATGAGGACATGTATTGACTAACCCTTAACACCAATGAACGTTACAGAGATGTCAACAAAAATAATTTAATCTCACCTCCCTCTTTGACATTTTTTATTTAAGGGACCAACTTGATGAAACTTGAGACAACTGCAACTTTTGATGCTAACAATGAGGAATTTGTTTTGAACACACCAAGAATCTCTTCAATGAAGTGGTGGCCTGGGGCACGTAGGTACATTTCTTTGTTTAGTGCTTGTTAGTAATACATTGTTGACTGATATAAACATAAGCCATCTGTTAATTGATCACATGTTGTACATTGCATCAAAAGAAAATATACTCTCTTAGATCTCTTGTTGGTTTCAGTTGGTAAATCCAGTACCCATGCCATTGTGCTGGCACAGCTTACTATTGGGACCAAACACTATGGGCTGCAAGCATTTATTGTGCCCCTTCGAAGCCTAGAAGACCACACACCTTTACCAGGTACACATTTCACACACCTTAACCAGGTATACATTTCCCACACTTTTACCAGGTACACATTTTCAATCAAAACTAAACAAAATTAGAAAGAAAATGGTGCAAATTTTAAAATATAATATTTGTTAGCTTCTTTATGTGGGCATTGTTTGATTAGAGTTCCCTGTTTGAAATGTAAAGGCAATCCTTGTTTAATTGATCAAATTGTGTGTATTTCATGTCATCTCTGTTTGAAATGTAATGGCATTCCTTGTTTAATTGATCAAATTGTGTGTATTTCATGTCATCTCTGTTTGAAAAAGTAAAGGCATTCCATGTTTCATTGATCAAATTGTGTGTATTTCATGTCATCTCTGTTTGAGCTGTAAGGGTAATCCTTGTTTAATTGATCAAACTATGTGTATTTCATGTCATCTCTGTTTGAAATGTAAGGGCACTCCTTGTTTCATTGATCAAATTGTGTGTATTTCATGTCATCTCTGTTTGAAATGTAAAGAAAATCCTTGTTTCATTGATCAAATTGTGTGTATTTCATGTCATCTCTGTTTGAAATGTAAGGGAAATCCATGTTTCATTGATCAAATTGTGTGTATTTCATGTCATCTCTGTTTGAAAAAGTAAAGGCAATCCATGTTTCATTGATCAAATTGTGTGTATTTCATGTCAATATTTGATATAGCACTGTTCAATATATTATAGATCACAAAATCACAGAATCTCAAGACAGAAAAGTAAAAAATATTTGACTACCGGTACTTAACTAATTCAATGACATTTTGTTTAGGGAGATGCTACAGTTACTTTAATGAAAAGAATAATAAAGTTTCTGTTGCGTAGAGTGTGTTTCACAGATTTAATACTAGTCCACCGATTGAATTTCCAACAGCAGATTGGAAGTATTAATTAAAACTTTTTTAATATATGAAAAAAAATGTGAATGCTCTAAGGGAGTTTTGTTCCGTTTGTCCCCAGGTGTTTACGTGGGCGATATTGGCCCAAAATTAACGCTAAGTCATGTGGACAATGGATTTCTTATTTTGAAAAACGTTCGAATCCCAAGAGAAAATATGCTGATGAGAAATGCTATTGTAAGTGTTGGCATCCGAGTGCTCTTTATATAATTATAGTGTTGAATTTGCATTATGTGATGTATTAATGTATAAAAGCCTGACATTGGTGAACTAATGTTACTTTATGGGTAACTCCACATTTCACAGAAGAACATTTTTGAGCATCAGGCAGATTACACGAAAAACAAGAAACTTATCATAAGTTAAATTGCTACTGATATATTTTGTTGTCTGTTCATCATTTTATACAGGTAAAATAATAATAACTGTAAGTTATGTGAATACTTTGTCGAGGGCTGGGGAATCATTAATTATTTTAAAAGTTTTAAAAAGTTTATGACACATTTTACAAAAAAAATTATATTTTGGTCAAATGCTCATAAAATGTTATAATTTCTTCATATGACATAAAAATTAAGTTTCTTTCTGAAAAAAAAATATAATGGAAAAAATTTCAGGTAGTTGTTTTTTTCTTTGCATCTGAAGGAACACCAAAATATTTTATTACACATTTTCATTAAAATATAATGTATTATTTTTCTAAAACTCCTAAGTGTTGAATTTATATGTTTAGAAGCAAGATGTTTAGAAACATCACATTTATTATTATTATTAGTTGTCTTATATAGTGCGGTACCCCAGCCTTGGGCTAGGCTCACCGCGCTGTACCTCACCCCTACAAATTGATATTAACATTATAAAGTTTAGATATGAATTTAGAAATGTCAATATAAAAATGAAAAATTCAAGGAATGTAAAGAGTTAATAAGCATTTTCCATTTTGGTGTAAACCCTTATGATGGTGTTCAGTGTAGTCTGCACACACCCCACCACAAGTGATGCCACTGTATACTATTTAGGTTGATGTCTGTCTGGAAAGAATGTCACTAAATCAAGACCTGCTCCAGTTTCACTAACTCTAGTTAATGGAACTGATATGGAAAATGCACAAGATGCTCTGACGGCACCCTATTCTAGTGATGCACCAAATGCTCTGACGGCACCCTATTCTAGTGATGCACCAGATGCTCTGATGGCACCCTATTCTAGTGATGCACCAGATGCTCTGACGGCACCTTATTCTAGTGATGCACCAGATGCTCTGACGGCACTTTATTCTGGTGGAACTCTGCTCTATTATTTTACTTGAATCTGTTATGCAACTGACTCGAAAACAGGCTCTGTCTGTACTCCCACTTGTCCCATGTGACGCTACTGCACTCCCACCCGTCCCTAGTGATGCTACTGTACTCCCACCCGTCCCTAGTGATGCTACTGTACTCCCACCCGTCCCTAGTGACGCTACTGCACTCCCACCCGTTCCTAGTCACTCTACTGCACTCCCACCCATCCCTAGTGACGCTACTGTACTCCCACCCGTCCCTAGTGACGCTACTGTACTCCCACCCGTCCCTAGTGACGCTACTGCACTCCCACCCGTCCCTAGTCACTACTGCACTCCCACCCGTCCCTAGTCACTACTGCACTCCCACCAGTCCCTAGTCACTACTACATAATCAAATTAATGAATCAACCTTAAGATTACATTTTTTCTACAAGATACATATATCAAGATCATACCCAATTGTTTTTAATCAGTATTTTCAAATGTAAAACCATTTTTTAATGCAAAATTTGTTTGTAATTACTGTATACAGTATTACATGCCATCATGAGGTTTACAAACCATCATGTTATATATTTGATTGATGAGTCAGCAGAAAAATGAGCTGACATTCCATCTCATCCCTGCACACAGCAGCAAATGATTTACCTGTTGAATGTCCATGAACTTATAATGCAGGTAACAAGAGATGGCAAATTTATAGCATTGAAAGGTGACAAATCCAACTATTCCACAATGATGTATGTGCGTGTCATGATCACAAGATGGGCATTTGGCATTCTCAGCAGGGCTATAGTCACAGGGGTGCGGTACAGTGCTGTCAGGAGGCAATCCTCTCTAAAACTCAGGTATGCATTGTTATGTGAGACTAGTTTCTGGTTATCCATTGTTATGTGAGACTAGTTTCTGGTTATCCATTGTTATGTGAGATCTGGTAGTAATCAATTTAAAAATGTGAACACCGTATGGCAGGCTCTCAAACTCAAATCATCCGGGGCCGCAGGAGGTAGAGTCTGAGTGAGACTGGACCGTAGGAGGTAGAGTCTGAGTGAGACTGGACCGCATCAAGTATTCCACAAAAAAGCGATTACAAATTCATCTTCGCATCTTCCATATTGAAGGAGAAAGGGTCAGCTAAAATTTGAAAAGTGGCTCTGTGTGTTTTGCTTGAAGTCTGCAAAAGTGATCAAATTCTTCCTGTAGCTCTGCAATGGCATCAGTATACTTCCTACTGAATGGTGTGTTTGAGTCCATGAGTACTTTGCATGTTGGGAAATGGCAGAGGTTTCTCTGAGAACCATAACACAAGTTTTGTGCAGAATGCCCTGACTTTGTCATAGGTAATACTGACAAGCTACCCCTGGTCTTGTAACGTCTTGTTGAGTACATTCAGCGCCTGTGTAATATCAACAAAAAAGCCAAGTCAATGAACCATTTGGGATCACTTAGTATAGGAACAACCAGCCCATCTTTCCCCATGAAGGCTTTGAAGGCTAAAACATGTTCAAACAGTAGGCAGGGGCAGGCAATATTTATGAATTATTGATGCGAAGGAAAATGCTATTGTAGGGAGAATTAATTTTTTTTATAGTAGAAAAGGCTTTTTGACAAACCCTATTTTGAAAGTGACCAAGCTGACAGGCTCGGAATTTCCTTCACTCGTAAACACTAGCTGCATTTGTAATAGGGATTCTTTGATGCTGTGTCAGATTGCTACGATTTACACAATTACGGTTGTGCATTACCCACCTTTTGACTTTTTAAACTTTTCTCAAAACTGCACTTTGGCCATGTTTGTCTCATAAAATGATATAAAATTAAAACTTTTAGTCTGATTTTTTAAAAGGTTTTTCCATTATAATCAATGTCCAAATCTATACAAACATAATAAACATTAGAATTAGACTAGTTGGTGAGATTCCACTGAAAACGTTGTAGAGGGTCACATTATAGATATGAGAATGGGAAAAACACGCGGGCCCCATTAACACTAAACTTTGCTGTCTAGTATGGGCCGCAAAATATACTCTTGCAGGCCGCAAATGGCAAGGGCCACGAGTTTGAGACACCTGTCATATGGGGTAAAACTTAAAGTAAAAAGAGAAACACATGGATTTGCAGAAAGCCTTCTTTAGCAGGGAAAAGCCAAAACATTTACAAACACATTTTCTCAGTATTACAAGAACCTTTTAGACTAAGAGTAAATATTTGTTGTCTAAAATTAATTAACTGCATTTGTATTGTTCTATATCACCTATATACATTTCAGTGGGGATGAACTGCAAATAATTGACTACCAATCCCAGCAGTATAAAATTTTTCCAGCAGTGGCCGCAATGTACAGTATTTTCTTCACCTCTCAGAGAATGACAAAGGCGTATAATGATTCCTTGCCAGAACTTTTGAATGGGAATAATGCCCTCTTAGCTGAGGTACGTTAGTATCCAACAATTATACTTTGTCATTGGCTTGTGATAAGATATTGATTTTTTATTGATCCAAATCAGGGGTCACCAAACTGCGGGCCGGATGAGGCCAGTTCATCTGAACTTGCTTGATAAAACGTATGGAACACGAGACATTGTTTATACAATTTAAATTTAATTATTATGTTGAGAATAAAAAGAGATCTTCACACGTGCTATGAGCCTTAAATTCACCATTTTCAATTACTGTTTCTAGATTTCTTGTTTATTACAGACCTGTTTACCCTCAAACTCTTAAAATATTGTCTCAAAATCGTAAAATACAGTATACATAATGAATACAATAGCTGCTCACGTGGCAGAGGCTCGAGTTAGGCTGGCGTCAAAAAGTTAACTTCTATAAGTAGATGACAGACATTTATATTGCAATCTGCGGTCACTTTGTTTTGCAGACGTGTATTTGTTTTATTTTGCTATAGATATTAATTTTTACTGAGTGGACGTACAGATAACATTATCATCGTCTGTCACTGGTAAAAATAAAGTTGCTGGTGAAATTTAACATAGTTCAAACTCCAACTCCGATCAGCATAAAACAAGATGTATTTAAATAAGAAATAATTAACAAATGTTGACATCATTTGAAAAACATACCAAGTAATCTGGGGTTGTTGTTTTTACGAAAAGATGGTTTTAAAAAATATATAAATTATGAATCAATTTCCATTAAGCATATTCCCGTTAAAATATGATTGTCTGATAGCTACAACAAACTGTATGATTGTCTGATAACTACAACAAACTGTATGATTGTCTGATAGCTACAACAAACTGTATGATTGTCTGATAGCTACAACAAACTGTATGATTGTCTGATAGCTACAACAAACTGTATGATTGTCTGATAACTACAACAAACTGTATGATTGTCTGATAACTACAACAAACTGTATGATTGTCTGATAGCTACAACAAACTGTATGATTGTCTGATAACTACAACAAACTGTATGATTGTCTGATAGCTACAACAAACTGTATGATTGTCTGATAGCTACAACAAACTGTATGATTGTCTGATAGCTACAACAAACTGTATGATTGTCTGATAACTACAACAAACTGTATGATTGTCTGATAACTACAACAAACTGTATGATTGTCTGATAGCTACAACAAACTGTATGATTGTCTGATAACTACAACAAACTGTATGATTGTCTGATAGCTACAACAAACTGTATGATTGTCTGATAACTACAACAAACTGTATGATTGTCTGATAACTACAACAAACTGTATGATTGTCTGATAGCTACAACAAACTGTATGATTGTCTGATAGCTACAACAAACTGTAAAAATGGGTAACATACGGAGACGTTAAAAGTCATAGTTGCCACGCTTGGAACTAACAGCCATTCTGCAAGTTAAGTTGTGCGGAGAAAAGAAGAATTTGGAGAGAACATAGTGTTATAGATAGGTGAGAAATCTAGGAACTTGCTGTGGTATTCTCTTGCACTGGATGAGTCGTCTACTGATCTCTCACAATTTCTCGTGTTCATTTGTGGTGTCAATTTGGACTTTCAGCTAACGGAAGAGTTGGCATCCGTTTGCAGCTTGTATGGAACAACTAATTTCTGTGTGCAAATATTTTTTTTAAAAAAGTTTGTGTGAAGTCAACTCATCAAACAAGAGAGATTGGTGAACATTTGAAAACAATTCTTTTTTTTGGATGCAGCAATTCCAAATCTTGAAAGCCAAACGTCAGTTTCACAAATCTCACTAACCTTTTTTTGCTGCTTAGTTTTAGTTTGTTAGCTTCTGTTCGCACAATTCCTGATGCAACTATCTTTTTGCTAACGTCGCCTCCTTTGCTAACTTTTTATTAAATAAATATGTTGGTTGTCTTCGCTTTTTAGTGCATAGCCTGCAACTAACCCATGATTAACATGGAATACTTTACTTAGTTTAACTTTTTTTTCCCAGAGCTTTTGTTCAGGCTTGCAACTATTGTACAGAATGATTATCCGGTCCGCGCTCGTCATTTTTTCCGTTATCCGGCCCGCCGTGAAAAACGCTTGGTGACCCCTGATCCAAATGAATCCTAATGCTTTTTAAAACATCATACATATTCATTGTCAGCGCAAAAAGAAATATTATTTTTATTGAGACAACGTTTTACAATCATAACAATTTAAACATGAGACATCGAAAGTATTTCTCTATTGTTGAAATCAGCCATCAATGAACTCCCGCAGCTATAGTGATGACTTAATTCGTGATCATTTAGATTAGTGACCGACCGTGGAGCACTCTGGTAAATTCATACTGACTGGGCTAAAACAATTATCTCACCCCACAGAAGCCAGGTCGATTAATCAGACCAAACACTCACTAAACACTGACTTAACCTCTGACAACCCCATGAGCAATTACACCCGGAACAATAGCAAATGCTTCACTGTGCCTCGGAGTAACACAGTCGTCAGTGCAACATAAACAATCATTCTTCCCATGCACAATAATCGCTTGGAACCACCCGGACAATACTGCTGTGAACTTGACATCTATCGAAAGCTTCAAGGCTGCCCTGGCATCTAGTAGGAGCCGTTAGGATGGCTGAATCACTTCCCCAACCGTTGCACATGTGCCAGTACATGGATGCAGCAACGTACCCTACCAGAACCAGAAAACAGAATAGTCATAGTCAACACAAACTGACTCTTATAGTGTAGGCATCAAACCATTTGAATGAAGCATTTAAATAGCTCTAACCAGATTTTATTACACTATTTAAATAGCTTAAACATATCTTTTTACACTATTCTTAATTTTAAGTCTGTTGATAGCTATTTCATTTTGATTTTTTTTTTTAACTTACTCTTATTGTACTGTAGTTCCACAGCCAGTCGTCAGTCATGAAAGCCTTGTGTGGTGAAATCTCTGCTGAACATGTGGAGATCATGAGAAGAGCTCTTGGAGGTCATGGTTTCATGAAGCTGTCTGGATTAACTGATCTTCATCATGCCAGCCTTGTTCTCATTACAATAGAAGGGGAAAACACTGTGCTGTACCAGCAGACTGCGAGGTCAGTTATTAATTCCAATAAGCACAAGCATTTTTGCAGCACTATAAACTGGTGTAGGAATCTGAAATCATAAACTGATGTAGGAATCTGAAACCATAAACTGGTGTAGGAATCTGAAACCATAAACTGGTTTAGGAATCTGAAACCATAAACTGATGTAGTAATCTGAAACCATAAACTGATGTAGTAATCTGAAATCATAAACTGATGTAGTAATCTGAAATCATAAACTGATGTAGGAATCTGAAACCATAAACTGGTTTAGGAATCTGAAATCATAAACTGGTTTAGGAATCTGAAATCATAAACTGATGTAGGAATCTGAAACCATAAACGGTTGTATGAATCTGAAACCATAAACTGATTTAGGAATCTGAAACCATAAAATAATTTAGGAATCTGAAATCATAAACTAATGTAGGAATCTGAAATCATAAACTGATGTAGGAATCAGAAACCATAAACTAATGTAGGAATCAGAAACCATAAACTGATGTAGGAATCAGAAACCATAAACTGATGTAGGAATCAGAAACCATAAACTGATGTAGGAATCTGAAACCATAAACATAAACATAAATTCACAAATTAATGTACGCATTTCAGTCTTATGTTCACATCACAGGCTGTTAAATACTGCCGCTGTTTTCAGTAGGGTTGGAAGGCTTTTAAATACTGCCACTGTTTTCAGTAGGGTTCAAAGGCTGTTAAATACTGCCACTGTTTTCAGTAGGGTTCCAAGGCTGTTAAATACTGCCACTGTTTTCAGTAAGGTTGGAGGGCTGTTAAATACTGCCACTGTTTTCAGTAGGGGGAATGCTGTTAAATACTGCCACTGTTTGCAGTAGGTTTGGAAGGCTGTTAAATACTACCACTGTTTGCAGTAGGTTTGGAAGCCTGTTAAATACTGCCACTGTTTTCAGTAGGCAGATTGCTGTTAAATACTGCCGCTGTTTTCAGTAGGTTTGGAAGGCTGTTAAATACTGCCACTGTTTTCAGTAGGCAGAATGCTGTTAAATACTGCCACTGTTTTCAGTAGGCAGAATGCTGTTAAATACTGCCACTGTTTTCAGTAGGCAGAATGCTGTTAAATACTGCCACTGTTTTCAGTAGGCAGAATGCTGTTAAATACTGCCACTGTTTTCAGTAGGCAGAATGCTGTTAAATACTGCCACTGTTTTCAGTAACGAAGGCCATTTGACCTCCACCTAATCTTGTTTTTTAAAATCTATTTTATTTTCTAGATATATCCTTAAACAGTTGGCAGCAGCTGTATCAGGTGAATATGTCAGGGGCACATCTGCCTATCTAGGTCAGTCATTTGATGACATCAGACAAATTGAGTCTGAAGCTGACTGCAGAGATTTGGATTTACTGCTCAATTTATATAAGAAAATGGCTCAAAGGTAGGACATCTCATCATTGATTTTTTAATGTGACCGTCACATATGAAGTTGAGATTAATTTAAAAGGAGGTCACTAGAGTCAGAATTTAACATTATCCTCATCACAGATTTAAAAATTATTGTGTCACTGATGGAAAACTCTGCTGTAGAAATATATGGCAGCATTTGTCAATGATTGTGTCAACAATTAAAATATGTTTGTATTATTTATTAATTAGATTTCAAACTTTATTTTTTTAATTTCCAGAATAGTAACTCAAACTGCCCAACATCTTCAGGCAGATCTAGAAGCTGGATTACCTAAGGATGAAGCTTGGAATAAAAATATGGTGTCTCTTGTCAGAGCAGCCAAAGTCAGTTGAAAACATGCTTTAACCTCACTTGTACTTTGATTAATAGATTGAAAAGAAATGTGCTAATTATAGTTCAATAGATTTAAACCAAGTGAGCATTGCTTAGATCTTTCAGATGTGGACATAATTATAAATTTTTCTTATATATTAATGGGCCATCCCTAGATCAATAATGCTAATCATCTAGACTCAACCATGTATTTTTTAGGCACCCCTCATGTATACATACAATGAGCCTCCACCCCCACTCCCAAAAAATCAGTTTATTCATTAACCATTATGATGTACAATAAAATTAAATGAAGTAAAGTCAGTAAGCCAGTGTTTCCTAACTTATGTGGTATATCCCATAGACAGGCAATTTGAAGATTATGGGCCATATTGTCTATGGTACAATGGTGTAGGAAGGGAGAGGAGGAGGTGATGGTCAGCCCTGGGTGGTACTATATATAGAGGGGTGTCACTGTAAGCCAACTGCAGAGTTTGTTTCATGGCAGGGGTGGTGTTAACCCTAGCTAGGCCACTGTTCTGGGATATAGAAATGTATTTAAATTTCATAACTGTATATTGCATTGTTAATACAGGATAATTGTTTTTAATTAACCACCTTTTTTTGTGAGTCAGACATTGCAATACAAATAAATATTTGACTTATTGTAAGTTAATTTTCCTCCTCAATTCTTTATTTATGAACTAAAAAGGCAGCATAATTAAAATTCAATATTTTTTTACAGCAGCGTGGAGACCATGTCTCCTTTACAGCAGCATGGAGACCACGTCTCCCTCCCACTAAGTAAGGTTGGGGTGTGTTTAGCCCAACAAAACAAAGAGTGTCACAAATGACATTACAAGCAGAGGAAATGCACAGGCCTACAGAGGCTGTGACAAGGCTAAATATTTATGTGACAATATCTAGCAAGTTATTTGTTAAAACATAAATCATCAGAATGATAATAATGAGAAACAATGATGTGATACTTTTACAGCCTTCTTGAATAATGGATTTCCCATAATTTTAAAAGACAGTTGGCATTAGTAGAGATATTAAAGACTCAGAATTTTAGGATAATATGGAAGAATTTGAACATTAAAGTACACACTTTCTGGCAAGACTCCCCCCTCCCCCAGCCAAACACAACCGTATGCAAAATCTGAAAATTCAAGACCCACCCCCCACCCCCCCCCCCCCCACCACCACCACATGCATATTTAATATATGGATGGCCCCTTATATGAAATTAAACAAATCTTTTTTATCCTGAGCTAAAATGAAATAAAAATGAATTCTTGCACTACAAACAGCTATAGTCATGAAGATATTTATATATCTTTATTTGGGGGGTTGCAATCTAAATAATATAGGATATAACAGTTTTAGAATGCCACTCAGGAATGTTAATGTAAAAGTAATATCATTGAGTGCTTTATCTCAGGCTCACGGTTGGCCCTATATAATGGAGAGCAATGTGGAAGCCCTGAGAACTCTAAAAGGAACAGCAAGTCCAGAGCTGGTCACTGTCTTGAGCAAACTATGCTGCCTGTTTTCTCTGTATGTCATAGAAACTAGTTCTGGAGATTTCTTGGAGGTCAGTCTAGCTATTTTCTACAATTGTAATCAATTTATTTGAAGTAATAGAAACTAAATGGGGAATTTTCTTTGAGGTAAGTGTAACAATCCCTTTAATTAATCAATTTATTTGAAGTAACAGTAACTAATTCAGGACATGTCATTGGGGTTGAATCTAGATACCGAGAGCCATGGGTGCCAGCAGAAAATTTTCTAGGGGGGGGGGCAAAATATTTTATGGGGGGGGGGTGCAAAATATTTTTAGTAATGTTTTAATGTAGTTTTAATTTACTGTAACGTATTTGTATGTTGAACGAACTGACAGGACACTGTAGTAATGAAGGGCATACTGTAGCAACAATTTTTTATTAACATAATATATTTATATAACAAAAAATATTACAACATAAATTTAAAATAAAATGTATTCTTTAAACAAGAACTGGAGTCGTCTGTTATCGCTACCAAGCATATCTACAATTACTGGAGTCGTCTGTTATCGCTACCAAACATATCTACAATTTTGTCCATAAAGTCTTTTTTTTGCAGTTCACTTTGTTTCTGTGTACGCTTAACATGCACAACCCAGACAGACGTTCATCTGACATTGTTGATCTAAGCCATGTTTTTACACGATGTAATGTGCTGAAAATTCGCTCCACCGTACATGTTGTTGCTTGTAATGTTAGCAAAACTAGTAAGGCAGACCTGACAGCCGGATAAAACTTTGTAATACTAATAAATATAGAAAATATAAAAATAATTACCCAGTAAAACGAGATCAGCATCAGCTTAGTTACTTCTCTTTATTTTCTCTTTACTATAATAAATTTTTTGTCTATTTTTGTCTAAAAAAAAAATTTAATCATTCAATCCAGGGGGGGGGGGGGCAAGTGCCCCACCTTGCCACTACGTGCGGGTGCCCATGCCCAGAGCCATGTCTTTGTGATTGAATCTAGATACCCAGAGCCATGTCTTTGTGATTGAATCTAGATACCCAGAGCCATGTCTTTGTGATTGAATCTAGATACCCAGAGCCATGTCTTTGTTATTGAATCTAGATACCCAGAGCCATGTCTTTGTGATTGAATCTAGATACCCAGAGCCATGTCTTTGGGATTGAATCTAGATACCCAGAGCCATGTCTTTGTGATTGAATCTAGATACCCAGAGCCATGTCTTTGTGATTGAATCTAGATACCCAGAGCCATGTCTTTGGGGTTGAATCTAGATACCCAGAGCCATGCAACACCTGCAAGTGCAGAGGACCTCAGATATTAAAGGGTCCCAAACTTTTGATATGGAAGAATAAATAAAACACTTTGAATTCAGGGGACATAAAACTGCAAGTGGCAGGGGGCCAACTTAAGTCACAAGTTGGCTCTGTAAATACACCTACATCAAATGTATTTGTAGCTTATGAGTTTGTATTCATTACACATTTCAAATGTTATTATTAGTGGTCTTATATAGTACGGAATCCCAGCCTAGGGCTGGCTGGGCTCGCCACGCTGTACATAAAAATATTAGCAAACATAATCATGACATTAAAAAATAACATACATTTATTTAATAAAAAAAGCTGTATAACAACAAAGCAAAAACAAATATATAATAACCCCACACATCTCTGCTACTATTATAATGTACAAATTAAATGGAACAGACACATTAAGAATTTTGTCCAAATTCGTATCCATGAAAACTTGGGAAAAATTTATTATTTGAAAAATTAATTAATTAATTTGATTTAGCGTTAAAACTTGTTTAAATTTAACTCTTTCAACTTTAGACTGAAGCCATCTCACCAGTTCAACTTGAACTAATCAGACGGGCTGAGATGCAATTACTACAGGAAATAAGGTTTCTTTCAAACACTATTTAATTTTCATTAATATTGTTTAAATATTGCTACCTTTTAAACTATTAAATTCTTAAAACTTTCTGCAATTTTTTGACTTACTGGTACATTCACAAAATATAACTGCATTAAATTATCAAATTGTAGCTATAAATATAACATTAACCCTTTACAGTCCAAGCCTATTCAGCCTTGTCTAATCCTAGCGACCAAGCAAAGGGTCATAACTCCATTCTAAATGAAGGTTCTTTATCTAATTAATTTACAGCAAATAAACTATAAGCAAGAAAATAAAATAAAAAATACCTAAATACAAAGAAATGATTAAAGCAAAAGTTGCACCAAAAAACAGTTTCAGGGACACTAGATTTATGAAATAGTGAAGCTTCATTAGTCCTAAGTTCTTTCAAAATTGTATCCAAGGCTTCGATAGCCATTTTTTACAGCGAAAAAATCGCAACTTTTAAAAAAATGGTAGAAAATCAGCCCCTAAAGACACCGCGGTCAAACTAGTATCAAAATAAATGCCGACAACGAGGCTTTCTTCCGGTAGACCTATAAAATAGTAATGCGCAATGGATTTCCGCTGTGCTAAGAACGAAAGTAAACAACCTTGAAGCGGGCGGGTTTGGCCGCAACGGACTGTAGGCTTAAGGAAAAAATCGGCGCATTTCGGGCGCATCGGACTGTAAAGGGTTAATATTTAATAATAGTATAGACCTTTTTTTAATTGAGTTATTTATTTTAAATATTTCTTATTTTGAATCATTGAATGCTTGGGCATAGTTTTTAATATACTTAACTTGATCCATGGAGTGTAGGCCTGAAGCAGTGGCTCTAGTGGATGCTGTGGATGTGCCGGATGAATGCCTCAAGTCAGCACTTGGTTGTTACGATGGCAATGTTTATGAACGCATGTATGCTGCTGCCCTAAATGAGCCTATGAACAAATCAGAGGTGAGATCTACATTACATTACATTTAAACTTGCTTAATCTTGACAAAATCCTGGCAGTTAAAAAGGCAAAGAAGAAGATGATGTCAAGTGTTCATTATACGGTATTCCACTGTCATTAAATGATATGGTCAGGTGACATTTATGTAGCAGTCATAGTAGCAGGGTTATCTCATTATTTATAAAGATAGATTTATGAGACAGGCCCTAGGCATGCATAGATTTATTAGATAGGACCAAGGCATGCATATATTTATTAAATAGGACCAAGGCATGCATAGATTTATGAGATAGGACCAAGGCATGCATAGATTTATTAAATAGGACCAAGGCATGCATAGATTTATGAGATAGGACCAAGGCATGCATAGATTTATGAGATAGGACCAAGGCAGGCATGTCCACAATTATGTAGCTTGGGGACATCTGCAATTACATATTCCATAAAAAATCCTTTAAAAAAATGAACACCTGTAACTCACTAGAAATCCATGACATTTATTCTGCAGTTCAGATGTTTGTTATGAAATAAAGGCAGCATTCTGAATGAAGAAAGTGATAGTTATGTAATGATATAAAACAAATTTTTATTTACAGGTTCATCCATCTTACTACAAATATATAAGAGGCCTTCTCCGTGGTACGGTGTCCAAGCTATAGTATTATCCATGCCCCACCATCAGGAGTAAAATACCTGATCCACACCCCACCATCCGGAGTAAAATAACTGTTATATTATTACAAAATGTTCTAACAATTATTCAGTTTATTTTAGTAAAATTTCAGAGGCCTTTTTGGAATTACCCAGTAAATGAATCTCTTTTATTTTAGTTTAATAAATGTCCCAATATTGTTTGTATCAGTAGCCAGAAATATTTCATTGAAAGCCTGATCATTAGTTTCAAATGACTTTTCAGTTATAGAATGACTTGAAGGTTATAGAATGACTTGAAGGTTGTAGAATGACTTGTCAGTTATAGAATGACTTGAAGGTTATAGAATGAATTGAAGGTTATAGAATGAATTGAAGGTTATAGAATGACTGGAAGGTTATAGAATGACTGGAAGGTTATATTACCTATTTAACCCAAAAATTTTAAACGCAGTCTCTTTCACTTCAATTGACTTTATCCACATGGCTATACAACATTGAAATATATACCGAATTTCCAGGGCAGATGTAAGCTTAGGGGCCATTCATATATTACTTGTGCAAAAAGAAGTCATATTTCACACACCCTGTTGCGCAATTATTTTTTTACACCTCCACCCAAAGGAGGTTGCATGCCCCCTCAACCTCCCCATCCCCCCACACACCCCCACCAAAAACTACTAATGGTATTGATAGACTATTTAGGCAATCAAATGATATAACTGTCTTTCAGTGTTTCCCCCCCCCACCCCCCACACATCATCCCCCCCCACACACATCATCCCCCCCACACACACACCAAAAACTACTAATGGTATTGATAGACTATTTGGGCAATCAAATGATATAACTGTCTTTCAGTGTTTCCCACCCCCCACCCATCATCCCCCCCAAACACACACACACCAAAAAAACTACTAATGGTATTGATAGACTATTTGGGCAATCAAATGATATAACTGTCTTTCAGTGTTTCCAAAATTTCATGTATTTAATTTTAATTTTCAAAGGTGTTAAAACAAGACATTTTCTCAATTTAACAACTATTGTTGGTCATTTATTGATTATTGCAATAAAAATATATTACACTTATTGTATGATTTCTCCTACAATGTTTATTCCTAAGGCCTAAAGAGGCTTCAAGATATAGAGAGGCTTCAAGATATAAAGAGGCTTCAAGATATAAAGAGGCTTCAAGATTGAAATTTAATTTTCTTTATGGCATAATGGAGACAAGTTATTTTTTTAGTTTACCATTAGGGAAATGGGGGGAGGGGGAGGGTGGCTTAAACCTTTTTTGGTAGTCAGATGGAGCCTGGGGCCAAAATAGTTGGGAAATACTGCTGTAAAACATGTTTAAAATTTTGTTGTGGCTTTTCTCCCCCTTTTCATGATTATCACTGTTTGGTTTAGCTAAACAAAATATTTATGTCACAGATTACATCACACACACAGAAACATACAGTAGATTACATTTTTCACTATGCTAAATACCTAGCGAGTTATTTGTGGCAACACAAAGCAACAGTATGAACATAATTCTAAACATTGCTGTGATATTTAAGAGCCTTGGAAATAATTAGAAATCATGGAGTTCATAGCTTTATAGGTGACAGTTCTTTTTATTAGAAATATAATTAGCTTAAGCTAATTATGGACTGACAGAATATCAAGATATAAATAGCTTAAGCTAATTATGGACTGACAGAATATCAAGATATAAATAGCTTAAACTAATTATGGACTGACAGAATATCAAGATATTTATAGCAGAACGTGTGCATTAATTTTTGCTCAGATTCCTCTTGAGGACTAACCCACACCCCCCTTTTTTTCTTCTTTCAATGCATGTGCACTCATAAGCAACATGTCCCAAATTGAAATCTTACCAATTCAGTGTGTGCAGGATATATCAATGGCCCCTGACAGAAATTATTGTTGTACCTTCATTACGGACTTGTTGTCCCACCATGGTCATTGTGTATGCTTGACCTTCATTATGGACTTGTTGTCCCACCATGGTCACTGTGTATGCTTGGATGCTTCTTATTACATTCATGTATTGAGCACAAACAAAGCATCAGAAAAGTAACAAAGGGTAATTACAATATATGGTAGGCCTATACAATTTATAACATTTGCAAATCATTGCTTTGTAGCTTGGTAATAAATTAAATTTAGATTTGTGGTTTTTCTGAATGAGTCTAAACTACAGGCTACAGATATTGTTTTAAAATCTGTGGCAGGGTATGCACATGTGTTTTCAGTCATGATTAGACAGCTGTTATGATGAGCTCTGTTACAAGTATGATGAGTTCTGTTACAAGTATGATAAGCTCTGTTACAAGTATGATGAGCTCTGTTACAAGTATGATGAGCTCTTTTACAAGTATGATGAGCTCTGTTACAAGTATGATGAGCTCTGTTACAAGTATGGTGAGTTCTGTTACAAGTATGATGAGTTCTGTTACAAGTATGGTGAGTTCTGTTACAAGTATGATGAGCTCTGTTACAAGTATGATGAGTTCTGTTACAAGTATGATGAGTTCTGTTACAAGTATGATGAGTTCTGTTACAAGTATGATGAGTTCTGTTACAAGTACGATTTACCGGTGACGCTTTCTTTCATTCTCTCATTTTTTTTCTTATGCCCATTTTTATAAATTTATTTTAAGTCTAGAGGTTTTCCAATGGAACTAAAATCACAAAGATTAAATTTTGTTTTAAAAATGTTTGGCTCCTATTCAAATCTTAAGTTGATTATAGAAAATGTCAAGATCCCTTGTATTGAGACATGGGTACAATTTTTCAAGTGTATCATTGATAGGTAATGATTTGTGGATGGGCAAATCCCTTACTTAATATGATTTGCACTACTTTGAGTTGAAACTTGCTCAATTACCAACACTAATGATTTGTGGATGGGCAAATCCCTTACTTAATTTGATTTGCACTACTTTGAGTTGAAACTTGCTCAATTACCAACACTAATGATTTGTGGATGGGCAAATCCCTTACTTAATTTGATTTGCACTACTTTGAGTTGAAACTTGCTCAATTACCAACACTAATGATTTGTGGATGGGCAAATCCCTTACTTAATATGATTTGCACTACTTTGAGTTGAAACTTGCTCAATTACCAACACTAATGATTTGTGGATGGGCAAATCCCTTACTTAATTTGATTTGCACTACTTTGAGTTGAAACTTGCTCAATTACCAACACTAATGATTTGTGGATGGGCAAATCCCTTACTTAATATGATTTGCACTACTTTGAGTTGAAACTTGCTCAATTACCAACACTAATGATTTGTGGATGGGCAAATCCCTTACTTAATTTGATTTGCACTACTTTGAGTTGAAACTTGCTCAATTACCAACACTAATGATTTGTGGATGGGCAAATCCCTTACTTAATATGATTTGCACTACTTTGAGTTGAAACTTGCTCAATTACCAACACTAATGATTTATTTCTCTTAAGTATTTTAACAAGCATATTTTTGATGTTATAGGTTTAGAATTTTTGAAGTTTTAATTTAATTAATTTCCTGACCATCTTAAATTAACTTATTTAGTCAAAACTTTGTTTCATGCATACAATTTAGAATATTATGATGCCATTGGCAGTTGAGGGCATTACCTAATAAAAGTTCAAATATTTCCATTTTTTATTTTAAAATTAAAATTAACCTATTCATTAAGACTTCCTTGAAAACTTAGTTAAATGTTTTATTTATTTGGGCTTCTTTGAATAGTGCAATGAATTTTGCCAAATTAATTCTAGTTTTTGGCCCAGTTCAAAAGCTATTCCAGTTTTGAATACTGCAATGAATTTTGACCAATAAATTATAGTTTTTGGCCCAGTTAAATGACTACTCCAGTTTTGAATACTGCAATGAATTTTGACCAATAAATTCTAGTTTTTAACACAGTTAAATAGGTGTTCCATTTTGCGGTGAAAAGTAAGAATAGTAGCTAAGAACAGTTCACTTTTTAAATGTCTACCCTTGATCTAAAAAATTTTATCCAAGAATTTTACAGCCAATTGAAATGATTGAATGTGTGCTGTCATTTATTTGCGTTTACAAATTGTGATTCATTAGATGTCATAATAAAACTATGGATCTAGATTTAATCTTGTTGTTAAATCTACATCTCAACACAGTTTCATAATATCTGTTACTGCAATAAGCTGGAGTCACATGGCTATACATCTCAGTACAGTGCACTACGCTGGAGTCACATGGCTGTACATCTCAGCACAGTGCACTACGCTGGAGTCACATGGCTGTACATCTCAGCACAGTGCACTATGCTGGAGTCACATGGCTGTACATCTCAGTACAGTGCACTATGCTGGAGTCATATGACTGTACATCTCAGCACAGTGCACTATGCTGAAGTCACATGGCTGTACATCTCAGCACAGTGTGGTTGTTTTATTTTGGGGGGGGGGGGAGAGACAGGCTCTGTTCGGTACTGCTTCATATTATTATTAATATTTTAATACATTAAAAAATGTAAAATTGAAATAAGTTGGACAATGAGTAGAACCTTTGTACTAAACATACATACTGTGTTAGACAATGAGTAAAACTTTTGTACTAAACATACGTCATACAGACTGTCGATAACATTTATGAAAAGATGATTGAAAGTAACTTTGGATGATTTGTAGATCATCAGTAAAGTGTAAACAGGGTTTATTTCTTTTTTAAATAAAATATATTCTGAAATAGGTGGCTAAATGATAAGTTATATTTAGTTCTACACTGCCAGGTAGACATTCTAGTTAATGATAAGTTATATTTAGTTATATATTGCCAGGTAGACATTCTAGTTAATGATAAGTTATATTTAGTTCTATACTGCCAGGTAGACATTCTAGTTAATGATAAGTTATATTTAGTTCTATACTGCCAGGTAGACATTCTAGTTAATGATAAGTTATATTTAGTTCTATACTGCCAGGTAGACATTCTAGTTAATGATAAGTTATATTTAGTTCTATACTGCCAGGTAGACATTCTAACTTAATGATGAGTTATAAGTTATATTTAGTACTCTGCCAGATAGACATTCTAAACGTAATGATACGTTGTATTTAGCTCTACACCAATGTTCCCTCTAAGGTTTGCTGGTTCGTGTGCAAAAATCGTACAGTTTTGTGCAAAGTTTTACAGCATCAATTTTTTGTGTGCAAAATTTTACAGCACAAACACACACACACACACACGGAAATTACATAAAAGAGCTTAAGTGCAAAAACGTTTATATAAATATATAAAGGAACTATAATAGAATAATTATAATCAGAAATGTCACAATAATTCAATCAACGCTGTCACAATATTTCAATTTAAGTTATATTTATTTCTATTAATTTGGGTTAAGCAACTAAATTCCAACACACACACTACCAATGGCCGCTAGTCATTTGATTGACTCATTTCTGGAGGTAATCTGTTGTCTGTCTTTTAACGATATCCATCTTTTATACACTTACACATCTTCAAGGTTGATCTGATGTCCATCATTCTAATAAGATTTAATCCTCATAAGTCTTAGTCTAAATGTAACTCTTCCAACCTATTTCTAGATTTTATTTTTAAATTGTTCATTAGGCTGAATCCACGTTCACTCTCGGCGCTTGATGCAAGAAATAAAGCACAAATAATGAAATATCCAACAGAATGGCAATGTCGCTGAACCGTTTCTCATTTATTACAAAACGAACCATCTCGCCGAAAGTCGGCATCAGCCCACATTGCATTTTTTCTGCAAGCACAAACCTTAAGTTACGATACCGAGTCATAAATTTCGGCAGAATGTCATCATAGTTTTCCAGGAATACCGCATATTTAAAAACCAGTGCTGCAAGTTCTTCTTGACCAAAATTAATCTCTGAAGTGCATATTAACGCTTTTATCTCAAAGATTCACAATTGCATCAACTCACTTTCAGGAAAACGAGAGTCAAGGTGCAAACATAAACTTTCAACGAATTTTAGTATGGAACTCATGTTTATATCCTCGTCATTTGCAAGCAATTCGGCAACATCTTCAGACCATCGCACATTTTCACCAAGGCAATGGGCACTGAGCTTAGCGATCCTTGCTTTTGCGAACTGGTATGCATCGTTTGTCGTAAGATTTTTTCTTTGTTGCAGCTTGCATAATTCAGAAAGTTTACCAACAACTTCATCAAAGACAATCCGTGCAGTTCGAAACTGCGGATCCCTTAGTGTCTTTAAACAGTACTTATGAACTGAATCATTGTACAGACCCACCTGCTCCTCATTTTATTCTGTCAACACTTGTGTATTTCTCAGCAATGCACTTAAAGCAAAGTGCCGCGAAAGCCATCTGATTTCATTCAAATTCAATGGTCTAAATGCTACGGAATCACATTCCAAAACCTTAGCTAGTTCGGTAAACTGGGCTTTCCGTACTGTCGACCTAATGTGTACACTGTCCTGAGGAATATTTAAATGTCTGCCATTAAACTTATATGTTTTCAAGAATCATCGATGCCCAACTCAAAAGCGTAATTCTTACTGCGCTAGCTATCTGGGACTGGGACATCCTTAGTCATAAGGAAGGTTGTGTATGTACTGAACCGCATTCATAGATGTGTTCATTTTGATAGCCAAGAGGATGTTGTCCATAAAAATTTTATCCTGGTCTTCTTTAGCACATTTACCTGTGCTGCTTCATGCCTCGAACAACGACACCTTCTGTAAGCATTCGCAGTACACCTCCTGACTGTATAGAACGAAGTCTCTGTAAAGCATCTGTGTGTATTTTTTGCTTGATATGTCGTTTAATATAATCCAGATTCAAAGCCTCCACCTTTTCCTTGTGGAGGAATAACCAGCTGCATTAGCTTAGAAACACATTTCACAGACAACATATTAACATAATCATCAATTTCACGATATTTAAAAAATATAACCCAGCTTGACAGACTGCTCTGGCGACGAACTTGATAGTGCTGCCTGCATAAATTCACTGAGCCATTCCGTTATTTAATTTGATCTACATTTTTTCTCAACAAGCGATGACGCTGACAGTTCGCTTAAATGACATTATTAAAAATAATTAGCTACTACATTTATAATAAACTAGAGATATGCAACATATTTACTTTATACACATTCACAGTGCAGTATACGCAACGAAATTTACATGACTGGTGACTGCGGTTCAGAGCGATTAGCTGGATCCGGTGTGTATCGGTAAGTATGTAAATCAATAGTTCTACGTAAAGAGACAAAAATATAGATCTGAATCAAATTAAAATCATGTATATGTTATAAAAACTGTTCAATTCCGGCTGCAGAGTGCAGCGTATCTGTTCGAATTTTTTTTAAATAAAACTTTGCTGCGCGGATACTCAAAATCAAAACTGCTGCGCGGCGTCTGTGAGACAGGTGCGCAGCCGCGCAGCTTAAAGGGAACATTGCTCTACACTGCTAACTTGATGATGAGTTATATTTAGTACTACACTGCCAGGTAGACAATCTAACTTAATGATAAGTTATATTTAGTCATACACTATCAGGTAGACATTCTACATTAAGAGCACATTCTATGTAATAACATGCATACATTTTTTAGAAGTATGAATATTTCATATAATATAATTCTGGCCCTTCTGGTGCAACCATGCGTTGCCCAGGGCTAATTCTGGCTCTTCTGGTGAAACCATTCGTTGCCCAGGGCTAATTCTGGCCCATCTGACACACCTCGCATCATCTCAGAGCACACCCATCATCATCTGACGGCACACCCAGCATCATCTGACGGCACACCCAGCATCATCTGACGGCACACTGGTTGCGGAGCTCTGATTTAGACTATAGATCGCCCGCATTTTATTTGACTTTAAAAGAATTTGGCAATTCCCTCTCCGTACATTGATATTATTTTATTTCTATAAGTTATAAGCCAATCGGAATCCAGGAACATGGTTGTGAGGTAAGTTACTCAATTCTGAGTCTGCATCCATTCTAGATAGACTTCGTTATGCGCAGTGCTTCCCAAAGTCTATGAAATTTCCCAATGAGTAAGCAGGGGAGATCCAACGGGCGGTGGTAGTCGTGTAGCAATGAAGGAAGGGTAGTAAGTGTGAGATGCGTGCCCTGAGGCAATGTAGGACAAGGGTTCCTATCAGGTTTTTTTCAGAGCCACCCCACTCTTGATTTCAAAACATTTCCCTCACGGTACTCACCCCAGCCCCAGGCTAAAATGCAGTTCAATAACACAAATAGATATGAAAATAATGGTAGGTTTCCTTCTTTAACTTTAATCAACATTAACTTAAATAAAAAATCAAAATGCAAATAAATCTGATTTTTTTGTAAAATTCCAAAATAACAATTAGCGCTGGCAGCAAATAATGTATGGGTCTTCTGGCACTGCCCCGCGCACATCCAAGCGGTGCGGGCACCTCTGGTTAAGGATCTCTTAATTAAGGGTAGTAAGGGGCGGTGGTAGTCTGGGTGGGCATAAAGACAATCAAGAGTGGCGGCTACCACTGGTCAAGGACCCCTTGTGGTGGTAGTCTGGGTGGGCATAAAGACAATCAAGGGTGGCGGCTACCAGTGGTCAAGGACCCCTGAAAATTAGCGGTAGTAGGGTGTTGTGGAAACCTGGATGGGCATAAAGACAATCAAGGGTGGCGAGTACCACTCGTTAAGAACCCCTGAATTAGCGGTAGTAGGGTGTAAAAGCCTGGGTGGGCATAAAGACAAAATGGTGACGGGTACCGCTGGTCAAGGACCCTTGAATTGGCGATAGTAGGGTGTGGTGGTAGTCTGGATGGGCATAAAGAAAAGGGTGGCTGGTACCAATGTTCCCTCTAAGGTTTGCTGCTTCGTGTGCAAAATCATACAGGTGTGTGCAAAGTTTTGCGGTATCAATTGTTTGTGTGCAAAATTGTACAGCCCAACACACACACGGAAATTACATAAATGAACTTAATTGCAACAAGTTTTATATAAATAAAGAAAAGAACTAGAATTAAATAACTAAAATCAGAAATATCATAATAGTTCAATAAAAGTTATATTTATTTCTTTATTTATGCCGTCGTTTGGTCAAGCAACTAAATTCCAATATATCCACAACCAATTTGATTGACTCATTTCTGAAAGTACTCTGGCGTCTGTCTTTCAACGATATCCAGCTTTTATACCCATGGACAAGGTTGATCTGATGTCCATCAATCTGATACGATTTAATCCTCATAAGCATGTCTAAATGTAACTCTTTCAGCCTATTTCTAGATTTTTTTTATATTTATCATTAGGCTGAATCCACTTTAACAATCGGCGCTTAATGCAAGAAATGTGGCACAAATATTCAACAGAATGGCAATGATGCCGAATTGCTCCTCATTCATTAAAAATTGAACCACCTCGTCGAAAGTCTGCATCAACCCACATTTTATTTTTTGGCAAGCACAAACCTTAAGTTACGATACTGATCCTCAACTTTTGGCAGAATGTCATCATAGTTTTCCCAGGAATGCCGCATATCTAGAAACCAGTGATGCAAGTTCTTCTTGGCCAAAATTAAAATCTGAAGTGTCAATTAACGCTGATATCTCAAAGACTCGCCATTGCATCAAGTTAGTTTCAGGGAAAACGAGAGTACAAGTGCAAATATAAACACTCAACGAATTTTATGATGGATCTCATGTTTAAATCCTCGTTATTTTCAAGCAATTCAGCAACCTCTTCGGACCAGTGCACATTTTCGCCAAGGTACTGGACACGACGCTTTGCAATACTTGCTTTTACAAAATGGTATGTCTCGATGGTCATAATTTTTTTTTTTGTAGCAGCTTGCATAATACAGCAAGTGCACAAACTTCATCAAAGACAATCCGTGCAGTTCTAAACTGCGGGTCCCTTAGTTTCTTCAAACAGTAATTATGATTACTGGATCATTATACAAGCCCACCTGCTCCTCACAGTATTCAGTCAACACTTGTATATTTCTCACCAATGCTCGTAAAATGCTGCCTAAAACTTCACGATGAGCAACAGCAATGTTGTTCCAGTAGATGTGGAACCCGTCGGCGAATAATTACTGCAACTCCAAGTGTTCTTGCCTAGCTTAACTGATGCACCATTAGAGGTAAACATAACCATTTTCTGAATGTCCAATGAATTCTCTTAATAAAACTCTTTTATTGCTGTTTCCATAGATTTACTGTCACAGGTCGACAAAGACAAAATGCCAACAAACACTGTCTTGTAAACATTACTTTGCTTATAAGATCAACATTTTTGTCAGTGATAAATCAGTGCTCTCATCTACTGTTAATTTGTGGAACTTTGCATTGCGAAGTTCGCTAATTATAGCATCCTTCACTACAGAATCGATAGAATCAACAAATTCAAAAGCGTAATTCTTACTGCGCCAGCTATCAGGGACTTGGGCATACTTAGCCATATGGTTGTGTATGCATTGAACGGCATTCATAGATGTGTTCATGTTGATGGCCAAGATGAGGTTGTCAATCAAAAATTTAACCTGGTCTTTTTGAGCACTTTTACGTTGTGCTGCTTCTTGTCTCAAGCCTCGATCAGCGACACTTTCTGTAAGCATTCGCAGTTCACCTCCTGTCTAGAACGAAGTCTTTGTAATGCATCTTTGTGTATTTTTTGCTTGATAAGATGTTTAAGATAATCCAGGTTCCAAGCCTCCTTTCTTTTCCTTGTGGAGAAATCACCACCTGCATTAGCTTTGAAGCACATTTCATAGACAACATCGTCATCATTAATTTCCCAATAGTTCAAAAGATCACCCAGCTTGACAGTCTGATCCGACGACGAATTTGATAGTGCTGCATGCAGAAATTCATTGACCCATTCCGTTTTAAAAATATCTAATCCTTTTCTTAGCAAGCGATAACGCCGACAGTTCACTGAACTGGCGTTTAGACATAACGATTAAAACATTATTTAATATAATTAGCTATTACATTTATAATAAACTAGACATATGCGATTTATTTACTTTATACACATTCACTGCACAGTATGCGCCACGAAATTTACATGAATTACATGAACGAGACTAGCTTGATCCATTATGTATAGGTAAGTATGGATATCAATGTAAAAAGTAGAAGACAAAAATTTAGATCTTAATGATATCAAAAACATGAATGTATATATATATTTTTTAAAATGTATAATTCCTGCTGTAGAGTGCAGCGTATCTGTTCGAATTTATTTTTATTAAAATTTGCTGCGCGGATACTCAAAACTGCTGCTTGGCATCTGTGAGATAGGTGCGCGGCCGCGCAGCCGCGCAGCTTAATGGGAACATTGGCTGGTATCACTGGAAGACACAGAGACACATCAAATTGATAGGCTACATTGGTAACAGCACGCTAGGCCCATCCTTCTCATAGACTACATTGTAGCAGCTGACAGCTCTAGCCTTCTCATTGGTTTTATTTTTAATGATATTTATTAATTACTATGTTTATGAGCAATTTTTGTGTCTTACTTTTAAAAAATACGCAAATATTTTATAATGCAATGTGTTTATTTCGAAACTTGGTTTAGCCCATGAATTTTATAATCGCGGTAAGTAGATAATACTATAGGCCTACATAGAAAGTAAGTAAATAACATAGTCAGTCCATAAAGTACGTCACACTCCGGACGAGGTTAAGTGTGACAGTTTGTGACATGGGGGGGGGGGGGGGGAATCCTGTAGGACGTATCACACATTATACATTCTTTTATCATTCATATCAACCTAAAATTAAAAATGATGTTAAACTTTCTTTTGTCATGGATGTATTCTGACAGATGATGTCACTTTTATCAAATTAATAGTTCAATTTTGAAGTGTGTTTTGATTAAATTTTTATTAGCTGTTAATTTTTAAAACAATTTATTTGCGTAGTGCAGAAGACCGAGAGGAATGGAGAAGGATAGTTTTCATGTCATCCGTGGCGCCCCAACGGTCGAAGGGACATGATGATGAATTTTTAAAACAATTTTATTTTTCGAAAGTGGAACGTACAGCGGGGATGGGGTGGATGGGAGGCTCCAAGATTTGGGACAATTGGGTGTGGGGGATAAATTGTCAAAAAGCAACGTAAAGTATTTTAAAAGTGGGTGAATAGCAAACCAGTTTGGTTTAGGAAACTCTAATTTAGCGGTAATAGAACCATTTCGAAAGTAACGTTAGCGCCGTTTAGGTCAGCGTTTCTCAACGTGGCCATTACATCCCCTCCCTCAGCATATTTCTTGGAAGACATGAGAACCTTGGAAAAGAAGCAAATTAGATAATTAAAAAGAGACGTATTTATAAGGGAAAGTGTCCACTGCCCAAATTAACAAGAAATAAAAAATTTGAAAAACTCTTTTTAGATTATTGCTATGAGCCTAAGCCTGGTGACTTAGTTATCAACAATGCTTTTTTAAATTTTAGATTCTATCATTTTAGCATATTATATTATATTATACTAGCGAGAACACGGCATGCGTTGCATGCCACTCAATGAAAAAAGTGTTTGTGTTTTAATTAAGTTTTAAAGTAATTTTTAAATAGAAAATATTTATTGTTTTTTTTCCGTCTAGTGCAGGGGTGGGCAAACTACGGCCCGCGGGCCGCATGCGGCCCGGCACCTGATATTATGTGGCCCTCGAAGGCATTTAGAAATTTAAAAAAATTACTATGTTTTTAAGTTATTTTGTTGAATTTTACAGAATTTCATGCACCGTTATGATTTTTAAAACATTTTTGATCAAATATTTTTCTAATTTTCTATTTTTTTAAACAGTCCTTGACCTTTGTCATGTAATGCTAAAATGCGAAACTACCGATTTTAATATAGGGAAATGTTTATCGATATTTAAAAATTGGACATAATATACATGCTGCCCCCCAATAGCTTTACCTTTGTCAACGTGGCCCTCCGCACAAAAAGTTTGCCCACCCCTGGTCTAGTGCGTACACAAATAAATTAGAAGTTTTTTCAACGCGTGAGCAGGCAACATATAGCTGTCCACTTGAGAAGCGTGTATTTTCAAAATTTAGTCCACCCACTTGTAGCAATTAATCCACCCACGCAGTTGCTCTGTTTTAAATTATATTTAGATAGCTCAAATATTTATTATTTTTAAAATAAGGCCCCCGGCCCCAAACGTAAAATTTTAAAATGGTTGTACTTTTGTCACACACAAACTGAAATGTCGTTTGTATTTGATTGATTTCTAGCCACCCATGCAATAGCACTGATTGAAATTATATTTGTATAGCTCATATAAGAAAAAAATAATTTGTGGCTCCGGCCCGAAAAGGAATATTTCAAAATGGATAAGCCAATTCAGAACCATTTGTGCGTACAACAACTTACCAAAGTTTTATCGCAATCGGATGAATGGTATAGGAACGCTGGGTTGCGTAAGCGACCGCGTCCTCGAAGAAATTCGGGGGCGTCCACATGGGGTTTTGCCTCTTCGTGGCGTGGCAGACTAGTAGGGGGGACTTGTCCACCCGAAGCTAAAAAACCCCGGCCAAACGCATGACTCCCAACGCAACGGGAGCTGCCACTAACATGATTACTAGTTGCTGTTAATGGGTATGAGCTTGGGTGGCCCTCAAAACCCATGCCGATGATTTTAACTACGCGGCCGTGAGAAAGCCGCCCCTAGGCAACCGTTTCGTCCCGCCACTACTAACGTCCCGACCGAAAGACTCCCTGGGCGGTGGGGGTTGGTAACGCAACACCAAACCACCGGAGTGGAAGCAAAGCCGTCCTGACCCACAGAGAGTTAACTGCGGACGCTTTAAACGCAGCGTCCTCGGTCGACCGGGCCTCCTCTAGGTCAAGGGGGAGGTTCCCGGCGCCCTCCCGCACGGGCTGGAGTCGGGTTAAGTCCTTCAGTGCTCTGGTTTGTGTGGGGGAGCGCCGGGGGGGGGGGGGGCATTAAGAGCTCACGCTCGACGGCCCACCGATTCCATCTCTTATGCGACATTTGGAGTATAGGAACGCATACGAAAATTATATTTAGCTCATAAAAGGGATACATGTGATTACTGTGTATATCTTTGATCATATTTTTTCTATTTATTATTTTTTTCATAACTTTTAAACGCATATAAAATGCTTAAGATAGTTCCTTAGTTGTTTTGTTTCTTTATATGTATTTGTAATTTATAATAATAATACTTAAGCTTTTGCTAAAATAAAAGCTGAAAATATATTTTTTGCGCATGTAAATTTATTCGATTTCCGTAAAATAATAGAAAATAACTATGTTTGTTTTTAAGAGTCCGAACATATCAAAATATTTTCGGCTCTTTGGCGTTATGTCCCTATAGCTCATTCTTATATAAATATATATATATATATATGGGTTAGAATTTTTATTTGAACCCATTTTATAGAAGCGAAGTGAGAGACCATGTCTTTATTCTATAAAAGAATTATTATTATTGTTATGCAGAAGCGCCCCTTGATATAGGGTTGCCAGATACGTGGACACCAAAAGGAGGACATGATAAAACACAAAGGAGGACATGATAAAACAAAAAGGAGGACATTTTGAATTTTTTATTTGAGTCGTCCCGGGTTAAACTCACAATCAGCACAATTTTATTGTAATAGCTGCCAATTAAGTGTATCTTACTTTTAGGGAATCGACCAAGAAACAGTCACGTTAAGAAAACAAATTCAATGGACGCCTTTTTCAAAATGTCAAAAAGCATCATTTAAATAGCCAATTGTACAATCATTACCTTATAATCTTTATTAATTACATGACATATTTCTCAGAGGAGCCAACTTTTCGCAGAAGATCCTCGTTAGCAATCACATATGCATAAAACTGTTGATATATAAGATTCTTCAAATTGTACTTTGTAAGAATAATGCCCTTTACAGAGTCGAGTAAGAGTCTATTCCTATCCTTTGTCCATTGAGCACAGAGGCGTAGCGAGGGGGGGCAGGGGGGACAGATGTCCCCGGGCGCCAGCTAGTTAGGGGCGCCAAAATGTGCATTGATATTATTTTATTGATGAAAATAATGGGTTTGACGGAATGCGCGTGAGTTTTTCGTAGTGTGAGAATGACTAAAATCGACTGATTCGCAGAAATGCATAGACTTTGTACATTGTAACAACGTAAACATACGATTTAATAGTTGTAACAACGATACATAAAAATTAAAATATAAAATGTAAGAAAAGCCGGACATTTTACAAGATTTTAGCTTTGCCTGCCGGACGTCTGGCAAGCCTACCCTGATATGGCATCAGAAGCGGCCCAAATATCACCGACATATAGGGGCCCAGGTGACACATATATCATCGACAGAGCGACCTAAATGTCACCGGCCCGTCGGGATTTTTCCCAGTGCGCCAGTCTACCCCCTGGTTTTTTATATCTTGACTAAAAAATGAGGCATTCCTGTCTTTGAGTAGTCCCGATGTTGCACGGGGTAGTTTAAGTAACATGTCCAAAGGGATTGCGGTCCAGAGGAATTAGCTTGGAATGTGAATATAAATATACTGTACTGTAGGGCCCCTGGATAGTCATGAGGACTGTTGAAATTTATCGGAAAGGATTTTTAAAACACAGATTCACGGACGGCACCTTTAAAAAAGTATTGTTTTTCTTTCGTGGACATTTACTAAGGCCTTGAAATTGGTGCAACTTTCAATTTTTCACCCATTATAATCAGGCTTTATTACTTTTATTATTAGAGTTCATTTTATGACATTATTCATTATTCCAACGTTTGCGAATATTTTGTTTGTATAAATATAATTTACTTTTGGCATAAGAAGTAAACTTTATACATTTAAATTAGATCACTTTTCTCACCCCTCCCCCACCCCGAAATGCCATCTGGTAACCAATGTGAAACCGATGGCAAACCAAACATAGTGCAGGAGGGCATGGTGCTTAGTAGGTCTAATATCAATTAAGATACAAATTAAAATTAATCGATGACTGGTTAGTGCTTAAAATAGTTACCTCCCATGTTAAAGAAATATAACCCCTGCCAGGTAATCTTTCTAAGTTGTGGCATTGTAGCTTTGCATATTGCTATGTAATAAAGTCATAGTTATAAATTAGCTAATATGATAAAATTAAAACCTTAGTAAAAATTTGAATTTTAACCAACAATTGTGTACAGAGTAGTAGAGATAAGGCAATTCCTTGTTTATTTTATTTATTTTATTTTTATCTGGCATATACTGTTATCGTCGACTGTGTTCGAGGGTGTAGTCAGGGTTCTACTAAGCAGACGACACAAACACACTTATTCTTCAGTAACTTCAATTTTTTTAATTAATCATATTCCACATCTAATTGTAATAAGCCTTTCGAGAATAATGCCAGACGTGGAGCAATTGCATCTTGAAGATGCCTTAGAGGACTCTCCTCAAGTAAGTGAAACAAAATCGGTGTAAGTGTAAATTATCTTAGGCTTTAACTTTAGTTTTAGTACTCTACTTTAGTCTTAGTGGTCTAGCTGGTTGTAGTAGTTACTGCCTAGTCCTAGTCCTAGTTTAGTCAGTTTTCAGTTGAGTTGAGTTTAGTATTCGGGGAAATCGGTAATCCCTTATTTTAACGCAAATTATTATTTCTAGAAAAATAAATTTTAAAATTCATTTTTACCTCATGGAACTTCATTAAAAGTATTTTTAAAATTAAAGTACCATCTTTTTGTTGGAATACAACAGAAATTTAACAAATTTTACGAGATCAAAAGAAGTACATTTTCATGAATCTTTTGTCTTTCACAGCGCCATTGTTGTAAAATGAGGAGAGCTCTTCTGTCCTTAAAGATACCTTTTAAAAATTGGCCATTTGAATTGGATGTATCTAGATTAAAATAACAGAGTGGTTATCCGCACGGTTTTGGTCGTGAGGATAACGCCGAGCATTATCCGCACGGCGCATGGGCATTATAGCGGCTGGTCACGTGACATTGAAAAAAAAAATGTGCCCGTTCTTAATGATTTCAAGCACGACTGCACGATCGACAATAAGCTGTGTTTTATTTTCAACTCTTACATGCAATTAATGAAAAATAAAACACACTATTGACATTTCATGCATTTTTTCTAGATCTATATTTGAAGGAAAAAAAAGTGTTGAGTACAGAAATTTTCCGAAATTTCATGAAATGTGTCGATCGGCCGATCGTAGTTTTTGAAACATTGCTTAGACATGGCCCGGTTTTCTCAGAATGCTATACACTGCCTTATTAGGTCTAGCAGTAGACTGTATAGCCTCTAGGCCATAGGTCCTAAATAAAACACATCTTAATGCTACTAGTCTACAAGATTATAGGCCTCTACCTACATTATAGGTCTAGACCTAAGACAGGATGGCTTTCACACATTTACGATTCATTCCGCACTGTAATTTTCGTTCAATAAGCCTACGAAAAATGTCGCCTTAAACTAAGATAAACTTACGCTACGTTTAATTAATTATCAGTTTTTAATTCCTGAAATAAAGGCTAAATTTTTAAAATGCATAATTTTAGTTAATATAAGTATACATCTCACATTTCTGGTTTTGGGGAATAACGCTAGAAATTATCCGCACTGCCAAAATCGTGCGGATAAGGCTCAGCATTATTCCCGGGTCCAAAAGGGGGCGCTGCGTGTCCGGGTCCATTTTGACTAATGCTATTCGGATGTCATTTGTAGTAGTTTATTTTAGTTAAAATGAAAAATTAAGTTTACAAACGTATAGTACATTCAATTATCTTTCATTTGATACCTCATTTGGTCTTACAAACCCAGCAATAATATTTGAAATCGTTTTTTAATCCCAACCTCACAATTTTGGTACCCGTGTACCAATAGGTGCAGCCTACTTACTATAGTACTAATTTACTTAGGGTAATCTATCACTTGAGCGTTGGTTATGAAAAAAATATGTTGGTCTGGCTTAAAGTGCTATTTAAACGGTTATTTTATTATTATTTGATTGATTATTGTCATATTGATATTGAATATTGACATTGTAGGTACTTGGGTAAAATTTTCAAAACGGTGCTACAGCTTTAAGAGCTATTTGGTTAGATAGTGCCTGAAAAATGCAATTCATTGATAACAAATTTATTTTTGTAGGTCGATTCTAAAGAAAGTTATGATTTTTTGCGTGAATTATTTTGGGATAACTCTGTTAATTGAGACATATAGAGGCATATAGGAAATATAAAAGTGACTAAAATAAAAATTGGGCAGAGAGTTGAGAGAGATGTTGGAAGAGAGCAGTAAATTGAAGTTATAAATTGAAGTTATTTAAGGAAATAATAAAGATAACCATAACAAACAATATCCATGCATAACAATATCCAAACAGGCGTCATATAATAAATTCTGCGGCGCGCAAGATGAGCTCATTAATATTCAAAATGGCCGTAACATTTCCTTATGTCATATTTGAATATGAACACAACATGAACAATATTCTTCAAAATATGAAGTCATGAATATCAAATTATTGGGCTAATGCGAAGATATAGCACTGTGACTTCGTTTTCAAAAAATGTTGGGTTCAGGTTAGGTTTAGGGATAGATTTAGGGTTCAGGTTAGGTTTAGGGATACATTTAGGAAATTTGTTCATTATTTTTAACATTTTATTCTTAATTTTACGGGTCACGGCAATCAAGTTTGCGGCCATGGTAAAAAATGCGGTGCTATCTCTTCGCATTTACCAATTGTTCGTATTGAAAAGGGGAACAATAATAAGTAGCATATGGAAGGTGAACCCATGTGTCCCTTAAAAAATTTAATTTATTTTAGCCAAATCAATATCTGATATTAAATGTGTTATATTCAAATTATTGTAAGAGGTTTTCTTGCATTGGGGGTGTCTTTCATTTCTATATTCTTTTTGCTAAGTTTAGCATAATTTTTTTATTTAAGCCCTACAATTAAAAAAGAATTGTGCTGCTTCAACTATTGCCTATAAATTGCAAATATGATTAACAATTAGGATGTCATTTGATAGGCATTTAAATGAAATGAAACAATTTTTTTTGTGTATGAAGCATTTCAAAATATCAGTTCATCTAAATACTAAACAAATCTTGATTTAAATCTATTAATATTAATCTATTATGAAGATAAAATATATTTTTCTTCATATTTCCATGCTACAAATTTAAAAATTATTTGCTGAGGTGGATTCGGCCATCTTGAAATTCCCATGTGGTGACTGTTTGGAAAATTTAATAAAATTGTTGGGGTATGTTTTAGGGGGAATTTTAATTTGCCCATTCCTGTAGATAATTGGATGCTCTAAACAGTGGTTATCATGAAAATCGCGTCTGGTGGAGCTTCTTTGAGAAATAAAATAGTAGACTTGGCTAATTTTAACTTGATATATTTTTACAAGAAATTCCTGATTAAAAATTGGAAGACTTATTATATGGGAGCCAATTCTCTTTAAAATGATATATCACACAAACCATTTAACAAACAAATGACAGCAAACCACATTGTTAGCTATTTAAATGGTTATTTTATTATTATTTGATTGATTATTGTCATATTGACATTGAACATTGATAATCATCATAGATTATAGAAGAAGTCATAAGATAAAATTCGTTTATTGATCCAAATAAAAATAAATGGAAATGTTTTTTATGACATTGTCAGTACATATTCATTTCAGCATATATATAAAAGACAAGATTTGTAACATAGAAAAATTTAAACACTTTCTGACTTTCTTCATCATAGGCACTCCAACTCAATTTTTCAAATACATCGTGATCTGACATACAATGTCACCAAGATAATCTTTCTATTATTTATAGGAGAAAAGTTATGAATTTTAAAGTGATTTAGTTTAATTTTTTACCCCACGATTTGGCTTTGTATTTAATTTTTGAAACTGATCGATTTTATTATTATTATTATTATTATTATGGGTAGTTTTCTATAGCGTGGTACCCCAGCCTAGGGCTGGGCTCACCACGCTGTACATGCAAATTAAAATGAACTTAAAAAATATAAATTAAAAACCAACCATTCCATAACAATTTACATGTGAAGCCATGGACGGCACTCAGCAGCATCGTTTAACTTTCATTACTCCTTTTGTACTATTTTGCTTGTATCTTTTTGGCTATTAATATTAAATTTAGAGCTATAAAACCTTAAGGCAAATAGACAGTGGCTATTTAAAATTAATAAAGTATTCAGACATTCAAATACAAAAAACATAATTCATAACATTTTATGTCAAAGTTATTAAATGAAACTGCATCTCTGTCGATATTCTTGTACCGGTACATTTAAATGCAAAACTTCTAAACATCCAATGTAATATAGCTATCCACAGCAACAGATAGTGTCTTTGTACAGCTAAAAGTATAAATATTTCGGCTTGTTTAAGACAGGTACTAATCCTATACTATAGACAGAACAGCTACTGTCTCAGAACTCGTGGTTCTGGTTCCGGAGTCCTACCAACAACACCTACCTTCTTCTTTTTCTATATATTAAGGGCCCACGATCAATTTATTGATCATTATGTCTCCTATGAATGTAGAGGGGATTTGCAATGTTTCTGTGCCTGGTGTTGATAAGGATATTTCACTGGTTACAAGAGTAACTGAGTGAGGGTATCATGCACTGGGTGTTGGAAGACCAGAGGCAATAGACGCAAATGAGTCAAGTGTTGTCGCCCCAACTGTTCCTTTTGAAAGCTTGTTCCAGTCCCTGGTCTTTGGCAGGAATGAGCAGTTTCTATACTGGCCTCGTCGCTGTCTATGGGGGAGAGGGATGAGTTTCTGTTTAATGCCAGAGCAGTGGACTAGCCCATTATTTATCTTGTAAATCATGGAGAGCCTGGATAGTCGCCGTCGTTCCTCCAATAGTGACCAGCCCAGTGTTTCCAACATGCTGCCAACACTAGAGGTATTCCTGTAGCGGTTCAGAACAAAGCGTGCTGCCCGTCGCTGTACTGCCTCCAACCTGTCGATGCTCTTCTGGGTGAATGGGTCCCAGACCGAAGATGCATAATCTAAAAGCGGCCGGACAAAGGCTTTATAGGCTCTTTCTTTCACACTGGAGTTGCTGATCTTTAGATTATGCCTTAAGAACCCCAGGGTCTTGTTTGCCTGGTTGCACACATTGTTAATATGCTCATCCCAGCGGATCTCTTTTTGAATGGTAACACCCAGGTACTTTACGGAGGAAACTGACTCAAGTAAATGTCCATGCAATTCATAGTGGTAGTGTAGAGGAGTACAACTTCTAGAGACTGACAGTGTCTGGCACTTGGCGGATGAAGTTCCATGTCCCAACTCACCTCCCACTCAGCTAACCGATTGAGATCCAGTTGTAGCTGGTCCTTGTCAGATCTGTTGGCGATCGTCCTATACACCTGCATCGATTGGTAGATTAAAAACATCTTCCTCCATTGTAAATATCAAATTGGAGCGCTTGTTGATCTCCTCCAGGTTGGCAATGCACATATTTACCCTTATGTGTGGAATCTAATGATTAAAAAAACAGAAAGGAAAAAACTAAAGTAAATGACATTGCAATAATGATTTGTTTTTAAAAAAACAACAAAAATTACCATAAAGTAGACAAAATAAAAATGCCCACCTACTTCAAATGCCTTAAACCTTTAAGTTCTTGTAAAATTTAGTCATAATATCTTAATATATCTTTTCATGTCACTGCAGTCTTATTGTCTAGTCAGACTGGTCTTATCATTTTTTTATTATTGATCAAAAGCCTAATCTTATATATGAATTATATTTGCCTCAAAGTAAAACTATTATTCAAAATCAGATATTAAAAGGGTATAATTATAATCAAACTACTAAGTTACAATACAGGAAACATTTATTAGGTTGTTTGATAAACATATCTTTTATTAAAAACAACTGTTTACATTAGAGATATATCACTTCCGGAAGATTGAGTTGAAAAAAAATGGCCACGACCTGGCTGCCTTAAATGTTTAGTCACATTCCTCAAGCTCTCATAAAGTTTTTAGATAATCAGTACTCTTTTAAATAAGTGATTCATATTTTACAATATATAAACTATGCAACAAAGTAATTGCCAGGTTTGATAAAGATATATATTTAAAAAAAAGCACAACATCCACTTTCTAACTCATCATCTTAGCTTGGTCGGATTTCCATTTTATTTATATCCTTGTAACGCACTGGCATGTATCACCGATTCGATTTGAATTAAAATAAGGAAGATCCTTTATTTTTAGAATTGACACAAAGCAACACTAAATTCCGACATCTAACGTAAAGAAATAGTGCCAGCTGATCTATGTCTGGTATAGACCTAGGCCTAATCTTTTACAAAATTATATCTTCTTAGACTCGTCATCTTGTGACTGTCTTTGAAAAAGATGCACTTTTATTGAAGAAATTCACTCAAACTATGCACAACTTATGCCAAAGAATTATGAGTGCTCAGGTATGTTTTATGAAATAATAATTTATGTCAAGATATATTAAAATTTTATGCAATCTTATGTAATTTTATTAATTTGTTCTAAAACTTGTTTTATTATAGTTTTAATGGTCATATTTTCATGTGTTAAATACCTTTATACATACATGCCAACCTGCTGGATCAAAAACTGTACTAGAAGTTGCCAAAAATCTACAATAGCATGAAAAACTGTACAGAAAAATATGGAAGGTTGAAAAAAAGTATAATTTATTACTTTTTAATTTAATTATCAATGTCTTAAATGCATGCTCATACTTCTTGATAATTTCTTGAAAATTTAAACGAACAAAATTTTTAATTTTGCAATGAAAACTAGATGTAAACTAAAATAAGATGACCGCCTATGTAACTTTATAAGTTAGATTATCTACATAAAGGTGCTGAGAAAAGAAGGCTCTATTAGAAAGATAGAAACTCCCTACATTGCCTTATAGTTTCTTGTGCAGCTATGTTTTAAAACAGTGAGAAGGGGGAGAAACTGCAATCAGGTTAGGTAGAATGAAATGATGAAACAAGGTTTGGGAAACCTGAAAAAATGAACACAACAAAACAATGAACGTGCCGGCAAGAAGACTTCTTCAGCAAACAAACAATAGTAAAAACAATATAAACATTACAATAAACACAGAGCTGCAATGTAGTATCCGAGAGGAGAGCAAGAGGAATGTGAGAGAGAGTACAGGCAAAAGGGGTGGAAAAGAAAATAAGTAAGCCCACTGCAATAGGTTGCAACAAGGAGGGTGTGGAGAAAAGTATTACAAGTGAGGAGAACATGACATTTCAACCATGTGGTGTCAAGGTCCCATAAGTCTCAATCAATTTGTTCTCTAAATGCACCATGGCGGGTGTGTTGGTACAAGACACAATGGTGGTGATAGCTAGATCTCTGGAACCCTTGTGGTAGTTTCTATTGAAATTGTGTGAGATAGGCTACTGTTATTCTTGCATAATATTTTGAAGGTGATAAGTACATCTGTCAGAGAAAGAAGTTGAAGTCTAACTTCGACTTCTTTAAACTTAGCTAAAAACCATACAAATTACAGGTTGGGATATATAATGTATGCTTTATCAGAGTAATCAATTAAAAATAAAATTAGCATGTTTTATTAGCTAGTAATAATAATATAAAGATCTCTGAGACCTTCTTTATGCTATTCACTAATTGGATTTATTGAAATAGTAATTGAAATATCAATATTATTATTTACAATAACATAATCCCCTTTTTAAAAAGATGCAATATGATGTCCTTAAAAGGAAAGTTAATTAGTTTGATGTAATTTTCTTCTTAAACCAGAACGAATTATGTGCAGCAAATCAGGCCTTAGCTCAACATTTACGGTCTTATGAAGTCCAGGTCAGTATTTAATGAAAATACCATATAAATAGAATATAGAATAATAGAATAGAATATAATGAGGCATACTTATGTACTCCAAAGCAAAATGTAAAATCTGTTACACAGTTATCGAACAAATTTTTTGAAAGAAATTGATTGACGGAAATTTGATTGAATATTTTTTAATATAAGGTTAACACATTATTTTGTTTTACTATATAGTATAGTGCATTCAAAAAGAAATTTGATGAAAATTTTAACGTGTGAACTGAAAAAAAAAATTCAACCATATTTCCGTCTATCAATTTTTTGTCTACGAAATTTTTTTCAAACAAATTTTTAGATACGGTACGCTTTTACATAGCTTACAAAAATTAACATGAACATAGGTCTTTACTTAAATTAAGATAATAAGATTGTTTTACTGATCAAAATACATGGATGTGTTTCTTTTTAAATATTTATTTTCAACATTTGAATAAACATTCTGATTAAAATAACAATTTTTAAACTAGAACAATTTTAACATTAGACGTTTATAGTTTTTCACAAGCACAAAATTCAGCCATAATATATGAAAAATTTATCACTTCCTAATTGACAATATTAACTTTAATATTGGTTATTTGATTTTATAACACCTGGGAAACCATGCTGGTAAAATCTGAAAGATGAGGGAAACATTTAATTTATTTTTAAAAACTGTTTTTTTTGGGGGAAAGAATTAACCCTGTTAAAGGTGATCTTAGTAACTGTGATAAAGTCTGTGGGTTGTATCCTCCAAAATATTTTAATTTTGCAAATACATTTTGCTTCAAATAACTATTAAAGCGAAGGATTATCATTACTCACAATCTTGATATGTCCATTTAAATGGCTAACGTTGTTTGATGGGAAACGGTGAACTCCTTCACCAGCAATACTAAGGAGCACTACTAAAAAATTTACATTTTATCTCCAGAAATTTCCTTTAGAACCAGAAGATAGTGTTCTTTCATCTACCCTAAAGCAGTTTTCAACCTTTCTCGATGATGTAAGTATTAGATAATCAATTACAGTGTGTAATCATTTTTATAAATTAAAATACAGCATATAACATGATCCATGTATAATGTCGGCCCCTAATATTTTATTTGGAAAAAGCCCTAAAATGCCATAATGTGCAAATATATGCGATCTGTTAATCTTGTATGGTAACATGCCTTTACCCCCAGAGGAATGAAACATAAGGTTATAAAACAGTAAACTTGTAATTTTGTCAAGACACACAATATGGCTTATTTATATTTTGCTGGATATAAATTCAATACACTTGAAATCTGTATTGTTAGAGCTTGCATAATAACAGATGATTTATCATTAATTATATAAATTGCTATTGAATTGATCAATGTAAAAACTCAATATTTGATAAAATCAGACTTTAAATAAATTATTTTCATTTAAAAGTTGCGATTTATCCATTTAGTAAAGAAGTAAACATATTAGAATGCACTCACAGCGAAAGGGTGAGCATTCATAGATTTTTCTTGTTGCTATTTTTAAATATAAAGTGTTCATTAAAAAATTGCTTAGCGAGTATAATGCAGATCAATAACTTTATGTATAATTTTTCACCCTAAATTACTAGCATCATATGCGGTAATATACTGTAGGAGTTAGTTGTATAGAAGCACATATGTAAGTGCATCTATAAGTATAATAGAATATATTAATTATTTTCTTATTCTTAAATAAGTTTGATTGTAAGACACTGTATACTGACACATTTCTTTGCAATTAAAAATAAGCTATTTATCATTGCTCATTTTGAAATTTCTTCTTTTAAAATACAGTTCAGTTCAATTCAGCAAGTGTTGGCTCAACAATATTCAGAGACAGTGATGTATCCCTTGAATAAATTCCTACAAGCAGATATTGAGGGTAAAATATTGTGTAATGATGGTATATTAGGGTTGAGTGGTTGCAGAGGGACACCAAAGTTCCCTGTAAGCTGTGTGCTAAGGTGATAAAGGTGTGTTGATGAAAAAGGTGTTCACAGCTGAAAAAAATATTTTTGCAAAGAGGAAAATGCTTAAGTACAACTTATGTGCGTAGCTGACAAAAGGTGTGCACAGCTAAAAAATGGACTTAGCAAATGGGGAAGAACTGAAGAACTTTCAGGATAACTTACCAGAAGCTTGATTTTCCAAAAAGAGATTTAGGAAATAAGGTTTACCTTGATAGTGTTCAAAAGCTTAGAAATAAAAATCCTTCTAGTGAGAAAGTTTTTGCATGTTATTTCAGTACTTTAAGGCCCTAATAGCATTTGATCCCAAAATTAAATGAGAGTACATTGAACTCAAACAGTTCTATAGTAACCAAGCAAAAGTATTGACTGAGAACCAATTGAAAGTATTGACTAATAATGTACTTTTAGCTATTTAAATGAATAACTCCATACTGTCTTTGCAACATAGATTTGAATTTGTTGAAATGATCAACAATGGTATTGAGGAAGAGGTAATGCAACTTTTGACACCTTGTGATAGAACTAGCTATAAGAAATATTCAGTTTTGCTTGCTGTGATAAAACTAGCTATAAGAAATATTCAGTTTTGCTTGCTGTGATAGAACCAGCTATAAGAAATCAGATAAGGATTTCAAGATTCATGCTGAAAGAAAATTGAAATCAAAATCTGTGAAGTTTTTTGGAACTTGTGCAACTAGCTTATTAAAGTAAAGAGTATTTGGTGATTTGGCAAAGCTGTTGGACAATGGTGGGACATTTATGGCAAAAAGTGCAGATTGTGAAAGAAGGTTCAGCTTGATGAATGCCATCAAAACCAATCAAAGAAATAGAATGGGTGATTTATATCTACACATGATTGTGAGAATTAAGAACTGTCTTTAAGTAATGGTGTAGACTTCGATTGTGTGTACAAAGCATGTGAAGAGGCCTAATTTAGAAGAAGAATAAAATCTTCTATCCTGAGATTTACAACTAAGAGAAGTACAAACTCAATTGAATCATTAGTCTCATTGTGTGTTGTTTAGTTTATTTTTTACAAATTAATTAACAGACTATGCATAGCCCAAGAAACAACAATGGTGTCACTGTATTTAAGAGTATACAAATCTTGGATATTATTTTCAGTATTGAAAGCTTCAAATATTAACTTTTTTCTTAGCTAATGTCTATGTGCATGAACACAGTGCACACAATTAAATATTTTTGGTCAAACTTTGCGCAATACCAAAAAATTGCAGAGGCTAGAAAAAATATAAGGCATATTGCCTGGATATGCTGAGCATTACACATCCTGAAAATATCCAGACTGGGCAAATAAAACCAGGTCTGTGAGTTTAATAAATCATATGTGCATTTTAAACAAAAAATTGTAGTACATTGAAAGGAAAATGAAACCTACTACCAAACAACGACAAGCATCACTCTCGCATATATAGCAGCTCCATCTTTGAAAATAATGCACCTTGCTCAACCTTAATGTATATATTATAGTTCTCAGTTTTAAACTCTTTTTCTATCTAAATTTTTCCTACATCGGACTGACCTAAATTCCAGTTTTTAATATAAACCAAATTAATAATGCTGACAGAAAATAATATAAAAGAATGTCTGAACTACTAGTCAAGTCTGTTGAAGTGTGCATTTGAAACATTGTTTGTGTGATTACATTGTGTTTATTATTTATTTTTACCTGAAAAAGCCATGGAGTAAATATTCTATACAGAAGTAATAGGATTAGTTAAGTAGTTTATTTCCTTTTTCAAAATTAGTTTTAACATTTTTTTTCAGAAATAAGCACGATGTGTGAAATGTTTAAAGTTGCAACAAATGGTAAATTTTATTTTAATTTTTGTTTCATTATTAATAAAAAAGTAATTGTTTCAAACAAGCTTTTTCATCACATTAAAATTATTTATCATGAATTCAACTAGTTATTGTATTGACTGTAATATGTATGGCTGAAATGTTAAAATGAAAAAATGAAAACAAATACATTTTCTGTTAAAATGAATTTTTGATGATCTAGATTTTAAAAAAAATTATCATGGGTAAAATGTAGTGACTTATTTTGTTGTATTAAATTTTCAGAGCACGAACAATGCTTGTCAAAGTACATGAAACAGGCTATGAAGAAAGATGATAAATCTAGGGTAGAGATTAATGAAGAGCTCTGTATGAACAGAAAAAAATTTCATCAGGTTAAGAAAATATTGATTTAAATGACATTTTTAAGATTATAAATAGCGAGCTTATAAATTTAATTAGTTCTTGAGGTAAAATCATGTATCAGTATAAGAAATAAAGTGGGCCTAAAGTTTTGAAGCTAGCATTATTTATACAATTTTTTAAAGCTTGAAATTTTTAAATAAAAATTCAAACCTTGTCTTAATGTGTTGTTTTAAAAAAAAAATATTTTGTGAAATTTATAACAGCGGCACATCTAGGAATATCAGATTAATCATAAACTTTAGCTAGCATTACAAAAATTTGTTGCTTAAAAGAGAAAATAACTGAAAGGTTTTCATAATATTATTCAACATTCCCCAAAAACTGTCAACATCATAATTCTTTATTTATTTTAGACTGCTCTTCACTACTACTCATCTCTAAATGCACTCCAGTACAAGAGAAAGTGTTTTCTTTTGGAACCTGTGATGGGTTATCTTCATGCTCAAAGGGCTTGCTTTCAAATGGGACAAGATATCATTTTGAGACCTGATGTAGAAGTATTTCTGGGAAATATTGGAAGCAGTGTTCAAGCGTAAGTGTGGTTTTATGTAGAAATATTGAATCACTGTACATGAATTTCAATATTTGTGTCAAATAAGTAGTCAATGTTGTTTTCTTCTAATTGTTATTGAAACGTGTATGTTAATTTTGGCATGTTCACCTTTACTCAATAATCAGGGTACATACTGATATGTCAAAAGAGATACAGAAAACAGTGGAAATTATAGATAATATAGAGAAACAGAGTCAACACATGTATCATGCAGAGCCACCTGTTGATATGCCTTTCATCCCACCTAACACAAACCTTACACAGAAAGCAGGATATCTTTTCTGTAGAGGGTATGTATACTGTTTAGAAAGTAACTACATTTCTTATATTTAACATGAATAATAATGGAAAACTATGTACTAATTATTCATGGTTTGAAGTTGTTTAACTGACCAGATCATTACTGCAATTGCTTGGAACTATTTTTTCATGTTAAAACTGAAAATTGTATTTTTAAAATATATTTTTTTGTTATGAATTATGAAAATCCCCTTCTGTAGTAAAAGGATACTTAAGTAGTTCTATCTTAAAATTTTGTCTTGTTTTATACTACTAGAAAACAAGCTCTTATTGGCACGAAATGGGAGCGCATGTATTTCTTTACTCAGGGCGGAAACCTAATGAGTCAAACAAAAGAAGAGGTATACAATTTAACAATTTTTGTATTTCCTTAAAACACAGCTGCTTGTAAGCATATTATTTTTTTATTGTATTAAATCTTAGTTTATATATTGTGGTGCTTAATTTTTTACTTGTATTGTTGATTTCATTACATGCTGTAAACAATATAAATAATTGTGTAATAAACATTGCTTTTTAAATGTTTATTAATGTTCTCATGGTATGTATATCTTTTCAAGTAGGTAGCTCAGATATAGAGTTCACATCCTCTGCTAAGAAGCTTGGTTACATTTGTTCTGACAACATCTCTCAATCATATTTCTCACATCTGTTGCTCTGTGTACACCGCTATCCACGTACACCGATATCCGCCAGATCAGCTTCATCTGCCACTACCTCACAGTTAGCGCAACAAAAACACTAGTCTATGCTCTTGTTCACTCTCGTCTTGACTATTCTAACACTCTTCTGTCAGGTTCACCAAAACATTTCATACAAAACTTGCAGAAAGTTAAAAACTCAGTTGCTAGGTTAGTTCTAAGGGCAAAGAAACGTGATCATGTCACTCCACTAGTTCACTCACTTCATTGGCTCCATATACAGGCACGCATTGATTACAAGCTGTCTATTCTCTGTCACAACTTTTTCTCTGGTTCCTACACTTCCTATCTTCCTGAACTTCTTTCTGTCTTTTGTTTTTAAAATGTATAATTTCCTTTAATTGCAAATTTTTTATGTGAGGCACATTGAGCCTAGCCTATAAAACCACCTTAATAATAATAATATAATTTTAAAAACTCAATCAGGTTTGTAAGAACCCTGAAGTAAGTAGTTAGTTACCTTTGTTGCCATCCCATACCCTCACCTCTACCTAATGAAAATGATTGAACTGTTACCAATTTCCTTTGTATTTCAAAATAGAAATGAATAAAAAATGATTTAAAAGTTTTAAAGTTTTATGGTATTTAAATGAAAATTTTACAATCTATACATTTTAACTGTATTGTTGTAATGAATTACAATTCTTGACCTGAACGCAAAACATCTTTATTTTCTCTTTCTAAAAATAAATTTGCATTTATTTAGAAACTCACACACCCTCGCTATTCCAAAAATTTGCTTCATAGTGCTTTACAATTTTATAGATATTGAAATTTAACACTGTATTGCTGTTATTCTCCATTTAGCAATGAAACCCAGTGACCATTCATTAAAAAATGAATGATAAGTTTCAAAATAATTCCAATGGAAGTTTAGTGTAATTGACTAATTAATTATTAATGGGAATAAATTTAAAAATTTGTAAGTTGGAAAAGGTTGAAGCAATCTTGATGTTAAAGATTTAAAAGAAATTGTTTTAATCATTTCTTTTCTTCAAAATATGAGAAAAATATCACTTAAATTTAAAAAAATGTGTGTATTATTGTCATACAAAATTTGCCTCCTTTCTAACAGTCTTTGTAGCTTTAAAATAAATTTTTAAAAAGTTATCAATTTATTAACTACAAAAGTTGTTTTTTTCAACAGTTTGCTGGGAGTTTGGTTTTAGATTTAAATGAAGAAGGTGTGGTTGTGGAGTCTTGTGTTGCTGATGATAGAAGACATACTTTCCAATTGGTTGCACCCGTTTCCAAAAAGTAAGTTGAATGTTATGATTATAAACTGTTAAAGAATTTATAGATACCGGTACAAAAATGTGAAGATCTTTTCTTTGTTTTAAGCTGCCATTTATCTTGCTATAAAAGTCGTATATGAATTTTTAATGTAAGTATTTTAGATTTTTTATTTCATCTGTACAAAAAATAATTCATGAAATGATTTAGAGGTATATTTAAGATTTTGGACTTTTCTCACTCTGTTGTGTTTAGTGAAGTTTTCCTTTCTTTTTGAAATAGGACAATTATCCTCCAGGCAGAGAATTACAGAGAAAGAGATGAAGTAAGAGTTTCTCTAAATATTTATATTCTAAAAGAGGAATCTAAATGATTGATATAAATTGATAATCCTCTACTTGCTCTAATTCATTATTAACCTACTACTACAAGATGGCGGAAAAATCAAAACAAAAAAGAGCACAAAAGGAAGGAAATAGGGATTTTAACAAAGATTAATTGTTGGAAATGGTCCTTTCTGTGGAAAATATACTTTTTGCTTCAGATACGTACTTTTCCTTTTAACAACATTTTGCGAACAAAATCTCTATTATCATTATATAAAGGGTAACTCCGGCTACGACAAGATAGCGGTATAATAGCAACAAGTACAAAAAAGGAAAGAATTCTTAATTTCAACAAAAATTAGTTATAGGAGATAGTCATATCTGTGGAAAATATCCTCAAGACTGGCCGGAATTTTTGTTTCAGTTACTTACTTTCTTTTTTTACAATGGGGTGTACAGGAATAGGTAGTGCCTCTGATTGGGGAAAACATGCTCCTAGGAGCAGTTCGTCCACCTTGGTCCTCTCCTGTCACTCAGCTGTCACCTGTGCATCCAAGCAGCTGTTAGCATGCAACTGCGGCTAAACCAGGTGAGGGTAGCTGATGGGCCTTAAACCCTCAGTGATTTAGGACTGCCTACCTACTGCATGCGAAGCCTGGGCGTTGTCGGATCCTGCGGAGGAGACCATTTGGGTTCAACACCCACTGCTGACCAACTCATCATTCTTGGAGATTTCAATGCACGAGTAATCGGTGACTACACACACCTTCTGGGGGGGGGGGGGGGGGGGGGGGTGGAGTGATGGGGAATTATGGTGTTGTAAAGTGCAACAGCAATGGCCTACTTCTACTTCAGACCGGTGTGCAGGAGATGACAGTGTTCAGGTTTTCATAAAACCTATCTATGGTCTTTTCTGTGTTTGTCATGGTGGGTGCATAGTCACTGACTAAAGTGGCAGCCTTCTTTCCATGGCAGAGGGGGAATTTCAACGTCATTGATACCTTTTGGAGCGCTGGAGAGCTTGCTCACAAGAGAGGTTTTGATAGCAAAGCCAACTCCAGCTTCTCGCCTTGCGTCGTTGCATCTGCTCTAGAAAAAAGAATAGTCAGCAAGCCTTTCCGTGAGTTTACCTTTGCCAGAGAGTCTGGTTTCACTGAGGGCAGTGATGTCTATGTTGTATCTGGAGGAAACCGCCAGGTCTGCGACAATCACCGCGGAATTTCACTGCTGTCCGTCGCGGGCAAGATCTTGGCCCGAACCCTTCTGAACTGCTTGAATGCACATCTGGAGCTAGGTCTCATACCCGAAAGTCAATGTGGTTTCCGAAAAGAATGCGGAACTATTGATATGGTGTTTGCTGCCAGGCATCTCCAAGAGAATGTCAGGAGCAAAATACTGACATATAATCCACATTTATCGACCTGAATAAGGCTTTTGACAGGGTCAATAGAGGTGGCCTGTGGAAAATCATGAAGAAGTACGGATGCCCAGACAAAGTCACCAACATCATCAGTCAGCTGCATGATGGCCAGAGCGCAGGACAATGGTCAGTCATCTCAAGCATTCCCTTTTACAAACGGTGTCCTGGCTCCCACATTCTTCAGTATTATGTATTCTACATTGCTGTTTGATGTGTTCAAGGACTCCACCACGGGCTTGCCAATCCGTTTCCGCACCGATGGCTCAGTCTTCAACCTTAGGAGGCTTCAAGCTAAAACCAAGGTAAAAAATAACACCATGAACGAACTTCTGTTTGCGGACGATTGTGCCCTCAATGCTGCCTCTGAAGCCTCCATGCAACAAAGTGTTATCTTCTCCGAGTTCTGCAACAACTTTGGCCTCACAATCAACACAAAGAAGACTGAAGTGTTGTATCAGCCAGCTCCCAGTAGGCCCTACGTTGAACCCAACATCATCATCTGCGGACAGTGTCTTAACGCTGGGGATAAATTTACTTACTTGGGCAGCACCCTCTCCAGATCTGTCGTCATGGATGATGAAATGAATGCCAGACTTGCAATAGCTAGTGCCATATTTGTTAGAGTCCACAGCACTGTTTGGGACAGGAGAGGTATCAGACGAGAAACGAAGATCAAGGTCTATAGCGCAGCAGTCCTCTCGACATTGCTCTATGGATGTGAAACGTGGATATTCTATCAGCATGACGCCAAGAAACTGAACCATTTTCACACAAACTGCCTCAGGAAACTCCTTGGCATCAGGTGGCAAGACAAACTTCTGGACCCAGAGTTCCTCGCTATAGCGAACCTATCTAGTATCTTCACCATCCTGATGCAGTCTCAACTCCGTTGGATGGGACACGTTGCCCAAATGGAAGACCACCGGCTCCCTAAACAGATATTCTTCGGAGAACTCACGATAGGCAAGCGCTCCCAAGGAGGTCAAAAATATATACAAAAACTCACTGAAAATTGGCACTAAACGCCTTCAGCATCGACCCTACTAGATGGATGCAGACAGCTCAGGACAGAGCCAGGTGGAGAACAGCTGTCAAGAAGGGGGCCAAATCTCATGAAGCCAGTAGGATAGCCACAGCTGTGACACCCAGGCTAGCCCAAAAGAGCAATATTAGATCACCGACTGCAGCAACTATTCCCTGCCCGCGGTGCCAGAGATGCCAGAGATTATTCCGAGCACGGATCGGATTAGCAAACCACCTACGAACTCACCCTAACCCACCCTCCCCCTAACCGGATGACTGGATGGTCCTAGCAGATATTAACGGAAGAACAACAACTACAACTGGCTTACCTACTAGTACTACTGCCTAACCTACTGAGTACTACTGCCTGACCTACTTAACAATAAAAAATAAAATCTAAAACTTTCCAAGTCATTGTTATTTTAATTAAATATAATAATGAATGAAATTAATATGCTTATTTAGAGAGTAACCTTTAAATTATAATATCTGAAGTTGATTGTAAATTTTCACAAGATAACCTGTGCACATTTCCGCTTGCCAGTATTATTATATATTGATGTTACAGAATTGATTTTAAAAGTCTGTTACATTTATATCTCCTTTAATTGTTTCATCATCTAAACATGCTATTCTTATAACCTTCACTTGTTGTCAAAATAGAGCATTATTATCGTGAGGGCAATGGTGTAAATTTGAGCAGACGAATGTATGCCAGTTAAGTTGCCAGGCACCCTGAACAAGTTTCATACTTAACAAGCCACTGGTCATGCCGACATCTGGCATAATTTGCGGGCGCTAATGGCAGTAGAGGGTTAATGTGCATCAATTAGAATTAAATGTCAACTTTTCCCCTTCATGTGTTAATTGTTTTATATTATTTTATCTATCATCATCTTAAAAAAAAAATTCTGATTTCTGTACAGCACGAAAATAAATGTTTGTGGCCAAGGAAATAATACTTGCTGGCAAAAGATAATTTTTTGGATGGAGTTTTGGCAAAGACAGATTAAAATAAATTTTCTAAAATTATAATATTAAAAAAATTTTAGTTCTAAAATTATAACCATAGGAGCCATAATGATCAAGGGATCGTGGGCCCTCAAAACTTAGAAGAAGAAGATATTCAGTGCTTATTTATTTCAGTGGATAGCTACTTTGCACAATATCATTAGAGATGGTGGCTACATAAGAGGAAAGCCAGGATCAGCTAAGAAAAAGGTCAGTTTTTAATTTCATTGTGATGCCACAATATGTAAAAAAAAAAATCATTATTTTTATTATGTTCAGAGAAAAATTAAAGTTCAGCAAACTGTTAATTACAATAGTCAAGTATTTGTCAGTTAAATATAAAGAGCTGAATATTGTTTTGTTCTTTATTTTTCAAGCCTTCTCATATCTTGTTCTTAATATGTCCTTCAAACAGCCTGAACCATCTCTCCACAATATTACCCTATATGGTCAGCAAGTTAAAAAAATTAGAATGAATGTTTCTAGAAAGTTTTCATTGTTATACTATGAAGTTCAATATGTATTATATCAAACATTTAAAAAGTTATTTTAATTACAGGATCCACCCAAAAAGCTTAACAACAGCCAGTCTTCAGAAAATACAACAGTAGCTGGTTCTCAGACTCCAGTAGGGTAAGTTGAGTGAGACTGGCTTTAGAAACTGGTCTGTATAGATGCCACTTAGCTCATTTGTTCATAAATGTTGTGTTTAGTTCCTTTAGAACACAGGTTCACAATCTTTTTCAAGTAGCAAACCCATTTCCATATAGAAGAAAAGTGACCAGTGATTCAAATACATTTAAAAAATCCATTTTAATAGGGTAAAAGAAATCATTTTGAAAATTGATTAATCTGTATGATATAAATCAATTTAATTTTAACTTGCGCCATAAAAATCAAAAAGTAATATTGTAACGTGTTGAGTGTTTTTGATAATGCCAATCTCGTTTAATCTGATGCTTGCATTGGTTGTCAATGAAAAAGCACACTCACATAGATACATTGAAGCTAATTGCAATTTGCTGCTATTATTCAAAATTATTCATAATGAAAATTGCTTTAAATTCAATATTTCTTTAGTTTACCATTTCAACCAGCAAATCTACAGAAAACCCATTTTCAATCTTATTATGGGTTGCCACTCTGGGTGTGGCAACCCATGCTATAAAAACTATAAATCTATAAAAGGTGTATCATTTTTGTTAGGGTGTAAAAGATTTTTAATCGAAAGCTAATCATTACCTTTCAGTGATTTCCTAAAGCATGCCCTTGATATTTGACCCATTGGCTGGAATTAAAAGCATTTATATATTAATTACTGTTTTAATTTTTGTAATAGAAGCATGTACAATTATTATCTCCCAATTGCTTTGATAATACATTCTATTTTACTTTTTTTTTTCAATATTTAGTAAACATTCAAGCTTTATTACCATTCTGTGGTCCTTGAGTAAAGGCTGCATTTAGTCTAACAAGTTATTTTTTTTAAATGTAAATCCCTCTACGGCCTTAATTAAACTTGATTCAAAGAAATCTTTAAAGGTCATCAATTCATTACTTATTAATTTCCTTTTGAAAATTTATTCCCATCAAATGTCATAATATCTTCACATTGTTTTTTTTGTTTTTATGTTTTCCTATTTTATTTTCACCCTATTAAAATTGACAGTTCCACCCAGGGGAGTGTAACATCAAGCTTTTCAGCTCCTGGTGCTGCTGACACTTTGATTCTGGACACCTCTATCCAGTTTGATTGGGTATCTCCCAGTGAAGAAAGCAGGGCAGTAACCACTCCTCAGTCAGGCCCTCCAAAGTTAGTAGTGGCAGAAGCATACTGTTACCACCCTTATGAGATTAAAAAAATCTATAACTGGTTGTTTAGTCTGAACAGGGTTTTCCAACTTATGCACATTATTTTCAAATTTTAAAATGCATCCTTACTTTTGTAAAGGGTGCAAGACATAGTAAAAAAATTCAAAGAGGCTGCAGAGTATAGAAGTGTTTGGGAGACACTGGTCTAGGGGAAAGAAATATTTACTATTAGAGTAAATTTATGAAATTAGCTGTTACTGGTAAATCAATTAGATACCATGCTGTTAAATAAATGAAAGCCAGTAAGTGATCTTAGATAATGAGTTTAAAAAATAAGAAAACAGAAATAAATATGAGTACAGAAGTCTACATAATACACAAAATTACAAAGAAATAAAAAAAAAAGATTAAAAGAAAACTTGTCTTACACTAAATAAACACTTTAAACAGAAAACTATTAAGTTTAAAAAGTTTTTAATTGTAATATTTAAGTGGACACCTGTTGTGTGTGTAAGTTTAATCCTACTATGTTGAATCTTAGACCATAGCTAGGCAGCAAAATTAAAATTCATTCTTCTTAACGGCAGCATGGTAACTTTCTTTTAGTTCTTCCACTAAGTGGGGGAGTGGAGGGGGCAAGACATAATACCTATAGAGTTTTGCAGGTGGGGCATAAAAGGTTGGGAAGCACTGCCGTAAAATATGTAAACAAATTGTGTCATTGTCTAAAAGTTGTCACTACTCTAAATATTAATTTATTGATGTCTATCGAGTTCATCTATGAAAACACAAGGTAACAGTTTGACCATAAATTGCAAACATTGCAGTTATTTTGTTTAGACTTAAAAAATAATATAATAAAATAGATTTCACAGATTGTAAAGTGGCAGATGGCTATATTAGAGATAGGCTATAAAATAGGGACTTATTGACTTCTGCGTTCAGGAAAGGACGCAGAGCATCTATCAATGCTAAAGATATACATAATGTCGCCCAGGGTCATCTTTGGTCCACTGAGGTATGCATTTGGCCCACAGCAGTCTGTACTCTATAATATATAGCATATATATATATATATATATATAGCAAACTAAAAGAATATACTTTTAATTACTAACATCCAGTGCCTTTGCTTAATGTATTTGTAGGGGAAAAAAATGCTGGCACTGTGACTTTGATCAGGGAGGGAGCAGAAATCGAAGGTGCTGAAGGCTCTAGAATTAAACTGAAGTTTGGGGAAGGGGGCTAAGCGATCTCACCCCCCCCCACCCCCGACAATTTTTTAAAATAAATTCATATGCAGGGGTGCTTTTTGGTGCTTGCCTGAATTTAGTTTTGCATCATTCTGCACAGAAGTAATGCTAGTTGAAATTTATGTTTCCTTGACCTGGTTGTCTTTAAAAAAAAATCCATTATACTTAGTTGTTTTATAAATAGTAATGTTTATAATTTTTAAATCATGATATTTCTTTGCTTTCACTACTTCATTAGTAAATGAATTTTCAAACAATGCAGTAGGCCTCCTGCTAACATCAACAGGCATGTTGAATGAAAATGGAAAAAGACTATAATTAACTTTTTACATTTATTTAAACTTGAAAATTTCCAAAAGTTTTACAGATACGGTACCAAATAGAAAGCTAATTACACTATTTTATATATAGAATTTTCATGGCTATTTAAAACTGGTAATTTTTTAATAAATTGTTTAGAAGTAGCATAATTATGTAAGAAAATGCGATATGTTAACAAAAGGCATATGTTTATTAATATATGATTTATCGGAGGGAACTTAATGCAGTATAATTTCCCCAAACCTCAGTAAATGGATAGGATTATTTAAAATTAATTTCAAACTACTCATAGTACTAAAGATTTCTTCAAATAAATTATTAATTAATGAAAATATGGAGCCTCTTGTAAAACTCTTTGATTTACTTTAACACATTTAATCCCCCAAACCTCCCCCACCTGACTCGCCGGACACAAACGCGACACACACACACCCCCCCCCCCCAACTTTTCCCAAATTAAAATAAATAAATCCCTATATTATTTACACATTTTTCTAAATCTCGTACCAAAAATTAAAAGGGAATTGATTTGAAAATTAAAAAACATTTTCAAATAGAAATATGAGGCACCTAGAAGCATGAGGCCCCCCAGAAGTGTGAAGCCCCTTAGAAGCTTGAGGCTGGGCAACTGCCCAGTGTGCCCATGCCTTAAGATGGCACTGACCTCAAAGCAATAATGTCTCTCCCCTTTGCGAATGTAATATGTGGATGGCCCCAAATATTGGGGGAAACACTTAAAAAAAAATAATTAAAAACTTGTTAGTAGTTTCATTTAATTATGCAGCGTCTTTAAGGTTGGTAGTTTGCTCTTGTTTTTTCAGTGTTTCATTAATAACGCATGTTAGTTTTACAGCTTTGTGGTTGTTTATGACATATGAATGATTGGATGCAGGCATGCAACATTAAAAAAAATAATTATAACCCAAATCGCTTAATAATTTTTATATTCACCTTGAGAGAAAGTATTTGTTTTGCATCAAAATTTGTATATTCTATACATTGATTTTGTATTAGCAAACCTGTTTACTCTTACGATTTTGGCGTACAATGTACGATTTTGAGGTATACATAATATAAATTATATATACTGTATGTTTATTTTTTTACTATTAAGATAATGAATTGAACGATTTTGTGATGATATTGTAAGATTTTAAGAGTTTGAGGGTAAACAGGTCTGTATTAGAGTGGATAATGATTAAAAAAAAATTTTTTTGTATTAACTCACTGTTCATCAACTATAAGGGTAGATAACACCTTCAATGTCAAGTTAATTTATTGCTTATGAATAAAGCCATATGTATGTTGATTAAAAACATTAATCTTATCAAATTTTAAACAAGTTATTGACTAATAATGCAATAATATTTCTTTAATTATGATGAGCAAGCGTGTGAAAATATTAATAATACAATTTTAGTTAGTTACACTGAGAGCTTGCTATGAAAAGACTTTAAGATTTACTTTGCTTATAAACATAAAAAATATTTATTGAAATTGTGAATGCAAAAACTTCTTACGCAAAATATATGATATACAGTAATACCTCGTATATCATGGGGTTATGTCTGACCCCCCTCCCCCGGAAAGGCAAAAAGCAGCGAAGTAGTGAAAATTATAAATGTATAAAAAACTTATGTTTTCTGCAAAAATCCTGCCAAATAGCAAAAAATCCACTGAATTTATCCTTGGAGTAAACCTGCATATGAGAGGAGGTGCAATTTGAAGTAGCGAAGTAATACTGTACTTGTAAGTAGTAGTTGGATCTGAGATCAAAGTGGTGAGGTATTACTGTACTTGTAAGTAGTAATTGGATCTGAGATCAAAGTGGTGAGGTATTACTGTACTTTTAAGTAGTAGTTGGATCTGAGATCAAAGTGGCGAGATATTACTTTACTTGTTAGTAGTAATTGGATCTGAGATCAAAGTGGTGAGGTATTACTGTACTTGTAACTAGTAATTGGATCTGATATCAAAGTGGCTAGGTATTACCGTACTTGTAAGTTGTAGTTATATCTGAGATCAAAGTACTTATTCTTTAAAATAGTTAAATACAGTAATTTTCTTGTATACGGTTTGTCCTAAATTATTATCATGGACTGGATAAAATTGAAAAGTTTTGAATTAAAGAAATATGAGATGATTGAAAAAGTATCCAAATACGTTTTTTTAAGCAGCTGGGAAAAGTTCAGTGATTTAGTGAAATATATTGCTTTGGCTCACAATAACGCATGTATCAGCTTCTCTTAAAGTTCTAATTTCTTTCATACTTATCTCAACAGTTTCTTAAAAAGATCAATCTAATTTCGGTATTCTCATTTTATTCTTGTTGTTTTAGACGACTGAATCCATTTGATCAGTCTTCAGCTGTTGTACTTAATCCAGCATTTGACAATGCAGCTTTCTCTGAGACCTTCACCACCAGATTCCTGGGATCTATGGAAGTCAAAGGAGACAGAGGCAAGTGTAGAAATTCAGACTTGGATTCAGAAGAATTAAAGTATTTAAAAAATTCATAGTTTGGAAGTCATAAAAAAAAATAACTTAAGGATACAGTTGATATTTAAAGGCCCTTTTAAGAATAAATAATGGGGCTTCAAGCAGTCTATTACTTTTTGTTAGTCTCCTTCAAATAGAACAATAGGCAGCAAAATATTCATCAATGTTACTATAGTCATTGATTTTCCAGGGTAGTACCTACCCGTATGACTATCCTATAGATAGCTATTATACTTGTTCATTATTTTGCAGGGGAGCAACTGGTTCATTCTACTATTAGGCAGATAATGGCCGCCAGAGCCATCCACAATATTTTTAAGATGACTGAATCACTAATGGTTGTTTCTAGTGAAGGAATGAGGTTTGTAAAATTAACACAATTTCAGTTTTGTTTGTTGTCATGTTTACTTCAAATGATATGATATTTTAAAACTATCGCCTAGAATAATTTGAGGCTGTGGGTGGAAAATTATTTTTCTGACATGAGTGTGTTCACTGTGATGCAATGTACGTTTCTAGAGGTTGGTCCCCTGCGTATGGCCACAGAAACAAATGTGTCTAGAACACCTTTTCTTCCAAGCCCCTTCAGAGCTGATTTATTGAATGTTTCAAGTATCCAAACAAACGGTGCAAAGATTCACGTTTCTTAGTATTTATTTGCTCCATATGCATGCAAGTGAAAAATGCATAAGAAATAATAATTCGTTATCAGAATAAATTGATGCGTTTAATAAGAAAATTTTAATGAACAGTTATACAATAATTAATAAACCTGGCTTGAAATGTGCTTCTGGATGACAACTTAGTTGGTTTCTAACTGATCTTTAATGAAACAGAATGAAACAATGACAATTTTTTTAGTTTACATCGGTGCTTTAACAAAGCAGTACGTAACAATGAGTAAAGTAAAACACAAATTTAAGGAAATATAAAAAGAACAATACCAAAGCCAGTGATCCTAATCATTTACAATTTATTTATACTATTATTTCTAATACAATTTACATTAACTATGCATAGTTTAAACTTTAGTACACTACTGAATTTGATAAAATATAATGGTAAAGGAAAAGTGTTTTGGTAAATGTTTATGTCACTTAAGGAAAGCCATAGGTTCTAGATTTGTCTGATCGTTTATGTGTGCTAAGAAAGAAGTCACCACACCAAGTTCACCTCAAGGCAAAAGGAGAGGAACACAAAGGAATACAAATAAATACAATTTATATTTGTGAACATTAAAAAAATTTCAATTATCAATCTGTCAACTCAAATAAATTTGTCTTTATTTTGTATTATTTATTTTAGACTCATTGATCCATCCAATAATATTATTCGAGTTGAATTTGCTCTGCAAGATATTTCCTTCTGGTCTGCTCATCCAGATAACAACAGGTTTGTTGAACTGTTTTATTCTTAAAAATATCTTATTTATCTGAATCTTTGGTTGTCTTTAGAGACTGACCAAAGGGGATTTTCTGATTTTGACCGAAACTAGGCCAAAAATTTAAAAATGACTTTGGGCTGAAAGAAGGACTTCATGAATATACTGGTAATTACAACTTAGAGCATGTACCTAAAATAATTCTTGTAGCTCTAATAGAGCCAATTGTCACCTAACTATCAGTTATTAGGGTTATAAAATTATCACCACAATGTATTGCTGTTATTGTCATACTAATACTTTGTGTTTTCATAAATAGCTGTCAAGATATCGCTGTATTAATATTAAGCCTAGTACCACCACACTGGTATTTCCTTGCTGGTGACGTAATTATTTTGTTTGGCGACCAACCTCCCTCACCCCTATTGGTGGGGGAATTTATTATTTAACCGTGTCTCTTAAAATTGTTGTTCCGGCGCGTCTCGATAGAGAATCGCAAAAGACATCTAAATTGGTCACCAAAATCATAAAAGTAAACAGGTCTGCAGTAGGCCTACTACATAATTATACGAACCCATGATACATGCAAACGCTTGTCATTTCGTCAATCACAATGTTTATCGGCATGATAATTATTTATTTCAAGAAATGAATGAATGAATTGAAAAAGCCTAAGTTTCCTTAATTTTGTTAAAATAATTTTTAAATAAAACAAAAAATAATAATAGAAATATTACCATTCCCTAGGATTATTCAATATTATTCACCTTTGCCTATGACAACATTGATGAGAATGATAATGATAAATCAAAATTAATAATATCACAAATGAAGGAATTGAATAAACCTAGGGTTCCAAATTTTATTTTTGAAAAAATTAAAACAAAAATAATGATATAAATATTAACTTTCCATTAGTTTTTCTTCCACAAAATTGTTTACATTTATCTAGTAAATGAAATTTACCTAATTGAAATTTAATTTTTTTGAAACAAAGGACAAGTAGGTCATCATGCAGCTGTGATCAGTTTTCGCAAGTATTAGTCATATAACATATAATGACAGCAAGATGTCAAGCAATAATAAATTTTGGTTTGCCGGCTTTAGAGACAGACAGACAGTCTGACTTCTGATAGTTGATCGAAAACCTCAGTCACTTTCGGCCCGATGGCCAAAAGTCTCAATCACTTTCGTCCAAAACCAAAATTAAACTGAAAGTTAACTTTTCTGTTTCTGCCGAAACCAAAACTAGGCTGAAAGTGATCAAATTGCAACTGTCGGCGCAGAAGCTGAAATTTGGTCAATCTCTAGTTGCCTTTGGTTTCAACTATATGAATTTTGATCTATACTATCACAGACTGTAATATTTTATGCTTCTTTTGGTTTATGGGAAGGGGTGTTCCAGTAGGGGGGGGGCCTCTTTATATATATATATATATATATATATATATATATATATATAAATAATAGTGGCTTCATTTTCTGACCACAGCATAAAAAATAAAGGAAATTAATGGATTGAGAGCAAATAATTTTATTTTTCATTGAATTATACCTTACTATTTTTTGACATTGGAGCTCTAAAAATATTTTGGAAAAATTCTACAAATCCATTATCTAGACCCAGTTCATAGAAATATGGTGATAAAAATCAGTGACAAAGTTAAACAAAACAAGCAGACAAAAACTAGTGTGGTAGTCATTCCAAAGGATGTTTTTTGACAGGTGGTTGTGTTTTAATAATGCCAGGATGATGTGACAGTAACAGAAAAAAGTATGGGAAAATTTGAAAACTGCTGAAAAATTTCATTGGGGGAAGAATATCACAATAATATTATGAGTAAAAAATGATAACTTACATTGTTAAAAGTTAGAATCTGTGAGAAATATTTTTAAAGATTAGCTTTAAATGCATTTTATGGACTAAAAGAGAATTCAGCTCCATAGCAGACCAAGTTCATTTAATGTCTTTGAATGTTAAAATTCTAAGAGTTTTTGCCCAAATTGAGTATAGAGATGGGCTCAATTGATAAATCAGTCACTGCATATATGAAGGCACCATTTTAAAGGTTCAACTAGATTGAAACTTTTGCTTCGCTCTGCCCTGTTAACTGTTACTTGGAATAATTTGTGCAAACAATTCGCTGAGCAAGCGACACATACCACAAATCTGTTGTTTTAAGATAAGAGTGACCATTCTTGGAAGTGAAAAAAAAATATATTACTGTCAAGGTCATGAAATCAGTGAGAGTTTGTGTGTTGTGAATTTGGGGGACAAATGGGACTTGTGAACGAATGTGAAAGATTTTCAAATCACGAGTACATGAGATGATGAGTGATATAAAAGGGGAGATAACGAGTTGGATTGAGCGAGAGACTATTATGTTCACGGACGAGGGTGTGTGTTGGTGCGTCTGGCAGACCTATTGTGAACGAGTGATTATTGTTGTGTACCTCTGGAATTGGAGTTCATGTTACATGACTTGCTATATGTGATAATGCTAATAAACTCGGAGTATTATCCAATGGACTCAGTGTATAGTGCCTTGGGCTAAGATAAATTATATTTTTTGGACTAGTCAGAGAAACAGAGATATCCTTATGGTCGTCCGACAATCAGAGTAGAGATATTGTCACACTCTGAGATCTACCGCTCGTCAACCCTACCAGAATATTCTGACATGGGACCTGAAATATTTGACAATTACTAATATACTTCAAATGCCTTCCAGGCTTTTTGGGTTTATCACTCGTAATCGCACTTTGGCTAACACTGCTGTGGATGGCAAGCAAAGTGATGGGGACAGAAACCAAAATGCAGCACCTTCTTTTGCATGCCACGTATTTGAGAGCAACACTACTGCAGAAGATGTAAGTAGGTAATATGACTGCATCATCATTTTCATCATTGTCCCAATCTAGCAGTCACCTGGGCTTGCGTCTTTGGCCCAAAAATTAGTACAATATATGCAGTTTTTTTAAGCACATCTATTATAAGTTTCATCAATTTTTTTTACTGAATTAGCAATACTAGATAAATATTGCTAATCCTGTAAACTGTAATGTATCTGCTATGATCTACTGTTTCTAAATTTTAGTTCAACGTAAGTACTTAGGAAATTTGAATGTCCTTCTAGAGTCATGATTTGTTTGTAGCAGATAAATAAAAATTTTCATTCTCTGAATAGGTATCAAACTTAGAGGGAAATACACAATCAAAATTAGTTATCTTGAGGAAACATTTTTAGTTCATCACGTCTGTTTGACTAATTTCAGTAGCTAAACTACAAATGCTTGTGGTTTGAAATAATTTGGTGTTATAATTAAAATATGTAATTTAAATGACTATGATTTTGATGTTTCATTTTTAGTGTTATGTGCTTAATGTAAGTAGCAAGGTTTTTTTATTTTTAGATTTGTCAAGCCATAAGCACAGCTACTAAAGTTGCTTTTCAAGCACTGATGGTGAGTGTAGAGTTTTGCATTGCTGATTTTCTTTGAAACTTTTTTCTGTAATTTTGTGCTGGAAATGTAATGTAATGACATGTAATTTTTTCAATAAAAGTTGTCCACTTTATACAAATGGATTATAGAGCCAGATGCAAAATGGCAAGTAAAAATTATGGCCCTAAAGATTTACATTAAATCAGCTACTCAAAAAATAGAAAGTAGGCTTAACAAGTGTGTTGATAAAACGTATGATCCCAGGGGTGGCAGTTAGGCTCAGTCAGATCCACACGTTAACATCCGACAAGATGATGCATTGGTGTGCAAATTACAATGATTTGTACAATTACACTGACATTTTTAAAAAGAAATAAACTTGATGAATATATAACAAATGAGCATAATAAAATATGACCTTAACTTTTTTGCTAAATAGAAACTGCCCTTTTGTTACTCTTTCTTTTCCTAGGTTTTCTTTTATTAATTTTCCCAGAATTTAATTTTTTTTATTGAGGTTCAATTATTATTGCTGTAATTATTGTTAAAAGATATTTTAGTTTGAATCCTGAAGCAAACATCTCATGTAGCTTCATATACATTGTATGATTTTAATTCTGTTTATATTTCTTCTCATACTCTGTTTTCTGTATTTTTTCAATTTTCAAATGCCCTGTTCCCACCTCAGAGGTCGTGACCCCACATGCTTTTTCTCAAACAGTATTCTTAAAAAAAAATTATTTGAAATTGTAAAAAATTTCTTTGGTGTCTTAAAGTTTAAATAGCTTCATAGTACCTTTTTTAAATGTATGGGCGTTGCAGTTCACATTGTTTCTATAAAATGGGGTCATAGATCACTTTGCCTCATGAAATGGGTTGCAACACAAAAAAGTTTCGGAATCTGATTTTTAGTGAAATGATTTACTAAAACGAAAGAGCCAAATACACCCATCCTAGTGTAAATTGTCCGCTTATTTCATCTAATGTTTTGCTTTCAGATACGTGAATCAGAAACTCACAGTATGTTTTTGTTTATATAGTCGCATCTTTATTACCACCCAGCATTGTATGATCTACATTTTGTCTGTGAAATGAAATATATTACCATAACTCTAAAGAAATTAAGTCCATGCCTTGAATGTAATATTTCCTAACATTGAGGTTAATCTTTGCCAGGATAACGAGTTATGAACTGCTTGTAAACTGGACACTGACTTAATTGATAACTCTGCATGCACACAACTGTGTTTTTGCAAATTTCTTATTGGCATGATTTTAAACACACAGCGGGGAAGTGCTAACACTTATTAAATTGTTCAAGTGCTTATGATTATTTGAAAAACTAGCCTTAATTTTTCATATCAAATAATACAAGCTTGGTTTTAGAACTTTTCACTTAACCAATGTCAACTTGACATATTTGTTTTTATAATCTTTATAAATCAGGTGGCATAATTATAATAATTTTATACACTAATAACTATAGTTCTTATTTCAGAATTACTCTTATACAACAGAATATAGTGTCTGTGTATTGCATGTCCAAGATATGCCTAGTAGCATAGCCAGGTTTTGACCCTAAAACGCAAAAAGTTTTTTTTTTAAAGTCCACACCACAAAAAATAAGTTCAACGTATAAAACGTCATTTATTCTTTGGCTTTATTTATGTAATTGAAAATCTTTCAAGTCCAACAATTAGGAAACATATTTAACATATATAACTCCCATACTGGGATTTAACTTTTTTTATCATTCTACACTTAATCAGAGAGCCACAGAAGGAAGGCAAGTGAAAATTTAGGTTCTCTAATCTTAATATGATTTTACAAAGGCTTTATTTTTAGTTGTTACCAAATAGTAATGCTTTTTAATAATTTTTATTTAAACTATTTGTTAAACTACTTGATTCATAAATTATTTTTTAAAAATCTGTTTAAATAAAACTCTGCCCTGGGTACAACACGATCTCAGAGTTAGCTTTACTTCAATTGGCAGCTGTTGTTGCTGTCACAAATTTTAATGATTAACCATTGGGCCCATTGTCATTCTCCCATATAGCACCTCTCTTTCTGATCTAGGTCATTCCCTTTTGATCTGCGCTAGAATTAAGGATGGGAGGAGACCAGCAGAGGAGACATTTTTTATTTCGTTAATGTTGCAAAGTTATCTTAAGTAGTGTTTACTTTTTTTCTTCTGAAATTACACAGATGAAAAGCCATACCCTCTGATCCCTCACTGGCTAAGCTACAGGTTATGCCATTAGTGCTTGTCAAAACCTAGAATGAACTTGTATTAAACTCCATCTTTTTATAATCAAGAAACATGCCTTATATGCACTATACAATTATTGAGCATGTTAACTTTTATCTGACATTACAACAGACAATGATGTAGCAACAGTTAATTACCTGCATTAAAGAAAAAAATCACAAAAAGGCAAATTAGCATACAGTTTATATTTTCACAGTATATTAATGCTGTTTAATCTTTGTCCTTAAGTTTATTTGATAGATTTTAATTTGACTGTACAGCCCATTTACCTATGTCTACTTACCTTTAAATCTAGTATATAACATTTAAAGATTGTTTTTTAAAAATCTTAAAATTATAATTATTAAAAATGTTTCTGATGATATTTTCTATACTTCCAGGAGAAAAGGAAAGGAATAACTCCAACAACACCAGCTGCTCCTAAACCCAAAGCTCAACTCAATGAGAAGGTAAAAGAGAAACAAAATTGTTGTCATTTCTAACAAATTTCTTTCGCTTTATTATAAATGGAACTTAGCGGTACATGTTATTTACCTCTAGATAGCACACATATTTGACATTCATTCAAACCATCCAGTTTGTTAAGTGCTATCAGTTTCTTTAAAGACTAGCATTGATTTATGTTTACATACTCTTAACAAATGCATTTTAAAAACTAACTGAGACCTTCAGATTTTCTACCTATAAGCAATGTTTGTAAAGAACTAATGTATTTCTAAAATGAAAACTCTTAAAAAATTAACAACTATGTATGACAGAACTTGCTTCTGAAGAACATTCAGAGCCTACCAACTGAAACTGGTAACAAGAAGAGCAAAGCTGGTTTTGATGAAGTAGATTCACTGCAAGATGACCCTTATGATGACCTAAACTCACGTCTTCCTCTGAGTCCAGATGGAAAGTTTTTGATCCTAACAGTTCTTGATGAGCCACCTTCCCCTACAATAGCATCACCCGAGTCCAGCTTGAAGCACTCAGAAGAATCCACCGGCGCAGAGGGAGAAGACAGTGAATCAGAAGCATAAATTCCTCTCCTCAGTTACGTACATCATTTAATACATTTTTGGAGCACTGTTAGAAACTATATTATTGTGCTCAATGAAACTGAATCAATGTTAGAAATGATTATGGGGTACTTCCAAATTTTTCTTAAGCAGAGTAGCTTGTTCTAGGACCCACTTTTTACACTTTTGAATTCCTCCTAAATCCTGTTACTAAAGATTCCAGTTAGTTGATTATGACTAATTAATATAGACCCAATAAAAACATATTTAAAAAGATAGTTTTAATCTGAATAATTTCTTTCCTTTCAGTACATGCATTTGTCATGCAATCCATGTTTATAAACAGTCATGGATTGACCAATGATATGAAAGTGGAACAACCTTAATAGATCTTTTTTTTTCTAAGTGGTTGTACCCCAAAATACAACAAAAAAATCTATCGCTACATTGTAAACATATATTTCCATTTTTGAGTAGCTAAAAATATCATGTTGTTTGTCCTTTCTTTGTGTTGTAGCAGTTCTAATTATCTGATACACAATAGTATTAATTAATAGAATGGAATATTTGTGACAGTTTTGTACATGTTCTTCAGTGTTTCGATAAATTTCACATAAGACATGAGCGGCACACATGTTTCCATTGAGCCATCCATGTTTCATTTTTACCATTAAATTACTTTTATTTTATTGGAAGAAACATTGAGCGTAATTAACTCATACATTTACTGTGATGTACTGTGCTAACTCGATTAAAAATGTTATTGATCTTTTATTATGAACATTTTAGACGTGGTCATATATTTAATTCTATAATGAGATGTTATTGAAAAAGATACACTACCCATTCTATATAAGTTCTAATGGGTAATGAAGAGTTTCTCTGGATATTTCAAAAATATTCAGACACCTTGAAAAATAATGTTGGCATTTAAAATTGGCAAATTCCACAAATTGTTGGGTTAACATTATATGGAATCTTGTTCATGCTTTACTAAAAAGATATGATTTAGTCTGGAACATTTATTTTTCAGCATTTAAGTCCAGATTTATTTATGTGTATGTGAGGAGATTTTGTTACCATTTTACCAAGTTTCTTTCATTATGTATTTATTTACAACTAGATGTGATGTTCAAAGCCTGAGAAATATTCATTTTTTTGTATCCATTGTATTCTGCTATTCAAAGCCATCCTATGAGATCGCAATAGACAAATATAATTTTCTAAATCTTTTGCTATTTTGAGTTGTATGGTTTATCAAACTGCTTTGTGATTAAGCTATTTAGTTTTAAAAAAAAGAATTTAAAAAAGCATAGCTCTTAAGTTGTGAGAGAAATAACTGCTGCTCTTCTTGTGGATAAGTTTATACAGCAAATAAGCTATAGCAAAGATGTAGACCAACATCAACCAACCATTGGATTGACCAAAGACACTAATATAAAGACTAAGGTCACACACATTTATTATTTATAAAACTTTACAAACGTTAATGATAATTCATGTCTTGTATTTTCCAATTCTGAATATTTTTTTAAATACCAAATAGTAGTTTAGAGAAGCTAAATTTACTTTAAATGATAATCACGCTGATATGAACAAAAACTAAAAAAAATTAATTAAAAAGAAAAGCTTTTTACGTCTGTTTACTGATAGATTACAGATTTTGTTAATTTTTTCCTAAGCTGTGATCGAATCTACCATTTAGTTTTTTCACCTGTGTGTTTAGGCCAGTTTTATGTATGTTTTTAAAAAAAAATTAATTACAAATGAAATTGTTTTAAAATTGCTAATGAAATATAGACACCCACAGTACAAGAAAAAAATAAAAGTGACATTAACT